>WBMW01000149.1:0-163063 GCA_013396635.1 Penelope pileata | reverse complement strand
TTTTTTTTTTTTTTTGTCATGATCTTGTGACTCCAGGACATACAAAGGCTTTTCTGTTTTTTTAAAAAAGAAATCTCCTTTATCATTCTTGAAGTCAGCCATGAGATTGTAAATCATTCACTACTGTTAATGTAATTTCTACTTCTTTCCTCCCCTCTTGCTTCCTGCCCTCAAAGGCCACAGCTTACATCTGCATCTCTGCAAATTGCTTTTTGACAGCAATAGGCACAGGCATGAGCCTTTTCCTGGGAAAAACATAGTGAACACTGTGCAGGAAAGTTGGGAGTGCTATCTCAGCAGAGCTAGTGTGCAGGTTCCTAAGGCCTCATCACCACTCCACTGACAAGTAAGCTGTTCAGTTGATGGCCCAGTGTAACTTTTGCATGCAGCTCGGTTAGGATAAAAAGTCTAATTTAGTAGAAAAAGATGAAAGCAGTTGGTAATTTTGGAGTTATCCTCTATTTACAAACTCATCATCACATAACAGCTATAGTTCTTAAGGATATGGATAGCTAGCAGAAGTGCTGAGATTCCCAGTAGCTCGCACCCTTCTAGGTTATTAAAAACATTGACAGTTTCACCCTAGGAAACAGTAAAAGAACCTGAGGATAGGCAGCAGGACTCTACATGCAGAACATGTTACCTACAGGCCCTGTCCAGTATATATTACGGTGGCACTGAAACAATTGCAGTACGTAGCAATGGAAATATTTAATTGGACTGCTAAATACAAGAAGTTGCTTAAAGAGGACATTCAACATCTGAAGGACATTTTGAATGAATAATTATGTTGGGATTACTGTCAGCAGTAACTTGTATTGTAATCACTGTGAAGTAGCCAGGAGTGTTTTCACAGGACCTTCAATAGTGAAGAAACTCTGTGTTTCCACAGTACGTAACACGGAAATATGGTGACACTCACATATGGTAAGTGAGAATTCATCCTGGGTACTTTTTTTGCAAACTATTGTTGTTTTTAGAGGTTTTTTAGAGGTTGTAAGTAAAAGATTTTTTTAGAGCAATTACGGTAATAAGCTTGTGAAGTTTGTTGTTTGTTCAGCATCCAGAAGAAATACGACAATTTTACATTACAAAACTAGTACCTTTTATTTGTTAAGGACATCCTTACTTTCCATTTTCAGTTCTTTAAGAAGTTATTTAGTAATGCAGGTGGAAAGCAATATATATACACACACATATATATATATATTTTTTTTTCTGATGCCAAAGAGAAACTGCAATGTATTTCAGAGTGGTAGCTGAAACCCAAAACACAACATCAAGATTTATCTATGCACTCCTGAGGCTTCTGGAAAGCAGTGTTCCTAAATGCAAGGTCTATAATAAAAAATGAATACCATAGCCCTTATGCTTGCAAGAAACAATTTTTAGGAGTGTAGATGTGTGGAATGAAAGGAAGGATATTTGCTTTGTAGAGGGAATGTAGGCATTTTTACTTGCATAGTATTCTCCAAATTGGCTGCAAAGCAACAAGTTTTGAGTAGTGCAGAGCTGAGTGCAGGCTATAAAAAGCCCCTGGTGAAGTTGTGGAAATCTACTGAGAGGATGACCCACTTCAGGTCCTTATTTTTGTTTCACTCAGTTAGCTCAAATGAAATATTACTAGCAGTGATGATGCCAATTACAAGCATCACTGTAGAGAGATGTTGAGTCTACAGGAACCTTAACATCTGAGTTCAGGAAGGAGTATGAATGCATCTGCAGTTCCCACAAAGTGGTAAGTTTTCAGAACTGAAAAGTAGGTACCAAATGAGTCTATTATTTATAAACAGAATTAGTGAATATATCAACTTAAAAAATTTTGTTATCATTACAGATAAAGAAAAAACTAATAGGGTCACACTAAAGTGCTAATATTGCTGCTAAGTGTTGGTGAGGTAGGAAATATATGTTTGAGATCTTTAGCTTGAACATTAAAAGCGACCACTGTCTCGGTTCAAAATGAGATACAGGTGCAATTCCTTAACTGTCTCACGTGCACTAGGCTAAGACCAGCAAGTTGAAGACTTTATCACTTCAACTTAAAACGTTGCCTGTTGTCCTGTACTACCATTAGTTACGGTACCACAGTTCAGCCCTGTAGCTAGAAATTGGCAAACTCATGTGCAAGGACCTGTCCCCAAGCTGTGATCTATGTAAGGCTTTTCCAGACCATGAGTACCAGCTGACTGCTGTAATATGACCCATTACTGTATCTGATGTTTAGTTACAAATATGTTAATCTGCTTAGAACAGACAGTGTTTTATATTTGGTGATGATGTGTAGTACCTTCTGAAACCATCTCTCTTCTTTGTATTACTTTCTCTTTAAAAATACTTTTATTCTCTACATTTAATGAAATTCAAATAATTCAGTATACTCAGTACTTAGTCAGGTCAGGAACACTGTGTTTAATGTTCTGACAAATATGCCTTGCACCCTTTTCAGAAGTAAACTAGTAAGTTTAATAGCCTAGCCTCTATAACTAGCAAGTCATCCTCCCCTATGACAGCTGAGCCTGAGGAATGAAGCACATCTTCATCACCTGCTTGTGTTGCTTATCTTGCCTCTGCAAAAGCCAAAACTTCATCCTCTGTATGCAAAGGCCATGAATCATTGTGAATAATGGCATGGCTGAGTACCACTATGTGTGCAAGGAGTCCGTGGGATGACACTGCCACTGCAGAGCTCTGCTGCAAGCACAGACTCTTCTTGAAGAAGGCCAAACAGAGCTAAGGTCGAATGAAAGGCATATTGCTAGTGTCCCACTCTGGGATGTTGATATTTTAAAAACACAAAGGAATGTGTTCTTTCTTGTTTTGAGTGCAGAGGCAGTGGGGAAGTGTTTGCTTTTGGTTTTGCTTTATTTTTTTCCTCATCACTATTTTAAGCACAGCAGGACATGTTTTCTTTGGTAAAGGCTATAGAGGAGGAAAAAAAAAGTGCACTTGAATTTTAAAAGACCTGGAAGACATTTCCAGAGGCATCACATGCAGCAAAAATGCTGTTTGCAGCAAATCTGTCTCCTGGCTTCTCTGAAACTTTCGGCTTTGTACCTGAGACTTTCCTCTTCCTCTGAAGTGTCTTTCTTCCTCTGTTGCAGCCTGCAGTATGCCTGCCAGAATCACTGTGGGTCCTGTTTCCCCTGTCCCTATGGGCCGCACAATGCCCACCAGTCTTTAACCGCAGTTTGCACCTACCAAACTATTTCTTTCTCTCATATGGAAAAATGCCACGTCTCTCTGCAGTCGTTGAGGTTTGCTCACTGGTCACCTCTGTAGCTGATCTCTTTCCAACCTCTTTAATTCTTCATTTCCTGCTCACTTCACATTGTGATCTGACATATTATCAGTCAAATAGTTCTTTGCACTATTAAGCACTTGTCAGGTTACATCTTTCTTACTCAGTAGCTATAGCAAATGAAAAGCTTAGCTTCTGTTTCTTCCCATAAATAATACCCTCTTTTTGCAGCAAAAGAGTTTCATGCCTTTCCCTTTCACTCCAGCTCAGCATGGTTTTACATCTCACATACACTGATCTCTCCTCTTTTGTGAATGATCATTCTTCTGGATTTCCCCAGGAAAGTCCCTAATTAACAGGGCTGTCCTATCAAAAGCTTCAGTCAGGATGGTATTTTATCACAGAATTTACCCATGGAAAAGAGGAAGCATTGAGTTTTCTTATTTTATGATTCTAATATAAAGGCTCCGGAGATTTGAGAGTTCCCAGCACAAGGGCCACAACAGAGAAGGGACGAGATCCAGCCCTGGTGTCAGATCATGTGACTGTGTTCAGGAGGCACGTTGCCCAGTGCTCCGTTGCATGTGTACAGTTTGTCCTCAGTATTTCCCACATCCCGTGGCATCCTGACCACATGTGGTCATCTTCTGCATACAAACATCTGTGTCATCCTTCTTCCCTCCTCTTTCTGGATGGTCTGAAGACATGCTGAAACCACAGGGGCTCCCTTGTCATGAGAGAGGCCTTATTTTTGACGTTGGTTTTCCTTTTCAGTATCTGTCTCTTCTGTCTGTGCCAGGCTAGTGGTGGAGCTTTTAAAGAGTTCCCAGAGAAAACTTTTAGGAAATCGCTTATTCTTTTTGCATAAACGTGTCATGTGTGTAAGATTCTATATGCAGTCTTGTTCTCGTGTCTCTGTCAATACACACCCATTGTGTAAAAGAGTTGTTTTTCTTTCGCTCCCTCCCCCTTCCCTTAAGGTTTCTTATTTTAGTCTTTCTGTAGCTATTTGCACTCTTGTGCTCTTCATCTTTTCTTACTGTCTCCCAGTTCACAGATCTACTGAAATACTCATGTGTTTCATTAACTATTTAAAGAACTGTTCTTAGATTAATATGTCAATTGATCAATAAATAATCAGTCAGATCAGTGCTGGCAATGCATATGCGGGTACTAGAAGAAGTAGACTTTCTTTTTGTACATATACTGGGAGTTTAGACTATGGATATCAGAGTAACATATCCATAGTCTGATCTGGTGATTAAACATCCTCAATCCCTGAAATAGAAGTCTGAGATTAAAAAAAATCTTGCATTTTTATACAACATTTTTAGTTTTTCAACATTCTGAGATGCAGCAGCAATGAAAAACATTTCCTTTGTAGGCATACAGGCACATTATCAAAGATACTGCCCCTTATCACAGATGGCAATAATTTTATGCGGGTGTGGAATGTCAGATTTTGGAATTACATTGTTGGGGTGAAAGAGGCGTTTTAGGTTCAAGTTCGGTTTTGGTATGGCATTAGCAGCAGAAGCTGCAATCTATTAGTCTTGGAGGCAAGCTTCCACTGCTATCTGACATTGGCCCTTCTAAAGCCAAAGGTTGAGATTTCTGGTAACAGAAACCTGGAAGTCCTTGATGCCCTGTGACAGCAAAGCTGCTGGCCTGTGACAGCAAAGCTGCTGGCTAACTGTCGGCCTTAGCCTGACATCAGCCTTGCATTCTGCCCGAGTGCAAATCAGCACCTGGACAGATTGATACCTGCTGAAGGCAGCCCTTGAGGTAAGAATAAAAATGTACGGTGTTACATCTGCAGTGGAAAAGAATCACATCTTCAATGATTGCACTGTGCATGATGGAAACAGTCATCCAGCTTCCAGTTTCTCATTCAGTAATTCTCTGATGTAAAGTATGCTTCCTTTCTCCCATAAGTCACTTACTAGAACTGTAAATGAAAATTCCTTTTTCTTATAGCCACAGCAAAACCAGGCTCAATACAATTTTTTTTCTCGTTTTAATCACGGTAGAAAGAAGACCCAAGTAAGCTGCCATGGCTGCTGAAGAAGTGGCAGGATGCAATACTTCAGACTCCTGAACAAAACTGACTATTGTACCTTGTGGATGGACTGCAAAAAATCTGTGACTTCCCCATTCTCATCCCTCTCGGTTTTTTTTAGATTTCATATGTCTTAATGTGTTTATTGCTCATCATCACTTATGACCCTTCTGTATACAGGGCTGGAAATATTTTATATCAGTTGACAGAGGAATGAACAGACGTAGGTCTTTCCCTTCAATGTTTCTATCCAACCTCAACTGAAAACAGGAATTAAGATATTTATTAAGATTTTCTTAAAAGTTTTTATTCAAGACATTCATAATGGAAATTATTGTATCATTGGCTCAGTTCTAATTGCAAGACATTTAATTAAATGTCTTGTTTATCTTCACTGAATGCTAGGGTACTGCATTGTACTCTGGCTGTCACACCTGGTGTTTTTGCT
Source organism: Penelope pileata (assembly GCA_013396635.1). NCBI lineage: Eukaryota > Metazoa > Chordata > Aves > Galliformes > Cracidae > Penelope > Penelope pileata. Next base: position 157,315 of record WBMW01000149.1, on the reverse strand, counting down.
GCAAATTGGATAGGAAGACTCAGGACTGCGATGCTTGTGGGCAAACTCCATAAATTTGCTCTTAAACCATAACATAACTTACAAAGTTTTTTTAATTTATCCCATCACAGGAGCAAAGCTAAACTATTCTTCAACAGTTTCCACTTTTTCAATTTGCACACTTGCTAATGTTTTAAACGTTTAACTGTTTCCTAGGAGGAAAACACTTCCAGTAGTGGAATGGCCTCTCTCCATAGCTCAGAGATTCCACGGAGCAGGTCAGAGGGGACTTTGATTGACGTGGATGACCGGCTACCTTCAGCTACTTACAGTATGTCTCTTCTGCAGTTTTTTGTAATAAGGCTTTCCACCTCAAGTCTGTACTTCAGCAAAAATCTCAATAGTACCAAGAGCTACAGCTACTCTGTGAACCCCTGTTCAACAGTTGTTTTTTTTTTTCCTTATATTTCTAGTGTCCCTGGAGTCAGAGTGCAAGGGTCACATGGTCCCTTAGGAGAAATTTGCCAGCATAAGAGAAAACCCGTCATGGCAAATGCAGGTCAGACAGGTTGGGAGGAGCCATTAACCTCACATGAATAAATGTTATTTAGGGTATGTTTCTTAGGGGCAGAGATGGGAGAAGAGGGAATTCTTAGCCAAAATTCATTAATTTAGGGTTTTCTTAGGTAATTTTGGAGTTAGCCCATTTTAACAACTTGAGTTTTGGCCTGTAGAAAATTCTGGGTTGAACCTCAGCTGTTAATCAGAGTTAAAATAAAAGTTACTTTAATCTCACAGCTATTTTAAACCAGAAGTTAAGATAATGTTTCCCCTTGCAAGGCAGACCTTCTCTTAGCTCTTGTCCAGTGGCAGATGTGAGTAACGGTGAGTCTGGCATTTGCTGTGCAAGTTGGGGTGTAGGAATTATTTCCTTGCTAACCTATTGATCCCTGGTAAATTGTGTTGTTACCTTGACACGAGAGAGGCTCCATCCTAATGACTTGCACTCTGCCAGAGTTTTCTGCTCAGACTTTTTCTGTGGAAACATCCCCTTTAGGAAGGGTGAGGTTGGGATGTTTAATATATATATATTTCTATATATATAGAATTTTACTTTTGAGGTTATTTATTTTTTACTAGATGGTGGTGTTTCTACTGTAATAGCAGCGGAATGCAGGAAAAGTTTTTGGATGTTGGACAGAATTGAAAGACCTTTTCAACTGGTGATTGAGCAGCCCAGACCAGTCTGGCAGCCCCAGTTGCCCCCATGCTCGCTCCCCCCAGCAGCTTCCCTCAAAGTCCGTGGTCAAGACAATGCTAGAGCCCTCCATACAGGCAGCTAGGAAGCAGATAAATTCCATTCTGGTTCTTCTCAATTGAGATTTTTCTGGAACTTTGAAAAAATCTCACTGTTCAGGCTTTTTGTCAGAGTTCATGACAAACTGGAACTGAAAAGTAGAAACGTTTCAGTGCTTTTTTTTGGCTGAGTGCACTGTCATTCTGGCATTTCAGCAATAATTAATAACCTTGGAGATGGAAGCTATTATGGAAAGTGTAATAATGAAGGATATAGAAATGCTGAATGAATAGAAATTCTGCATTTTCCCTCTAAAATTAAAATACTTCATAGGATTTTATGTAAGTACAAAGGAGGGATGGTGCAACCTCTGTATATAGAATAATATGGCAATCTGTTAGTGACAGAAACTGTTAGCGCAAAAAATTGAAGGCACTCTGTTCCAGGAAGTGTGAGTCAATCAACCTACAAACCAGCTTTTCTGAACTGTTATTAATGTGAAACATTAGGGCATCTTGTATTCACAGCAAATAGACATTATTGTTAGTAATGAGTGTTCTTATTAAAAACCAAATTTAAATATAATTTATGTATCTTTATTTGTCTATTTACATGCAATCTCAGAAAACCTATTAGCCACAAAAGCATTTTTCTTTGAATTTCAGATTGTACAAGAATTCATGAATTATAACAATGAACCTTTAAAAAGAGAGCTGGTATGACAAATTCCATTCACACTGAGATAAATTGTAAGAATGCTGATTATCAATTAAAAACATGCTCTAGCATGAAAATAAATCCATACTGTCTACAGTATCTGAAAAATCAAATACTAGTTGCTTAAGTTTTGCACAGAGGCAGTCACAAAGGAAAGAAACTCATGAAATTTTGTAAGATGCAAAAGATTACTGTAATGTAAGGGTTTAAATCATAGAATCGTAGAATGACTTAGATTGGAAGGGACCTTAAAGATCATCTAGTTCTAATCCCTCTATTATGGTCACGTTTTCCACCCACTAGATCAGGCTGCCCAGGGCCCCATCCAACCTGGCTTTGAATGCTTCCAGGGATGGGGCTTCCACAACTTCTCTGGACAATCTGTTACAGTGCCTCACCACCCTCCGAGTAAAGAATTTTCCCTGACACCTTACCTAAATCTCCTCTCTTTTAGTTTAAAGCCATTCCCCCTTGCACTATCATTATCTGCCTGCCCCGCTCCGATTATCGGAGTGAGGGGAGATTCTGTAACATACCCGGAGTGANTCCATCAGGCATCAGTCAGACAGCAGCAGGTAGGCAGCTCCTAGCATTTCCCCCGTTGGAGGAGGTCTTTTTATCCTCCTTTTCGGCCAGCATGACATTCCTGGGCACCCAGGTATGTCACGTATCACACGAACGGGCATGGACGGTGCAAGCCTGGGCTTGCCCGTTCCCTCCGGTGGTTGCCTCCCTCAAGGTGCCAGGCCGAAAGGCTGCTCGATGGCCGTTTAGCGGCTGCTTGTCTCTCATTGTCCCTGGTCTGCAAGCCTTCGGGCGGGTGGGCAAACTTTGAGACAAGAGAGTTCTCACAGCAAACTTTGAGACAAAAGATTCCAAAACAGTGTCTTACACTGCCCATATAAGAAGTTGGTCCCCCTCCTGTTTATAAGCTCCTTTCAAGTGCTGGAAGACCACAATGAGCTCTGCCCAGAGCCTTCTCTTCTCCAGGCTGAACAAGCCCAGCTTCTTCAATCTTTTCACATAGAAGAGGTGCTCCAACTCTTTGAACATTCCCGTGGCCCTCCTCTGGACCAGAACCGTGGGACCTTAGCATGCTTGATGCCAATTAACAGTTCTAGGTGTTCTTAGTAATGGGCATCTTGCAGATGTTTTACATCCTTCAGCACTAATTCATTAGCACTCTTTTATTACTATTATTTTTATTAATACTAATAAGGATTCTTAATGCTACTTGAAAGTCAATATTGATACTCTATAAAGACCTAAAGTAGAAATATAGAAATCTTTTCCTTAACAATTTGATCCATATGCATTTTAAGTGGATAAATTTAGTCACCTGTCAGTCATTTTAATAGTGTTGGTTGGAAATTAATGGAATGTCTCAAGTTCCTGTGATTTAGGAAACATTTCTGTTTTCTTTTTGTTGTTGTTGTTGTTTTTCTTTTAAACAGATGTCAAAGAAAACAAGTTGGATTTGGATATTGAGTGGTCTGATCTATTCAAACATGCCCATGCTATTTCCAAGACTAACCCATTCTGGAATGAACTGTCAGCCTCCAACCCTTTTGTACAAGATATAGCAGCTTCCAATAGAAATGAAAACAATAAATACCTTTCTATCTTGAAAGAAAAACCCTATCTGTTCTCTAAAGTTTCTAGCAACAGGGATTCTTTGGCATCCTCGGGTGATGAGCTAGATATTGATTGTCTTCTAAGAAGGACCTCAACAAGAAGATCTGGACGATCCAAGAGTATCTCTGACTTCTTGGATATTATTGATAACCAAAGATTTAATCCTCGTAAGACAATACCTCAAAAAACTGTAGTTTCTGACATGACGTACCTTCAAAATGACCGTGAAGCTTACAAGATGGCTTGGTTGAGTCAACGACAACTCACTCGGTCTTGCCTAGATTTAGAAGCCATGAGCCATAGTCCTGGATGGGCACAGACACAAGCTACAGACATTCATATAGTTTGTAAACTGAATCATGAAGGTGGTTCAGTACAGCTACCTGACTCTGATATCAATGTTCACGTCCCTGTGGGTCATGTGTTACCTGGGGAATTCCAAGAAATTGGTTTAAGGGCTATCCTTAATCCTCCATCGTCATTTAACAGTGAGCTGTGTAGCACTGTAAGTCCTCTGATAGAACTTACATTGAGCAACCTCGACACAAAGGAAGCTGTTTTCCTAGAGGTGAAAGTTGCAGCTAAAGTGAAGAATGATCCTCTCAGCCAAGTTATGAGTGATATTGTGTGTTTTTTTAGTCCCTATAAAGAAGGACCTTTTAAGAAGCTTGAAAATTGCTACACTTATCAAGATACTATACAAGTAAAGCTAGTAGACTTAAGTCATGTGATGTATGCAGTGATTGCAGTACAGGCAAAAAAACTTCAGCCTCCAGCCACTAATGTCTGGGACTACATTCATAGAACTGTCTCAATTGGAATTTATGGTCCCAAATATATTCATCCATCTTTTACAACAGTTTTTGCAGTGTTTGGTCATAACTACATTCCAGGAAAACTTACAATTTGTGATATAAAAAAGGGAGGGAAAAATATGCCTCCTGTAGTATTTCAGCTGTGGGGAAAACATACATTTCTTCTTGAAAAGCCTCAAGATCTAATCATTTCTTTGGTATCCTGTGATCCAGATTTTGAAGTGAAGATGGAAGACCAAAGCAAAACTATTAAAGAGGAAGAACTGAAAACTGGTGAAGTGATCCGCCAACAATTCCTGTTTTCAATGCTAGGATGTAGGGAGATGCATTTCTTTGTTTTCCTTGTTCAGATTAAAATCTCGAAAAGCAGCCAAGTAACACAGTTCCACGTTACAACCCCTGATCCAGCTCCAAAATTAAGTGGAATTATCAGCAGGCCACAGTGCTTACAAAAACGCAAAGAAATCAAGTCTGCACCTTTGCTTCTAATACCAACAGTTAAATATCCAAAGTTTCAAGACAGAATTTTAAATGTTAATACTTATGGAGTGGCTTTGAAAACTGTGCTTCGTCAAAATAAGATTGACTATTTGCTGGAATATTTTAAAGGGGACACAATAGCACTTCTTGGTGAAGATAAAGTAAAAGCCATTGGACAAGGTAAAATAAAGGAGTGGTATGTAGGAGTTCTCAGAAAAAAGATTGGTCTTGTACATTGTAAAAACATAAAAGTGATTTCCAAAGAGCAAGTTATGGACACTACTGACAGTGAACTAACAACAAGGAATCTTGTTGAACAAATTACATTGCCATTTAAAAAACTGACTTATATCTACTCAGTAGTTTTATCTACAGTATCGGAGTGTGTTTATGATTGGAGAGCTTTAGCTGAGGTGTTAGGGTATCCACATATGTCTTTGGATGACTTTAATGAGGCACATGGTGACAAAGAATCGGACAGAGTTGCGCATGTTGTGAAGAGGCTGAAGGAAGACTGCCATGCTAACAAAAGAAAGAGGCTGTTCCTTTATGAGCTCATTATTGTAAGTATTGCATGAACTAATTTGGTTACCGGGAATACATTGCCAAGAGGCTACTCAATAGTAATACATGAACAAGGAAATGTTGTTCTGCTACTTACAGGAACCTTTACAAACCTGAACATGTTACTGAAGTTTGAAGATAATTAAAGTTGGAAGAAACATCCAGACTCCTAGGAAAAATAATACTTTGATCCCTTCATCCTAAACAGTGTTCTGTAAATGTACCAGGAGCCTTGCTCATGTAGTACATTGACTGAGATTACTCTAAACAAAAAACGGAAATGGTTGAAATAGTTTTGTCTTTTGTCACGAAAATCATGAATTTTAGTAAATTGTTTCTGTAAGCAATTCACAGTCCCAACTGGAAGCAACTAGTAACCACACAGAGTGAGAACTCTATTATCAGTATATCTGCCATAAAATGTATGTCTAATATTGCTTGATACTTTTAAAGCAAGGAAATTGTGGCTCACCTGTTGAAGACAAGATTCTCTATCCACATATGACAACTTCACATAAGTACATATAAGTACTGTTCCTTGTAACATTATTGCATCACATAGACGTTGTTCAGCAGCTTGCAACTGTGGCATAGCTGAGATTTAAATAGTGCTCTATCAAACAGTATTATTGTGCTCTTTGCATCTGTTGTCATTTCCATGGAAATAAAGAGGGGGCATTACTTTCAGAGCAATCTATATACAATTCTTAAGACCGCATTAAAATGAATGAAATAAAAGTGTATGAAGTACAGTTTAGTCTGCTGTGTCTCTGTACGAAAAGTGGAGGAGAGAATTAAAGACTGAATATTTTTTGGTTAGCTAAACTAGACAAACATCTTACCTACGAGAAGTTCTACTGTTTTTAATGATGATTTTAATGGAATTTTTTCAACTAAATTATACAAATATCTGTTTTCTGGAGAAATATTTGACATTGTATTGAAAATCAGTATCTGAAAACTAAGAAAATTTTCTGGTTTTGGTTCTTGATATTTCACTGGCCAGTCAATCTTTTCAGTGGAACATCTTACTATTAATTTGAGGAGAAAAAAGTAATAACGATCACCTATCTTCTCATTAGCTCTTGCGCAAATAAATGAGAAAGCAGAATGCAACATATCTGCATTTTAGGGCTTCACTCCTGGAAACATTTTAATTTGTTTGCTCTTGAAAGCTCATCTGGCATGGGGAAGTGAAGACTTTCATGCTTGCATTTTTGTGTAACGGTCGGCAAATTATCCATTATGTGGGAGGAGTAAATCAAAAGGTACTGGCCAATGTAATCAGTGTTTTTCTGGAAAAGCAGTGGACTAAGGACCACACCTTAGCATAATAGTGCTCTCAGTTCAATTTTAAGTTCCATGTCATACTTTAAGAAGATAATTTGATGTTCCAGACATTTTTGTTGAAGAAAAATATTTTTCCTTCAGGATTCCTGAGCTTGGCAACATCCATGTGACACTGGAATGCTGAAGCAGCTGAATGCCAGTCTAATTTTTTCTTAAGCTTGTGGGCAGTTTTCCTATGAAATTATTGGCAACATATTTTTATTGGAAAAATATTTGTCCACTTAAAAATGTAGACTAGTGCTTTGAAAACAAATGATAACAATGTTTGTAGGAAGTTCCTTAGTGAAGAAACACTAATTAAAATGTTGTTGCAGGCACTTTTGAAAATAGATTGCCAAGGATTAGTGGCACGCCTCACCCAGGACACCATCATTTTGACGTCAGCTGTTAAGCTTGGAAAATACTGGCGGGAGCTTGCGGAGAAGCTAGCGCGACTCACAAAGCAGCAAATCGAGGCTTATGAGGTACCCCACCAAGGGAAAAGTGGAGTAGTAGCTCTGGAGGTAAGACTCTGGGTAACACAGTGCTCAAACACAGCCAGGAACCTTTCTTCTTCCTTACCGTGTGCAATTCTTTCTTTTTGTAGTTGCAGCCTCTTTATTTAGTTTGTAATCCCTTCAGTGCAAGGAATTCTCATTGAGTTCTGTTTGCAATTACTTTGATATTTCTTTGAGGCTGGTTGTACAGTATTATGCCACATTAATTTGCTGTGGAGATCCTAGTCTCTCTATCTTGAGCTTCAACTCTTTATTCCCATCCCAGGGGTCACTTTCAGTCCCTCATTGTCCGATCCCATTTCATTTTTAATTTTGCCCACTCCTCTGTTTGTCTCTTTCCTAACTGCTGTCATTTCAGATGCAGTGAGGAAGATCATTCATATCTTGCATGAGCCATTTCAAATCAGCCTCAGTACAGCTTTTGCTCTTTCCACTGAAAGCAAGCTTACATCTACTGCTAACACCTGTCTCTTCTGTGTTGGTGTCAGAATTGACACCGTCTAACTCAGGCAAGGCGGTGTTACAAGAGGCTGAATGCTCTGACACCAATTTCAGCTCTGTCCTTTTATATGAACATGGCAAAACCTGTTTTTATTGCGTAGTTTGTTGCACAATTTGTCCTATTTGCCCTCCTTAGTAAAGCACTCTTGTTAAATAGAAGTATGACTTCTAAATAAGAGTCAAGTTGTCCTCTCAGATGTGTTTTAGTGCGTACACATTTAAGGAGTTATTCAGGCACCTAAATATATCTTTAGCAATATCTGAAGAACCTCAGAGGTACCCATGACATCCATGCAATGTGACAGATATATGTCATAAGACTTAGACTGGGCTCATGCCCATGCCTCCGAGTTGAGGGCCAACCTATGCTCCTGATACACCTTAGCCTGGGCAGCCAAGTTACTTCCTGCATTTTCCTACTTCCTTTAACGCCAAAGCATGAAGTAAATCCACTGTATCCCACAGAGTTACGTGCCAATGACTGCTGGATTTTACGTTGAACATTCTCTTATGAACATCACTGGGAATGATGCTCAACCTGACTTTACTGCTTGAGCTTTTACATTCTGGACTGACTCTCCCTTTGCCTATACTGTCTATTATTGCAGGTAACGCACGCTATCCAGCTTGAATTCCTTCTCTGTCACATCTCAGTACCTAATGAATTGCTTCTATTTCCATTCACATCTTCACAGCAGCTCAAGATATTTTTTTCTTTCTTGTTCTTTCCCTGTACTTGATTTTCTGGGTTCCCTGTCAAACATATCTTCCCTTCTGCAGTCTGAATCTGTTGAGTCTTTCATCTCAGCCCTGTCTGCTTTGTGATTATTAACAAGATTTCTTCTCTGATCATGAACCACCACCTCTTATTCCCTTTGAATGCCTCCCCCCACCTCCAGACTAATATTTGACCCAAACTCCACACATTCACATACAAGGTTCTGCCTTTTCTGCAAAATTCTATCATTGCAATTTGAAACATTTCCTACTCCTCTGATTTTCCTTTTCTCTTTGAGATATTTCATGGTTTTGTTTTGTTGTTGTTCTGGGTAAATTACTTATGCATGATTGTATCTTTCTCCTTAAATTTTTTTTTTGTTTTAAAATTCAGCACTACCAATCCTTTGTCTATGACTCTTTTCAGTGAAAAAAGTCACGCTGTTATTAACTCTATTTTTGCACTAGCGTATCACTTCCATTATGTTTTTTAACTTACGTAGTGCCTTGTCTAACTTCGTAGACTTCTGTTTTACTTGATAGGCTTCCTGCGTTTGACAGCTTTCTTGAGCAAGAATTGTAGACCTAATTATATCTGAGAAATATGTGACTGCACTGACCTCCACAGTATTTGGAAATGCTTTCTCCTTAGCTAGCAGACAGAAGAACCAAAATAATCTTAAAACACTTTTCTCTGCACAATGCACACAACATATATATACATACATATATATAGAATATTTACTTTGCTTTATATATTTACTTTGCTTTAAATATATAGTTACTAGATATCTATCTGTATGCATCCCCATATAATATATATCATAGTATGCTAAACCACCTACAAGATTCCCCACCTTCCCATGACAGCATGTGATGCTCAGAGATAGTACAAGCAAGTTCATCATGCAAAAGGCAGTAACAGAGCCAGTTCTAATTTTTAAGAGAACATTAAACAAGCAATTGTTCTACTTTTGTTTCATACTTCAAGGTCTAGGATGGGCTCAAAGGGCATTTATTGGTTTCCTGTGAGCTTTGTAACGGTTTCTGTCTGACAAGCGGTGAGTTTAAAGCACGCCAGGCTTCTAGCACTGAACTCACATGAACAACTCAGTATCCTCACTGTCCAGTGAATCTAAGTTTCAATTTCAGCACTTTCTACTGATCTCTGGACTCCTCAGTGGTTTAGTGAATTGAACCTCTATGTGCAGAAAAGAGTACTCTGCTTATAAAATGTCATGTACATTGTTCAGCAGGAGTGCCAACGTGGGATGCAAAATGAATGTAGCTAATGCAGTGTAAATTCATACCTGTGTGGGGAAACCCCCAGAATTGTTACAAGGCTATTGTTAGTCTGACTACTTATTTCAGAATGATTGCTGCTCATCACATTTACTTAAAAGCTATAAAAGAAACACAATTAAAATAATTTTATCCTAGTCTGGAGTTTTCTAATGGAAATGTTTCTTGTTGATAGTATTTGCTGGTGTGCAAGTGGGAAACTAAGCAAAATTGAAGGAGTAATAAGTTCTGACTAATTATTGACTATTGTCTGAAAACATTAACCAATTCATTGCTCATCAAGGACTATTCTCCATCAAAAGGATTGATTGATCAAAAAATGTTTGTACTTTTAAACTGAATTTTAAACTGATTTTTCGTAGTGGAAGAAATCTTCTTTCAGATGATCACAGAGACAACTTGAGGTGCATACAATTGCTGCCTAGCTTTTGAAGTGCTTTTCATCAGTAAATTCCAAATCACTTTACAGAGAATGTAGGTATCATTATTACCTACTCAGCGGAAGTACTGAGAGCAGAGGGGAAACCCAGGCACGTAGCTGAGACGTGACTTGCCCGGCATGCTGCAGTAATTTAATAGTTTGCCTAAAAAATCTGCTTTGTTGAAATTCAGAAGTGTCAAACATGATTCAGTTTAGCCGTTGCATTAGAGCACGTGGACATGGAGAATGACCTGCCTCAGAAGCCTGGTCTGCAATATTAGTTAGGTGTGATGAATGTGTAGATTACTGCCACATTGCATCACTGACAACCAGTTTATAAAGCTTTTTATTCTCTACATTTTTCTTTTGTTCTTGGGGAAAAAAAAACAAAAACAAAAAAAAACCAAACAGTTGTGCTAAAGTTGAGGAAGGCAGGGTTTGTATTTGAGGCATGTTTCAGCTGATTCTCTGATTGTTCAGTGTCAGACTGACCTTCAGCATAAGTGAAAGCGTAGTACCTTTTAATACTCCATGTCTTTTCACATACTAGTGAAGATTACCAGACAGAAGTCTGTACCCTAGTTTTTCAAATAACCTGATCCAACAGGAATATGAGGAAAGGAAGCAGGAGACAAAGAAAAGGCATAGCCAGTGGTGGCATATCAGGAAATCCCAGCTTCTCTTGTTGGCTACATTGGTTATCAAGCTAGAAGTAGGAATAAAGAAATTTTCCAATCTCAGCATACACGTAACTGTAGTGAGGTGTTTTCTTTCATTAAAATACGTTGTAACATCAAGTATTTACAGTCATACATGGCAAACTCTTGTTTGTTTGTTTGTTTATTTCTTCTTACTGTAGCATCTTATAAAAGGAAAGAATCATTTTCCGTTTCTTCCCAACAGCTACCAAATTACTTTTCTTACTCCCTTTTGCAACCTTATGGTTATGACTTAAGACTGACTTACTTAAAGTCAGCAGTAGGCACCATTCATTTTGGATAAATGATGATAACCTTATCTCCTGCAGAGCTCAAATGACAAGCTTCACCCAAAGCATTGGCACTCTCTTATGGCTTAAACTAAAGGAAAAAATCAGACTAATCAGACTGGGAGGCACACTACCAGGAAGATGAGTTGTATGAGTTTTTACATTTGAGAATGGAGGAGAAAGGCAGCAGAGTATGAGGGAGATGTTGACAGAAACTACAATAGAGTGAATATTGGGGTAAGTTAGGAGTTCTTAACCCAAATGAGGAGAAAAGCTCAGAACCATGGGCAAAGACATTTTCTCTAGCCATTTGATTCCTCGAGGGCTCACATTAAAGAAGTGGAATTTTACACTGTGTATTACTTGTAAATTCACAGGACAGGATATTGAAGAAATAAATTTACTTCTGAATTATCCTTCAGAACCATGAAAATTGTTTTTCCATTAAAAAATGGAAAAAGATGTTAAAAAATTCTTTTAGAGTTATGAGACTTCTGATCAATTCTGTGTGTATATATACATGTGTACACATCAGTTCATGCACTTTCATTACTATGCATAAGTATATTAAAACAGCATATGGAGGTACCATTTAGGAAAGTGAAGGGTTTCTTTGTGGCTTTGTGTATCATCTGTGCAACTACCAATTCAGTTGCTGTTTGCAAAACCTCTATTGTCAACGAGGAGAAAGGAACTAGTTGTTCAAGTTAAATTTGCAAAAGCAGCAGATGGGAAAAGCAGATGGCTTTCTGTTTGTAAACAGAGCAAACTTATTCTGGACATGAGCACTTTGAAAGATACAAGTTCAGCTTGGTATCTGAATCATGCTGCCACAGCTTCATTAACGTCACCAGGTAAATGACAAATTACACCTAGGAAGGATCTGCTCCACATTTTTTTTTGCATAAAATAATTAAACACATTGTAATTTACAATAAAAAGCACTGCTAACCTGCTTCTTTTTTTTTTTCATTTTCTTTGTTCATTGCAGGACACTTTTTAAATAGCATGGTCTGATTTTAAGAAGTTAATTATAAAATCTTTTGATTTTTCCTGCTCTTGAAGTGATTTTTTTCTTTATTTCTGTTTTGTTTTTCTCTATTAGTAGGTAGATCTTCCTGCTGATGTTACCAGAAAACATTTTTGTAAAGATAAGAAGTATGTTTAAAAGTTCCAGGCTAAGTATGGGGACAGTGGGATCTTGACAAACTGGGACCTTACCCACAAAAGCACAGTCAAACTCTAAATAGGAAAACTGCTGTTGGGTGTACCTATTGCAAAAATGACCAAGGGGAAAAGTGTTTTCCTCCTAGCCCTGTGCTTTTAGTTTTACTTTCAGATACAAATGTATTTTGACTTGGTGATAGTCATCTGAAGGAAAAATTTGTCTTTCTTTTATTTATCCTTCTGAGAATTCAAGAATTTCATATAAATGAACTACATAAGGTTCCCGTTTTTTATGAATACGCCTTACATGATAAAGCATGTCTGTGTGGCCAGGGATCAAATAATTGCATTCTTTTTTCTTTTCTCTGACTTCTGCAAAGATTTAGCCTTTTATTTTTTTCCTCAACAGTTCAATTTCTGCAGTTAAGCTTTTTCATTTTCTCCTTTATTGGCAGATGATGTGGAAACCTGCATATGATTTTCTCTACACGTGGGCTGCCCATTATGGAGACAGTTACAGGGATGTCTTACAAGACCTGCAGTCAGCCTTGGACAAAATGAAAAACCCAGTAACCAAACAGTGGCGAGAGTTAACTGGAACATTGATTCTTGTGAACTGCATGGAAGTATTAAGGGCAAGTGCTTTCTCCAAAATGGAAGAAGAAGAATAGACTACCAAGATACGTTTCTGGAGAATCTGGAAACTGTACTACTCCTTCTGTTTCAGCGATGCTTGCTGAACAGGGCTAAACGCAGCTGATGTTGAATCTAGCCCCATGGTTCTCAGCTACAACTATCCAAGATTGCCAGGCCTTGCTCATAGCTACTGAGAAAGTAAGAAAAGAGTGGGGTCAACAAAAATGTCTTGAATACTATAGGCTACTTTCTACGGGAAGCTATTTCTAATTGCACTGATTTCTAGGTGGAAAGTAGTTCTAGAAAGAGAATCATGCATGGATGAGTGCAGCCCATGGGGCCTATGTTTACATTGTTTTCATCAGGGCATTAAGATCTAAATATTTGAAACATTTTAATTGATGTCCCAAAACCTCAGCTCTGAGACAACAGCTACAGTGTAGCCTAGAAAAACTTTGGAATTCTTTGTCCTCAGCTGGGACAAAATTCATTCTGTTGCAAAATAGGAGGTCGACAGTTGTTTACACCTGGAAGCATAGGTTTGTGATGTACATTCCTTCCAAAACAGCTTCTGGTGCATTTTTAGACTCAAAGACAGACAGGCAACTTAGTGGTCAAGGTTGGTTGGTTTGTTGAAGTGACTCTAAAGGGCTGTCTTTTTCTTTTGTCTAGAAATTCTTGGTGTACATTGTCTGTCCCTCTGATAATCTGCATATTTTTCCTCCGTTATTGTTAATTAGGGAAGACTGTCTTGGTAGATACAAGGGCTGTAGACACTTCACAACCTCTTCTGTTGATCATTCTTTTCTACCTCACTGTATGAGGAATATGAGTGATGGCTATTAGAAAAAAAAGAAAAAGAAAAAGAAAGAAAGAAAGAACGGTGGGGTTCTTTTTAAATTTTCTTATGCAGCAATTAATTCTCATTAGTCACATACTCTAAAAGGAACCCTGCTTAGACACTCTCAATAAAAATCTTGCACTTACTAAGTAGTTAATTTTAAACACAGAAAATACAGGCTGAATAGTAGTTACAGGCTAACCAACTTTATCGTAATTGATTTTTTTTTTTTAACATAAGCTTCTAAATAAATTTTTAGTTAGGTGGTAGCTCCAAAAGGTTAAAGCCATTTTGAGCGTCTTTGATCAACACTCATTCAGAAACATTAGCATACACTCATGACAGTTGGGTGAAAAGAAAACTGACATTCTGTCATCACTTGTAGTTGATGAGACAAAGCCAAGTTCTTTCTGGAGTTTCACAAAGTAGTAGCACTACTGTTCAGAACCTGTGCTTCTGCTGTTTTCTGAGATGACCTCTACTACGAAGGAGATATTCATGATTCTAAAACCAAATAGCACACATAAATGTTTTTCTTCCCCTCCCCTTTCCTTCAACCTGTTTTCTTTTATACTTTCTTTAAGCTTTCCCAAAGCACACATGGCTCAGAAAGAAGTCTGAGGAAAGAGCATTTGCTCCAGTAAACAAAAAGCTCACTCAACAAAAGGCAGAGCATGACTGAATTAGCATGTATGCAAGTCATTTGGCTTCAGAGGACTTGCTCTTGATTTGCAACAGAATGAGGGATTCAGACCATAGAACAATAATTGTCTTTGTTGATCAGAGGACTGGAGAAAAAGGGTACTGATTGTCAGAGATTCCTGTTGCTTCAGGTGTTAGCACCTGTTTCGTATCTCGTCCCCTCTGGTTTTAAAAATTGTTACAAATAAAATATAAAATAGCATTCTCTTGTTATCTTGTGTTCTGTGCAGAGACCAGCTGTTCTTCCCTGCTTGTAGATATGAAACCCGCAGAAGGGGAAAAATTGTCTATTGACTTTGTCGTGCTGCTGGATAAGGGAAAAGTGCATACTAGTTCCTTTTAAAGTAGGCTTCTTTAAAGCTAGAACGCTAAATTGAAACATTAAAATTATAAATTTTAAAAGTAGAAATCCAATTAAAATAAATTATTTTAAATAAATGTAGCACTGCATA
Source organism: Penelope pileata (assembly GCA_013396635.1). Lineage (NCBI taxonomy): Eukaryota > Metazoa > Chordata > Aves > Galliformes > Cracidae > Penelope > Penelope pileata. The sequence continues at coordinate 142,254 of WBMW01000149.1, read as the reverse complement.
TTCCCTGTGAAAGTTTTCGTAGATTTCCCAGATTTAGTCTCATTGCTGTGAAACAACAGCAAAATTGTTTCTGCCTACAACAAGAGTTGAATTTGGCCTGGTAGATTTAGCAAATATTGACTTAGTGAGTCAGTGTTCTCCTTAGCTTGCAACATTAAGCAACTGGTCTTTCAAGTATATTTCTTTAAAAGGGAATTTATGTCTGTCTGCAGTTGGTGCTGTACTCCAGGGTCTGTACTGTGGGCTTTGGTTGCTAATTGCCTTCCTCCTTTCTGCTTTAAGCTTCTGCTCATATGAATGAAATGTGCACTCGTGCAATATTCTGTTTACTTTAGCAGCCCACACCGGATATATAAAAAAAAATAGGTATTAGAATCACATATTTTATTTAGTGCTGCAGTGTTCAAAACCACAAACTGCCAACTGAGAGTGAAAGCAGCTGCATGCAGCAGCAGCATGCACAGAGGAGCGCATGGGTCTGGTAAACACACTCTGTTCTTGACCTTTTCTCCTTTCTTCCCACCCTGTCAACAGAGAACAGCTTTCCCATGAGCCTGCATACATACCTTCCTGTTTCTGCAAAGTGGGGTGAGATTAACAACTCTTTGAGTGGAGACAAGGCAAAATACCCTGGTCCTTACCTTAAATAACTCTGTTTCCAGTTTTCAGTTCCATTTTGCTTTGGATGTGTAGGATCCTTTCACCATCCTTCTAACATCTGAATTGGTACATTTCTTTAAAAAAAAAAAAAAAAAGCATATAAAAAATGTGAGCACCCAAATAGGAATAGAAGGCTTTGATGTTTTGTTCTGTTTGTGTTGTAGGTATGAAACTGGCCATGAAAAAATAATGCAATAGAGAGTAAGAAGGTTGGATTTTTTTTTTTATTCAGAAAAATTTGTAGCAAAAGGTATTCTGTGCATTAACATGAGAGCATCCAGTCTGTTGAAGTCTCTGGAGAAGTTCTATAACAATTGTAGATATGTAACGAAAATTTTAGTCCAGCGCAGGTGATAACGATTGTTCCAGATAGCACTCCTGTTGTCAGTAAATGTCTACAGACAGTACGGGATATAGTCTTCAAAATAACCTGGAGATTATTCCTAGTACAGAAGTGCTGTTTTGTACGTGTTGCCAGTGTATATATGTTACCTATTTTTTTTTTAACTAACAGTATATATTTTTTAACAAAATAATAAAAAATGATGTTGTCCATTGGAATCTTGTACGGATTTTATTTTGCTGTTGTAAGTCAAAAAAGAGAAGAGAAAGAGCCACAAGGTGCAAGATCACAGTACTGTTAATGCCAGGGAAGGGAGCAATGACTATATGAACACTTATCTTCGTTTAAAAGCATATACACTCATTTTAGCCTGTTCATAAGCAGAAGTAACTTGCTTATGTTGCTTTCTGAGGCACCAGAATGGACCCACTGCTGAGAACAGGGCTGTCTGCAGGGGTCAATGGGGCAGCCAGGCCCCCTCACAGGGATGTGCCCCAAAATGTGCTCCTTTCTGTGGCAGAATCATGCAGACAAGTTTGAAAAGGTGAATCTTTGTTTGAAAAGGTCAGTCAAAACTAACACAAGCTTCTGAACCTTTGGAAGAAGTAAATAATACTCCTGGTTGGTTTTAATTACATATTTACCTCATTTTTCTCAAATTAAATTTTCCTTGATATCCTTGTCCAGTAATACAAACTATATGTTCAATCATCAATTAACAATCAGGATTTTAATTTAAAACTAAGTGGCAGGAATCACTATACTGACTGGAAAGCAGATTTACATATTCATTCTAAATCCCAGGTATTAAAATGTAAATGAACTGGCCTGCGTGGAATAAGGATAGCAGCACAATAGTCCCAAGAGCAGGCAAAGACTAAGTACATTCAGCTCCATTCCACAACTGCAGCATTTTAAACATTAAAATCCTGGTAGATTCTGAACAAGGTCTAAAATGTAGCCTTGGTAAATCCAATATGCTGAGAACAAGGAAAATCCATTCCTCCCTGACAGGGAGGAAGTGAGTAGGTGATGACTATTCAGTATGTCTCGTAAGGGTGAAGTTATCAGGCAATGGGTTTAAAAATAAGCTGAAGAGCCTTTTCACACAATGAGGAGTTATGGAATGAGTTGTTATGGGAAGTTTTTGAAGACAAAAGCATAGTGGGTGCAAAAGGCAGCTAGACAAATTTATGGAAAAAAAAGTGCCATGTGGAGGTGGTGGTCTGTGTACAGCCACCAGCTGAGTACAACACAGAGTCAGATACTGGGAATGCACCAGAGACAAGCATGTCCCATGTTCACTGCATTTCTTACACCGCCCTGGACACTGTGGGGCTGGACCAGGCAGGCACCCATTCTCACCCTGATCCTCCTGCTGCTGTAATAACCACCAGCCTTACACGGTCCTTGCATTCCAGCAGGCTCCTTTATACCACCTTTGTGCCTCCACACAGGAGATAGCTTGTGAATTTGTTCTACAATGGTCATGGCCACTTTCCTGGTCCACGGCTTCAAGCGCCAAGAGAGCTGGTTGAGGGCTATGACCCTCTGGCCTGGACACTGAGGTCTAGGTAGCGAAATAACAACCCAACCAGACTTGCCCCATGGCCTTTTTTCTCTGTCAGGATCCAGCACAGCCCTATCTCCTGCATCAGATGGGAAAATACAAAGCGGCTGGAGGATGTGGGGGAAAAAGGAACTGTGAATTTTAAAGGAAATCTCACATGAGTAGGCCCATTTCATAATCATACTCACAAGTAGGAAATGTTACTAATGGAGTCTGAAACCATTTCATATAATGCCACCCTCTGTTCTTCATACAAAACCCTCTATTGTTATTAATAAAGGAGTTTTAATAAAACAGCTACTGTATGGTTTAATAATGCTGCTGATAAAACTAATTGAGTGTAACTAAAAAGTTCTCTCTGGTGTCCTTTTTGCAGGAGGGTTAAACAGGATTATCAAATATTAAAAAAAAAAAAAAAAAACACCCAAAGCCCTGAAGCTCTGGCAAGACGTCACAGAGCAAGAGCTGGGACATTTTCCTGAATAAATTACAAAGCTTAGTCATATTGCCAGGGGATTATCTCATAGAAATGGAAATCTGAATGGGCTCCATATGCCTGCAAGCATCCGTAAAGGTTTTAGGTCAGAAGCACCATATTCATACATATAGACAGCTCTCTTTCTCAACCTGGAGACCCCAAGCTACCAAGATGACTTCAGTGGCAGTCTGCATACACTGCATGTCAAGTTATCAAACTGATATCAAAATATAGCACAAAAGCTAAATGGACTTTGCCTTTTCCTCATTTTTATTTGCCTATATAAGACAAATATTGCTCCATAAAGCAGTAGAGATGAAACAGTTTAGATGGAAAGGGTGAGAAAGTGACGTGTGGGAGCTGCTTCTGCATGTCTTCTGCCGCAGGTGCTGGTTAGAAGTGCTCACAGTTCCTTGGTTACATGGACCTTTCTGCAACCCATGCTGCCAGTTCTCCTATTCTTGCTAACCCGTCTAAAACCTCCTCAATGAAGCTCCCCACTTACACCTGGCCTGGCTAGCATCTATTCAGCACACACTCCCACTCCATCTCACAGTTCTGCTGCCCTCCCTCACCCACCGCCCCAAGTTCTGGCCTTCCATTAGCCCCCCACTCCCCTCACTTCAATCCTCTACACCTACTCCATTCCCCAAAACTCCTCCTAATCCTGATCCCTCCTCCACCAGTCCCCTCTCCCCAAGCTTTCTACCACCTGCAAAACAGCTCTGTGAGCTTCTCTCCGGCTTGGCTGCCCCATGCCCTCCCCCTCACAGCCCTGTAGCGTTTTTTTAAGAAAATTGTCATCATCCCTTTCTACTCTGGACAGCTGTGTGATGATCTCCGGTGAGCACTGCAGTGGCCAAGCCCTGGCCTTTGTTTAGCCCTTTTTATCAGGAAGAGAGGCCAGGATCTAGCCCCTTATGAGACTGAAAATAACCTGGCTGCAGGCTGCAGGCTGCACCTGCCAAAAAAACATCTGCCCATGCATATCTTTGAGGGTAGGAAAGAACATGTCCAAACAAAAATCAAAAGAAAACACAGATGTGATAGTTCTGTCTTTTATAGACAAGCTAAAGATGGGAGATGATTTTTGACCCTGGACAAATGACACATTCGCACAAGTTCCTGATTTCCTGCTACTTTGTACATTTTTTAATGAATTAAGCTAAGAAATTTAGCAATAGCACCATAGTTAAGGCCAGTCTCCTGGTCTTAACAATGCCTTTAACCTCACATGGATTTGCCCTTTTGAAAGACTTTATGAATAGGATTATGCTTTGGAGATTTGGATGCATAAAGGTAAGCGCTGCTGGCACAGAAACTCAACATGCTAGAATTATGTTGATGGAACTTACGCGGGACTGTAGCACTCCTACTGAAATTCATGTCACATTACTTCACCAGAGAAAGAAAATATGACAAAATGTGGAACATGGAAGATACTGTAATTAAAACCACTAGAAGATATTAACAGCCAATTAACACATTTCAAGCCCTCTTCACAGTTTATTTGTGTCTACTCTAAAGCATATCTGGAGAGGGAAGGAAGGTAAAAGAAGAGAAGAGGGTAAAAAAAGATGTTATTATTACTTGAATGATTATTATTTTTGTCTGTTGGTGCTATATCAATGGTTTGACATTGAATATTTTTTGTACAATGATTTCAATAACTAAGAAAGTGAGAAAAAAGCACAAAAAGCAAAGGAAGATAGAAAACTTTTTTTGAAGGTCACTTAAAGGACATATCCATTCCAAACTCCAGTTCAGGCCTCATCCATTGAGTACTGCTGGCTTTATACTTATTTGGCTTATTGTTAATTCGTGTGCTAATAAGGTTCATGCTGAGTATTAGGAAAACGTTCTTCACAGAGAGGAATAAGGTTCGAGAGGAGTATTAGGAAAACGTTCTTCACAGAGAGGAATAAGGTTCGAGAGGAGTATTAGGAAAACGTTCTTCACCCACGACAGTGGTCACAGCCCCAAGCCTGCTGTAGTTCAAGAAGCACTTGAACAATGCTCTCAGATACAAGGTTTGAATTTTGGGTGGTCCTATGAGGGGTTGGAGACACTCTCACACTATGTGCAGATGCATGATGGACCTTTAGGACAGAGGAGCTAACCTACATTGCAGCTGTAGACCATACAGTGTGATGAACTGTAAGATTAACCATGTGAGAGATGTTTTTGTTCACTTACCAGTGGACATCTGAGACAGGATGTTTTTGCAGAAATCCTAACTGCTGTAATTCTTTCATTTCACCCTTGGAAATGTACATATGGCCAACAAAAATAAATCTGGGAAATTTCTTTAGCAGACAAAGGCCTTGATAAAGAGTCCTTCTGTCTTTCTGCGTCAGACTCAAGTGCAAGTAAAACCTGAGACTCCGTTGCACCCAGTCAGCAAATCTGTCCTGAAAAAAGACAACGGTTAAATAAACCAAGATTCTTTTCTAGGTAGTGTCAGATGTATGTCTAGAATGGACAAGATTTTGGACCACATTTTATTATTTGAAATATTATTTCATATTTTACTATATAATTGAATCATTCCCAATGTAGACAGCTTTCTTATAATTTTCAGATAAGCTGTCTCTAGTAAAATTGTTATTTCACTGAGTGTAGGTAAATAACATCCCAGGCTAGTTAATCTAAGTGAGAAATCTTGAACCTACAAGCCTCTAGATAGGGTACTGGCTTTGTATACAGGTTTTTTTTTTTTTCCCTTGACTCTGAATATTGAGTCCTTTGGGATACCCATTAACTGCTAGCCCTCTCTTTTTCTCATTAAGCCAACAGGGGCTCATTAAAAACAGTGTAAAGCTAAGGCCCTTCATTATGTGCAGTAATAATAGTTTTCACTGGGCCAGTTAAAATATCTCAGTTGTATAGCCAAATTCACCTGTATTCTGCTAGTTTTATTCACTGAATAAAAGAATACACTTCAAAGAGTGATTGATATTTCACCAACATTTGCAAGAATGTCTGCTTTAAAGTGTGTACTTTAAAGAGTGTATTCTTGCAAATGTTAGTGAAATTTCCCGCCTGTCCCCCAAAAGGCACACTATTTCCCAGTACTAAATGGCTCATACCACAAAACATCATTTTTCACTCTGTACTGTTTTAGAAAAGGAACTTAAAATTCCATTTTTCTTCTCTTCCTCTTTTCCCTCCTTTTGTATGCATTAGGATAATGCAGGATTTGATACATGATACACAACGTTTTTGTGGGAGGTACATGTTGAAATAGTGGCAGCACATGACTGAGATTGCAATGAGCTCAAAAGTGCTTACACAAATGCTAAGAGGAAGCCAGCATAGTACAGAGTAACAGACAGAGAAATAAATGCTGAGGTTAGTTATGAAGTTTCTGCTGTATGATGCTATTCGTTATGGCCAACCAGAATTTTGCAAAACAACTTGACCTAAAAGGAAACAAACAATGTCAGCCATTGTCTCAAATCATAGACTGATAAAAAGCAGGGTGACTCTTCATCGTGCTGGAGTTATTTCTTTTTCCTTTATTTCATTAGTGGAAGATGCCTCACAGTTTCCACGCATGAATATAATAATGAAAAAATATGGATTCCTTTTTCTAGCCTTGTTTGGATCATATAAACTTCTTGAAAATATTCTTCTGTGGCTAGTACTCCCTTCAAGAAAATCAATAATTTCTGAGCACAATGAGATAATCAAAGTCAAGCTTGTATAATCTTGCATGTGTTCCTATTTCTAATCAGCTTAATTAAAGCAAGAGAGGCTCAGAGAAAAGTTTAAATGGTTTAAGTGCCTACAAGGTACCTACAGACATTAAAGCAATGACATCCAAAATCTCAGTCTTCAAAATTTTTTCTATTCCTCTCCTCTCCTCCCCTCTCCTCCCCTCCCCTCCCCTCACAGCCATCCACTAATTTATGACTGTCATAGCCCTCTGATCATGACTGTTATTTTAATACCATTAACCATGTGATTCTGCAACAGCAGTTTGAGTACCATGAAACGAATTCTCCTCAGACAAGGACCATACACTCATAATCAGTATGAAGTAAGGAATAGAAAGTCATGTGTTCTAACCCCAGTCATTGCTGCAGTCATTGCTTACATTGCTTACTGTGACTCCTCCTGTGCTGTTGAACTCACAAAGGCTGATCTTTTCCTAATCTGAGGTTCCAGACTGACTGAACTACCTTGTTTTGAGCACTCTCAGTCTGTCTCCTCCCTTTGCTCACTTTTCAGAGCTCATATAACTGTCAGTATAAATTATCAGGAACAAATGAAAACTCTTTCCAGAACTTTCTACGTCACTAAGTGCTGTGAGCTACTTCTGGAGGAGACTTGGATTCCAGACATGTATCCCGTTATCCTGGTACATATCAAAGTGCATTCATGGTCACTGCCTTTTACCAGAAGATACTTCTTTTTGACAACAGTGGTAGTAGATGTTTAACTGTCCCATGCAGCTAAAAGTGCTGTCATTTTATAGGCTTTGTGGAGGCTATGCTGCAGAGCCATGGTGCTCCAGCACAGAGATTTGTCACACTGCAATGTAAGGAATGCCCAGCTCCTATTTGCTTACCATGAAGTCACGCTTAATTCATGGCAGGTCAAGGTAAAATTCAAATGAAAGTATCCCTTCTTGTATCTCAAAACTGGGTACCACAGTGGAACGTATTTATACAAGATAGCTGACAGCCAGATGACCTACTGCTCCTTAAAGCACAAGTGGTCTTTCCTTTTTCCATCACCAGCTCATGCGTGTATGGTTCTTCTCTCTCCTTTGCAATTCTCTGACAGAAATCTGAAATTCACTAACCTGAAAGAAAACCAATCACTCTTTTACGTAAATCAGCTTCCTGCTTATTCAGTGAGTCAAACTAGCTGACTTCTGCATCAGAGCATAGCTGTCTTGTGAAATCCCACACTGAATCTGTTTCTTTCTTTCCAGAAGAAGTCCGGCCATTCTCAGTTAAAATAAACATGGTTAAATTTTCCTGAAGAAAATGATAAGGGAAAAGAGAAAAAGAAAGGGGGTGGGGATGATCAAAAATCTTTCTTTTCAGAATAGCACAACACATGCTAGCACAGATATTGTGGCATGTAACCATGGGCCCTCTGCCTTCACTTGGCTGCTTACGGCTGAGCACCCTGCCGCTGCTGCAGGGCTTGAAGCAGCTGCTGCCTAGACAAAATGGGAGAAGCAACACTGCATGGGCATCTCAGCACTGCAGACACAAAGGGCGCTGAATGGGGAAGGTTAAGGAAGAAGCCATAAGCCTCCTTGGACAGCACCATAAATCTGTGGCTGATTCATTCTGTACCAGAGGCTATCTTCAAAATTTTGCACTTAAACTTTCTGCCTGTAATACTGATAAAAAAGTTTGCTTATCAAACTCACATGGCTAATAATCATAGGACAGATGCTCCTCTGATTTCAACATGTACTAACTGGGGCTTATGTCCAACATTTTTAGAGTGGTAATAAATGAATACAGATGATAAAACAAACAAAGAAACAAACCAGAAAACCACTCTGTCACAATCGTTTTTAAAGTATCATTGCAAGTGTGTTTTGATTCTACATCAGTGATTAAAAAGAGCGAGCCACTCTTCTCACTGTCCAAACCAGAACCATGCTCTGCAGCTTCCTGAACCTGGGGAGATTGCTGTTGGACTTTTATTACAAAAGCCAGCAGGTATTTGGAGACACATTATAAATGGCTTGTTGGTTTTGCTAAGCTGCTTTTATATGGCTAGCCTCTTCTGGGACACATACATCTATGACACAGTCTAGGCAGCTAACTGTAAAATATCCATTTGATATCAGTAGTAGAATGCCAAGAGCAGAATGAACAGGATACTACTTAAAAGCAATACACCTGAGAGCAAAGCACAATAATTATTTTTCACTAATGCTCTGTTTGTTTGGTGATGAGATCTTTTCTTTCCAAAACATTTGCTGATCACAAGCTAAAAGCACTGGGATCTTTTTTGATCCTCTTATTTTTGTATTTTAAACATAGTTGAAAATATGTTTAAAATGGTAATGAAATTTTTTGCTCAAGTGCTTGAGGTATGTGGAGTATCATTCTCACGAAGGATAAAATAGCACAGAGTGTGAGCAGAAAGTACTGGCACCACTTGTTGCATTCTTAATGCCTGGGCCTCAGGCTGAGCCTCCTGCACACAGCTGGTTTATACCTTAGATGCTCACCGTTTTTAGATGTTTAATTTACTCCTTGAAATGGAATTTGCAAGGCAGTGAATGGAAGGAAGAAATGCTTCTCTTCCTCTTTATACAGTTGCTTTAGCAGAGAGAAATGACTTGAGAAATACAGAACAATTTTTAGAGATGTCCAGTTTGGCATACTTTTAACATCCTGGTTTAGGAAGGGGTGTCACCTACCTCTTTATGGACTTTAAATTGTAGTTTAGTTTTATGCCATAACAGACCATAAAATAAACAGTTGTTCATCCTCAAGTCAGCTGAAGGATGCCTAGCTGTGCACACAGCCATGTGGCCCCCACCCATTCCAGCCTAATTAAAGTGGAAAGCAAGAGAGAGCACGTTTGTATAGTCTTTATTCTAAATAGGGGTGTAAACATGTTTGGACAGAGATCAGGAATTCTTTAAGCACAAAAGGATATGTTATCTTATGTTGTCACTAACCCAAATGACCTCACTAGAGTTTTCACTGTCCATATCAGCAAGGAATTTGACTGTATTAGAGAAGTATCTTTTTCCTTCTTTTAATGAAAACTGCAAGTAACCTAAGTCAAATGACAGTCAGATTCCATCTCTTGGTTTGCTGACTAATCATTTACCAGTGGTAACTGAGCAACACAGATGTAAAATGCTACAAGTTCATATCAGAATTCTGTGCTCAGAGACTGCTATAAAAGGTTTGAGACACCTAAAATGATGCCTGCATCACAATAACTATCTCCAGTTCTAAACCTTCCAGCCACCTCCTGTTAAATTCTCGATGGCAGCTCAACCAAACCTTAACCCTTTAGGTTTGCTATGTTAAGTGTGTCTCCAATGCTACTTCATGTCTGACAAGACCTCTACTTTCTCTAATAAGCAAAGCAGGGAAGGAAACCTCCCCTGTAGTATGAAGATCTTCACATCCACCTCCAAAGCAGATGACGAGAAATTGCCTTCCAGAGAATGCCAGGGAAAGAAGTAGAATCCTGCATCTCTGAAGTGCTGAGTTATTTGAAAGTGATTTGTTTCAGAAAACTTTGATAAAAACAGAAACTGTATCTAGGTCTTTGATAGATTTTTGTTCTTTTTATTCTTTTATTTTTTGACTAAAATATGAATAAAAAATTAATTAAAAGGCCTTTTGCTAAAATAACACTCTAAAACAATTATAGTACATAGTTGAAAAGATGAGCTAAAGTTTATAGTATGTGTGATAGTCTGGAGAGATGAAATAAGAGCAGCAGAGGTGACATTTTGGAATCGAGGGACTTGAACATCATGTTATTATACGATAGTTCAGTAAGTAAATTCCCTATTTTTTTAGGATTTTTGCACTGAGTTGTCACGGAGTTTTTATCTGACTGCTGAACTGCAAGTAGAGATTACAAGCTGCACATGGTTTATAGTTGTGACACTTTGTCAGACTCACTTTACGGTCAATATCAGCATGTTAAGTAGTAACACACATTTAGTATTAGCCATGATATTTTACCATATGAAAGCCAAAGCCAAGCCTCTTACTGTATGGTCAATTCTTCAAGTGTAACGAGCCTTGCCTTCTTTTACTGGTATAAAATATATTTGACCTACAGTCATATCCATATAAGTGCCGTGAGCCGCAGATGCTTTATGGGACCTTTCAAGATGGGGACAGTGGAGAATATCTTTTATCTATTCGTGTTGAAATGAAGGCATACGCTCCTGGCATTATCAAAGACAAAAAGACAGGTCCAGAAACTCAGTGTGTCCACTTTGTGCTACTCTCCTCATCAACTTGTTTCAAAGAGAAAATAAATTGAAGTGTAGTATATATAGCTTCTGTTGTGAATCAGGCATATTTAAGACTTCATTCCTTATATACAATTGTATATGATTAAATTCACTCAAGAATCTTCTGCTTTTGATACGAAGAATGAGATTTCAAATGAGATTACTTCAAAGGAAACTGTTTTGAAAGCATTCTTTGTATCTATTCCAATACAGCTTGCAAAATTTATTATGACGGAGAAGTCTGTATGAAAAAAGTGATTTTTAGAGTACTATACAACGTCTTTTAATTCATGTACATACATATGTATATGTGTGTGTATATATGCATACATAAGTTAAATATTGATAAGTAAATAATCCAAGACCAGGTATTGAGAAAGCGGTTATTCTTTGGGCCAAACTCATTGAGACCACGACCAGAAAAAAACAAACAAACAAACAAACAAAAACATATCAACATTCTGCTTCTATTGTTTTCTCCCACACTGGCATTGGGCAGTATAATTTCCTGGCTAACAGTTGGCAAAGGATAGAGACTCTAACAAGCCTCTGTGTAACAGATAATGCTACCTTCGTGTCATCTGCTAGTGAACAAAACTGACTGCATGTTTCTAATAGTGCTACCATATCCTTACTCTCAAACTTGCTCTTTTTCCTGAAAGGAAATGAATAGAAGACTAATGATATTCTTTGCATGGTGCGTTGAACAATGTTACTGTGAAAATTACTGTGAATAAGAGAGAGAACACTTGGACTCAAAACTAGCTAAGGCTTCTAATCTGAATCAGGAGGATGATGAAAACTTTTCAGTGGCAAAGACACAGTGAGCACAAAAGCAAATTATTCAGTTGCTGTAGGATGCATGTTGTAAATGTATAAAATAAGTAATTTCTCGTGTTTCACTTGAGTTATGTATGAAAGTCAAGGCTAAAGTAGGATTACAATGCCTAGAGAGCAGAAGACGTAAATTAAATGTAGCCAGCATGAACAGAGTAGTTGGAAAGGAGTTTTGGGATGCAAACCCATCTGTACTTCAGTAAATGCACCCATAATACCAGAATGGGCTGAGAATGCCCAAGTAAAGTTGTCAGACATAATTCTGACACTGTATTTAGATGTGCATGTGGCAGAACCGGGACCAATGAGGAGAAAAATACAGCATATTTAGAAGCAGGCTTGTAGGTAGAGTGGTAAAACAAAGTAATAAAAGTGAATAAGCATATACTCAGGTTGATGCCTCTGGTGGCTGTGAAGTCCCATGAGATGCTGGGAGGACATGCCCTGGACAGCCCAGCTCCCCACCAGGTTCGCCCAAAAGTCTTGGAAAGAGAGGTTGGAGTAAGCAGGGACAGACTTGCACATTAGTTCTAAATGGAGAAAGGAAAACAATAGTGCTTGTGTGTGACTTGCAATCTCTTTTCATAGCAGAAAGATAGTAATTTAACAATACTAGCAATAGAGGTGTGTTCATCAGATAATTTAGGAATAAGTAGTTTCTTGGTGATGCATTTCTGTACCAATAGCATCTGTCCATTTTTATAAAGGAATTTGAGAATAGGTTTCAAAATTGCCAAAAAAAATAATCAGTTTTTGGTATATTTGTGACTCCATTTACTGTTGACATAAACATATTACCCGCAAATTTTCAAATGGAATCTATAGAAGTGCAATCAGACATTCAACACAAAGAAAAATTTGGTCATGTCTCTCTACTACACTTTTATAAGACCCATCTTACAAGAGAGAAATATCCCTCACTTCATAATCATGCCTTATTCATGAAATTGCTTTTTGGCAATACATACATTTGTGAACAACTGCTTTCAAGGGTGAAGCACAGGATGAGTAAAATTTCATCAAAACTCTCTGACAAACACCTTGAGTACTCACTAAGAATTGCAACCACTGCCATTGAAACAGTCTGATGCGTTAGTTTCACAAAAATAACGTCAGATAAACCACTAGTTTTATGCTTTTGCTATTCTTTTTTATGTTTTAATAAAAAAATATTTTGTTAGTTATATGCATTAACTATATTACATATTTTATTTGTGGCTCAAGACAATTCCTCTTCACACAATGTGGCCCAGGCAAGCCAAAAGGTTGGATACCCAAAAACTAATCTTTATAATAGTAGGCATATTTTCTTTAATAAGATTGAAGTCAGAGAAGAGAATGATACATGTGGGCAAAATTAGAAACTTTATTTTAGAATCCAAAATCCATATTTAAAGTGTCCATGGGTGAAATTATTAAAACTGAGAGTAAAATTAAAAAAAGCAAAACCTACTTGAGTTAATTAATTTTATTTTCTAATGGTGACAGTGATTTTAAGTATGGCTTCTTAATTTTTATTGATACTATTTTGTTAGATAAACACTATTTCTTTAATAATATTTTAAAATATTTGATAGTATTTTTGATAATATTTGATAATATTTTTAAATATTAGAAAAATAATTCTGAAATGAAAAAACAAACAAACAAACAAAACCACTGCAATTTTATTGGAAATTAGTATGGTAAGTTCCATGGCGCTGAGAGTTTTATTTCAAATCTTCAAAATCATGGATCATCTTGTCATAGTTTTCGTCATGTTGCCATGATGTATATTTCTATATTTTCATGAAATGAAATGAAAAATAACACATTAGGCTCATGTGACAAAAGAAAAGCTTTTCTTTAACATCCTTTATTCTTCTCAGTCTCCTTCCAAAGAGCCAACCTTTGCAGATGAGAAATATAACCATTCCAGAATCCTAATCAACCCTACAGTACATTCAGGCTTTGAGCTGCTCAGCAAGACTACCAATAATGAAATCAGTTTTACACTGATTTTCTTTGTTTAAGAGTGATGTAAGGCAGATTGTAATGCTAAAGACTGAAGAAAGAACACACACATATTTTAAACAGACCACTGAACAGACCTAGGCACAGCTTTAAGATGGATGATTTATTTAATAGAAATTCTTTTCAGATAAACTTCTTTCTTCCCAATTATTCTAATTTTTAGGACAAAATACACTAACAAAAAATAATGATGATGTGTAAGAAAAAAACAACATGAAATATCAGAGTATTTTAAAATTCTCTAAGCAGAAATGTAAAACAAAAAAAAATTTGGCTACATATACACTGCTGTACAATACATATTGTACAATGCTGTACAGTAATAAGAGGGACATGAGTTTCTAAACTGGAAAATAACAAAATGAAATTCAAATTTTATTTTATTTTTTTAATTTAAATTATTTTACCTACAAAAAATATATTCTGAGTCTGCCTGATGATTCTGCTTGATTGAGCACTGAACAACAATAAACACATCACAGAGTGATTTGTACAGCTTTGCTGGTAAATTTCTGGGATCCTGGAGCTAGAAGGCAATCTACCGCATTCTGCATCAGGTTTGTTGATCTGACCTTACTTTAGGGCTTTTAAACTTGTAACAAGAAAAAGGAAGAGTTTACCACTGCAGTGTGAGAATTCAGTTTACATAGCTAATGCAATATCTCAATTTCACTCACTGAGTATAGAAAGAAAGGATTTAATTTTTCTCTGTTGTTGATAACATTCACCCTTTCAAAGGTAATAATTCCACCTCATTTCTATTTTTAATTTCTTTTTATTTCCTGTAATGGTAAGGGAAGCATTCACTCAGTACATTGCAGCTTGCAGAAAGTATGGGCAATGTGGAAGGGTCTGTATTACAGTATTGATTGAACTGTTTAAGGTTAACACTTAGCCAGCTCTTCTCTTCTACACTCATTTTTCAGATCTTTACCAGTATCAGAATTTGTATCTAAGCTGAAATCAATCCCCATGACTTATGCTGCAGAAATTGCTTACATTAACTGTTGTGTCCCACACTTCTGCAGGAGAGTTTGTAAGAGCTCTTGGAATGCCAAAGCTTCACCAGATATGTTCTAAGTTGAAGACTAAGATTTTCAAGATGGACTAATGACTTGAACTAGCTGTTTGTGAATCACCAATCAGAGTGAAATTTAAAGGATCATGTTTGAGAAAATGACCTTTTAAAGCTGACAACCTGAAATCTTTACTCTGATAAAAAGGTCGATCAGGGCCACTCCAGTAACATTACATTGGTGACATGAATACAGTTCTTCAGTGGCTTAAGCTACAGTGGAAATCCAACTACTTTTTGTTTGAGCTTTAATGAATTTCTCCCCTTAAATATCTAATCATAAATAGTTATAAGAATGTTAGGCTGAACTATCAGCCAACATTAAGTTTCTAGAAGGCATCATACCTATCTTCTCTCTGAAAATGTAGATGCTGTTATCTCCATTCTTGAGCATCTGATACAACATTTCACAACACTTTGAGGAATGGGGAACTGTTTTATATCTGGAAAACTGATTTGCCAGAGCTCAAATCAGATGTCACCCACTGGCATTCTAAAGCCTGGGATAGACTTTGTTTCCCTATTTTGCTGTTAAAATACTGGAAAGAGAATGGCACAACTTATTTCATGATTTCAACATTTACTAGACATAAAGGATGAATACCTGGAGTCTGACAGTAAGGATGCAGTGTTTTTTTACCCTTCAGCTGTCCTGCAGATTTTTATTTTATTCTGAAGAAGTAGCAAAATAATGGATAGGTAGATACAGGAGACAAACTATTCAACTTTTACCTCTTGCCAAACTTTGTGAGCTAGGTTAAATGGCAGTTTTTGTTTTCCTTACTGGAAAACAGTATTAGTAAATTATAAGTGTATTAAGAAGATATAGTGCAATTCAGCAAACCCTTTAAGTGCTTAATTTTCACTGAAATCAAAGATTTTATGCACATCCTTAAAATGCTCTGCTAAATTGACACATCTATAGTTTTCACTACGATGGTGCAGTATTTGTGTAATATCTTATATCAACCTTACACAGACATATTTTTATGTTTCACTTACTATAAACTTAATTTCTAACAACAAAATGAATATTTAGATCATCGATTCTTACAGAAATCTTTATATTGTGTTCAGAAAAGTTCACATATAAGATATTTGAGCATTACATAAAATGTTTTGCCAAATAAAAGACACTAGTTTTCAAACTAGTATGTTCCATCAAGCTTTCAGCTATAAAATTTTCTAACGCAGTTGTCGAAAAGTATGAAAAAAAATTTCTACTTTTATCAAATACTATTCTCATTGGCTAATTAGATATTGCAGCTATTATTATTAGGGGAGAGATGACTATAGGCAATTGCAATTATTTTGGGAAACTTTATTTCTGCTTGATTACTTATGAAGAATGCAATTAGAATACTGCAATTATCCTAACAGCAGCAGCAGAAACCATTAAGTACTACATTTTCTTTTTGCCTGATCTGCTTTTCAGTTGCACCTCAATAAAAAAAAAAACGTTAATTTAAAGGATTCTGACAGTCTTCCTACTTTCTACTTGCATCAATGTTCCTACCAGCAAAATAATAAGTCTCAAATGAAACATAATTAAAAATTTGCTACATCTCCTACTGAGAATGGCTCAGTTTTATTGTAATACACCATGTTGGAATATATTAACATGACAGGAGCAGTTAGAACACCTGGGTGAACTTGATTTGCAAGAGAAAATGTGTGAGTTTGCTATCAGGAACAACCTAGCAGCACATGTATTCCAGCATGAACACTGCTGAGGAGACTGTGCAATCTCCACTTTCACCCTCTTTTTCTCCACGATAGCCATAGACTTGCCTGGTCCTTTGCTGGAGCAGAGGAATAGTGTAGATGACCTTTTAAAGTCCCTTCCGATACTATTTTTCATAATCCTCTGATTTCTTCACATACGAATCCGTGAAATGTTTCTTTTTATTTTTTAGATTTTAAGACCAGAAGAGATACACAAGAGTGAAGACCCAGTAGCCAAGAACTGAATTTTGTTTTCAAAAACTCATCTGCATTCATTACAGAAGTACATAATAAGAATGGTTTGGAAAAGGCTAAAATCCAAAACACTTTACCAGCTAACTCAGAAGTTGAAGCAGTGGTTTAGACAGAGAAAGGAAAAGATTGTTTCTGGAGCATCGTATCAAAATAACTTTATATAGAAGCTTTTTCTTCTGATTTTCCAAATCAGACATTAAGAAAAAGCAATCCAGTGTCATAATATGCTCATTTTGCTATTACATTGGTTGGTATTTTTGAAGAGTGAGAGGTTACGTCTGATTGTTCACTTGGACTACTCTCTCTGTACCCATAATTGTGTTGTCTTTTAGATGTCTAACTAAATCTTCTATTGTGAGCTCCTCTGGGACTGCAATATCTGTTATAGTAATGAAATATCTAATACAGTATTTGATTGCCTCTAGGGATTCATGACTGGATTTCCTAAGTGCTACACTAACACAATGAAAAGTAACTGTAAGATATAAGGCAGACAAGTTCTTCAATAATCCAGGTAATTATTAAATGGAGTTTACAAATTTTGAGCAAGTTTCCTATTCTCTGCCTAATTTTTATCATTTAGCATGTAATTAAACATCCTTCCACACCTTACTATAAATCAGATGTTCTTTATTCTTTTACTCTATTAACAGTGCTTCCATTTCATACTACAGCTGTGAGGCTGGGTTGTGACTAGAACTGACATGGACAAACAAGCACAACAAATTTTGCATTCTTTACTGACATTTTTCTCTCATGTAACATATATTATGTATCTTCCTAACTTATCTGAATATTTCTTGTCATTGGAAGATGGTGAATCTGTATACTGATTCTTAGAAATTTCACATGGATATGACACAGTTACAGGAAGTTGCACTGCATTCCCCAGGAACATAAGATCCTGCAGACATATTTTACTCAATTTCCATACTGGTCTGAACAGACAGTGAGTTCTGGAAGACAGACCAAAGATGAGGTCTGAAAACCGCAGTAAGCACATTCTCCAATGTGAAGGAAATCTATACAACAATGGAAGAGTACATCTGAACAAGAGATAGATTTATGGTAGTTGTACCTTTTCCAGAGAGTATATGCACAGTAAAACAAAATAGGGATGGGAAGGGGAGGGAAAGGAAAGGAAGGGAAAGGAACTTTAAAAAAAAAACACCTCATCCTTCAATCCCACTAAAAATAAATATATAAAAGAGAAATCTGTCAAGACACAACTCTGTAGCATTCAAGTCTTCCTATGCAGAGACAATGAAGCAGAAGAAGAAGCCAAGGTTATTATGCTCCTTAATATTGGAGACTTCATGTACAAATGCCAGTACAACTTTCCTCAGGAAAGATTTGTCGATTTTCAGAAAAGACTTCTGGTCAAAACAACTGATCTACCACAGAAATATACTATTCGTCTTGTAGTTTGGACACAACAGCTCTCCTGTGTTTTTCTGCAGAATGCCTGATTCATCTGTGTACTTCAGGTTTGCTGTCTACGTTAGGGTTTTTTTTTTTTTTTTTATTTCCCCCAGTCAGATTACCAAAGACAATGCATAAACAATACATTATTTTAATGAATTCTGCAAAATGTTAATGATAGCTTCCTCAATGGTATAAAGAGGTTATTCTCTGAATGTGTCCTGCTTATTTATATTTATCATTTTATAACCACTGTAAACCACAAAAGCATGCGTAAAATTATTTTCTTCAAGTTCAGAAGTACTGTTTACCATGTCACCTGAAATAAATTTCTTCCAGTGAAGCATTTCAGCTGTGCTGAAATTAAAGCCTTCATGTTTTTAGCATGTGGTTTGGTTTCTGAGAGTTCCAGTAATGAGTGCAGACTTTAAATAGTAGTTCAGTAGTTCACAGTCATGTTGCTGCATTGGATCTCATGCTCAGAAATAAGCTGAATGGTTTGAAGCTAACATTTTGCCCTGGAAATTGCACTGACACAGCTTATCCCAAATTTTCATGGCTTCCTAGCCATTATAGGGAAAAAACAGAATCGATGTAGAGAAAGTCATGCCCCCTTTTCCACCTACATTCAAATGTTAGAAAAGAAGCCCATAATAATAGATCACTTAGCAGTCAAAATCAATACAAAGCCAGCTAAGCAAAATTTGAACACCTACACTCTGAAAAACAAATGCAAATTTCCCAGGCATCTTAACATCAGTGAATCTGTAGAGTATTAGGAACCTTTTAAAATTAGTGATGTGATACTTAAACAGCAGCATAGAATCATACTCAAAGAAATTACAGTAATCTGAGCGGACAGATCTAATTATTTCTACCACTTAGGTGAAAAAAATCACAAAAAATTCTTATAATGGAGTGTACAGAAATATGTATTGCCACAATAAAAGACAGCAGACTGATCTCAAGTGAGTGTAAGCGTGCAGGGTGAAGAAATGCAATTTTATTTCCTCATTTTACTTCCTTGGCCTTTTCAGCAAAGCTGAAAAAGTCTCTCTCTTCAGGAATGATGAGAAACCAGATATACTACAAGATTGTACACGACCCTGTATGAACATTAGTTTCATCTACTTGGTTCTATAGTGAAAGACATCCTTTAACAGGATGGAGTATCTGTCAATATCCAGTACATGACTTAAAATCTAACAAAGACACGGAGAGCTCCCTCAGAATGGGTATAAAGCTGTATTGTGTTCAAGACTTAGGCGAATCATGACAAGCCAGACATGAGCCAGCAATGTGCTCTTGCAGCCCAGAAAGCCAACTGTATTCTTGGCTGCATCAGAAGGAGCATGACCAGCAGGGTGAGGGAGGTGCCCCTCTACTCTGCACTGGTGAGACCTCACCTGGAATACTGCGTCCAGATGTGGAGTCCTCAGCACAAGAGAGACATGGACCTGTTGGAGCACTTCCAGAAGAGGGTCACAAAAATGACCCGAGGGATGGAACACTTCCCCTATGAAGACAGGCTGAGAGAGCTGGGGCTGTTCAGCCTCCAGGGACACCTGATAGCAGCCTTTTGGTGTCTAAAGGGGGGCTATAGGAAAGAAGAGTACAGGCTCTTTAGCAGGGTCTGTGATTATTGGACGAAGGGAAATGGTTTCAAACTAAATGAAGGGAGATTTAGATTGGCTATAACGAAAAAGTTGTTTACAATAAGGGTGGTGAAGCACTGAAGGAGGTTGCCCAGAGAGGTGGCGGATGCCCTGTCCCTGGAGCCATTCAAGGTCAGGCTGAATGGGGCTCTGAGCAACCTGATCTAGCTCTAGGTGTCCCTGTACGTTGAAGGGGAGTTGGACTAGATGACCTCTAGAAGTCCCTTCCAACCCAAATGATTCTACTATTCTATAACCTTGGAAATAAGAATTTGGCAGAGTTGGCATTATTACACATTTTTTATAGCTATCAGTGATAGTAGATAAAAGCTATCGCTAATAGTTACATAAAAGTTAAAAAAACTTAAATGAAACTTGATTTGATGATAATATGATTTTTCCTATAGCTAGTGAATAATATATATTATCATGGAACACAAAGAACATTGAACATCCATTTTCTTTTGTTGCTCTTTGATTTGCTCTTGTATCACTACTATTTCATTATTTTATCACAGCATATAATAAACTCTCTCCAATGCACTCCTTACTAGTCATTTTCATCACCACCAGTTTGTTAATGTTATGTAAGGAGCAGAAACTAAACTTTTTCCAACTAAATGCCAGATACTGACTCCAAATAATGCAAGAAAACACCAAAATTATTAACAGCAACTATCACATCATTAGTAGTTTCAATTAAAGACAATTATTTCTGTTCATACAAGCCCTTGAGACTTGAAGAGGGGATTGTTCTCTAAAGCATGTTTTTTCCTCCATTAAACTGAATGCCTGACAATAACTACACATTTTGTGTCTGGTAAAACAATAAATTTCTAGATTAATCTCAATTCATTTTGAACACTGTTTTTTCTTGCCTTCTATTCTGGGAGCTGGCCAGTTAACTGAGTATCACAATTTCACTATTTGCAAAACAAAACTGGTATAACCTGCCCGATGAGGGGTTCTCCCAAAATTACTACAGTGGCCACAAGTCACACGACACCTGAGAACAACAACAGCTCTGTGTTTTGCAGGCAAGCAAAATCATAATGATTTTTCTTGGCATAAAAGCAATCCTATGAATCATAGTGCTTTGTGCTATCCTGAAATGAAAAATGCTACATAAAAATGTTATTACTATGAGTTTCACCTCAAAGCTGTTAACGGCTCATATTTCTTTTGGATAGAGGTGGTTATGAGATTTTAGCTGTAATGCAAAAGAAAGTGCCTTATATTCTGTTGAACTTAGTATCTATTGGTTGGAATTGGCATAGCTACCTCATAAACCAGTTACCTCCAGAAAAAACAATTTGGTCAGTGCAAAGTTTGAAAAATGTGTATAATGACATAATCTATGATCAAAGTTGATCCTCACTGGGATTTCAAAAATGTATAGCAACATTTGCCATAGAAGACAGATGCAAAAAGGGGCATATAAGAATTTGACATTTATCACTAATTCTGAAGCAGTTTTCAACTACCAGTCATCAGTAATATGTGTTTTTATATTTTTGAGTTTATCTGTAGGCTAAATAGCCATGGAAATTTACTTCGCAAGGAGTCTCAAATCCTTTAAATGTTTGTCAGTGTATAGACCCAAAGAAAAATAAGTAAACATCACTGATATTAAGCACACATTGATTTTGACATGTTGTTTTAGTCCCTCTCATTTTGGTCACAAAATTTATTGGAATAGACTTCATTTTTATTTAGCCAGAACAATATTGTTCACATTTTCCTTGTGTGTCAATTGATATATGAAGGCTCTGAAGTGCTGCTAAGCAAAGTAAAGGCATATTTTCTAGGAGGATATAAAAACTCCAGTTCTAGCTGAGATGTTTCTGAAACAGGCTCACTACCTGATGTTAACCTTTCATATACTGACACTATATTCTGTATGATCTGACTAATTTTAATTATCTCACTCTCCAAACAATGCCAGTCAAGGCAGTTTAAATATTCAATTCAATGATGCATGTCACTACATTCATTATGTATGTCAATATTTCATCTGGAAAATTTCTGCGAGTCTTTTTGAAATTTATGGTGATTAACTTCAATTAATGAAGTTTTGAATTTCAAAGTTACAGAAATAAATGTAATCATCTGTCTTTTCTCTAAAGGATTACTGAGGGATTCCCAGGACTTTTTTTTTTTTTTTAAAAAAAAGAGAATGCAGACATGTAATGGTACACATTTTTCTTCCAAAATTTAAGTGAAAACTCGACTGTTCTACAAAGAGATCCCACTACAAATGAAGAGGTAAGTATTTTATTAGGGTAAAACAACCTACTCCAATTGATTGTCTTTTCTTAATATCTGTCAAGCTGTACATTCATCCTGCAAATTTCTTGCTCCATATGTTCTCCATTGCACAAGAGTTATTTCTACACACATTACTTGCAAACATTAGTTCAAAGATAGATAGCATGCTATATCAGTATCATCAAATCCACAGAACAAGGAAAAGGCTCCCTGAGTGAAAGGATGCAGAATTTGCTGCCCCATTCCTCAAGCATTGTCTCACTGTTCAATCTGGAGGTACAAGAAAAAAAACGAGAAATTGCATGAAAAAAAGGACATGTAACATTTATGAGAAGTCAAAAATAAGCAAATGTATCACTTGTGGACAACATTCTGGGCTAAAAGAAATCCATGATTGAGTTCCTATATAAAGAATACAGGACATAACACTGGTCCCTCATTCCTGTGTGACTGCCTCTGCTAGAAGGAAAGCTTTTACAGGAGACCATTTAGAACATCAGGCAGCACCAATAACAAAGAAACACCTCTAATTAAAAACATGCCCTAGAGCATTAATTCATCTGTAAAGTATCATTTCTGAGGGAAGGGCTGGTGGAATGTATCCCAGAGATGTTCCTAGGCTACAAGGAGTGATGGCAACCTGGGGAGAGCCAGCCTCTGCCTCAGTGGAACATCCAGGTAGCTACTGCCAGCCTAGGACTCCCTGTGCCAAACCATCTCCAAGGACTGTTGTTTCTGTAACAATATTGTTAGGTCATCTGAAAACAGGGGGATTGAAAATATACGATGAAAAAATGGTAATACTATTGCCATTGTAATCTGAAGTCTTTTGAAGCATTTCTGTGCAAGGAACCTACCTTATCCACACCAAACTAGAGCACCACAAACTATAGGCTATCAACTTCCTCTATCTGTCTTGTGCCACTGCCTCTGCTGTAAGCTGGGTTTTCTTGCATTTGAAATACAAAATAAGGTGCCAGCTGAGAATGAAATTTCATTTATATTATTCTTAAGAATTTTGTAATTGATCTCTTAGGGGGTTGGGAAAGCAAGTATTACCTATTCCAGGGGTGATGCAGGCCATGCTGAGGTTCTAGAGCTATAGCTGTAGCTTTTCTTTGTGCTGTAGCTTTTGTTTTTGCTGCTTCTTTATAAGGTGAGGCAAAGTTTTTGGGTATCAGCCACTGCATAATGATCTCCCTGGTAGCAGTGTCTCTTGTGGGCTACAAAAGCAACCTTGGCATTGCCACAGGGTGTTCTGTGGGCTGTTCTCTTTTCCAGTCCCTGTGAGCACTTTGTATTTTAGTCACCTTTGTGTCTCAGCTCCTCCAGGAGTTGTAAAAATTACCTTACAATGAAGTTTTACACAGATTCAGCATCAGGTTTTGAAGTAACATAAGTCTGCCTTTGTGAAAGAAAATAGCACTTTTTGAATCATAAAATCCTAAAATATCCCGAGTTGGAAGGAATGGACAATGATCATGGAGTCCAACTCCTGGATCCATACAGGACTACCCAAAATTCAAACCCTATGTCTGAGAGCGCTGTCAAAAAGCTTCTTTGAACTCTGCCAGGCTTGAGGACATGACCACTGCCCTGGGGATACTGTTCCAGCGCTCAGTCACCCTCTGGTGAAGAAGTTTTTCCTTCACTTTCTTATAGCCCTCACATCCATTCATGCAGAACACACTAAGAGCCCGTTTGAAAATAATGGAATAAGTAAGCAATACATATTTATAATATAATAAACTTAATTCTTTCTGGTTATAGCACAGGTAATGAAGGACCGAGACAGAAATTGAGGCACTTTCTCAGTTCACTTAACAAGCTCTCATTTTAATTCAGATTGTGAATCGGGACTTCATTGCAAACATTGCAAAATTAACTGCATATTTGCAAACATAGATTCATAAATATCAGTCAATGTCAATCCATAAAAGTTACTTTTAGGGACCTGAGAGAGAATACTTGTCCTTAATCAGACTGTTGCTTACTGCTCATCAACAACATGGAATGCCTGTATTCCTATCCACCTTTGTCTTTTCTACATTGCCATGTCTTGGCTAATTTTCAACTACTGGCTAACAGTAATTGGATATTATTCATACTTGCTGTACACACTGTTTGAACATCAGTTTGGTACTGTGAAGTGGCAGCCAATTCCTGGTGAGGCTAAGAAATTCTGCTGTTCTAGGTGCCTGGAGGCAGACGGAGAAATTAGGAGGAAACTTAGAGTGACAGTGGCTGAAGTAGAGTAGTTTCCTTGCTACCATGTAGCAGTGTGGACCTGTTGACAGTACAAGGTAAGATTTGCCATGATATGCTGACTTCAGCCAGGACAGCAAGTGCCAAGGAGCAAGCCAGTGGAGGAGTTAAAATCTGAGTTTAGGTTTTAAACAGGAAAAATATTATCAACCTAAATGTAAGGTTCTGACCCAAGAAAACATGAGCTACATTCTAAAAATGCAATTTTTAGAAGGCTAGATGGATATATGAGAAGAAATATCCCAGCCTTACAGCCCAGGGAGAAAGCAGTCACCACAAAGGGGGAAAACCTAATTTTATCTTAATATATATATATGTATACATATATGTGATGGTACCATACATTCATGTATGCTTATAGAGAATGAGTCTTAAATGAGGGCACTTAACCAGCAGATAAAAGAACCAAGCTATAGCTTACAGAGTCAAACATACGGAGTCAAACACTAACTTCATGCTGTTTTATAGAATGTGATGGAGGAGATGGAGGAGTTTCCCTGTAGGCTTGGGCATTTTGCTCCTTGACACCTTAAAACAGGCTGGGGTACTTTGTGTCCCTTCTGCCACCCAGAAAGGAGCTGCCAGCTACTTGCGATATTCAAAGTGTATTGACTGGGAAGAGAGAAGGTGCAGAAAATTGCAGGGAATGTGTCAAAAGTTAGTATAGCCTGAGGGTATACATATATATATGTATAGTACATCATTCTGCACATTTCACTGCTTCATTTCTGTGAAATAGTAACATAATTCCATCTAAAAAATCAGCTTTTCTTGGTTGAGAAATATCATTACAACATGGCAGCTTTTTGCTTTTTGCTGCATAAGGTACCACCTCCAAGTGTTCTGTCTTCTTGGTGCTATTCAGACTTCAAAGTGATACTACTTGAGAAAAACTACGCAGATGTTTTTTCAGTTTTCCTTTCCTCTTAACACCTTTCTGTGTTTTTTCCTGTCTTGAAGCAGACATCTGTACTTTAGTATCTTTACACTTAAGACTACTTACAGTATTATAGATAGAGCATCTTTGATCAAGAGCAAACATGAATTCATCCACCAATTGCAATGCATTTCATTTTTGAAAAATCAAATGTAATTGATTTTCATATAGGGTTCCTTGAGTCAGCTGGTTAATTAATATGTTGTGTTTAGTCTGACCATTAGATTGAATTAATAAGAATTAGCAATCTGAAAGATCTTCAAAGAAATTTCTAAGAGATAATGACTCCTTGACAACAGTGACAAAAATTGAGACTATGCATTGTTTTGTAAAATGGAAAGATAATCCAAAGTGATAACAGGAAATCCATGACCTCATACGACATCCCTTAAATTCCACAAAAAAAAGCAATCCTATCTAAAAAAGAGAAGAAAAAGCTTATGCTATGATTTGTTTATTTTTTAAATGGAATGCTTCTGTGTATCTGAAAATGTAAAGTGAACAGAGCATAAAAAGTTTTCAAACTCTCCTATGCAGTTACTGAAGAATTCACCTAAATGAAAGCAGGCTGTCTTACAATCACCAATCTTCAGGAGACAGGTCATTAACTTAAACAGCAAATGTCAGAAGATTTCAGCTTAAAATCACAAAGTTGGCAGTGGAGAAAGGCATGCTCCCTCCAAATCAAACCTACGGAGTTCTGGCACATTTGGGTTCAATTGTCCTTATTTTTAGCACAAATTCATTTCAAGAAATAGCTTTAAGATAAAAGTCACAAATCTAAAGAACAAGAATGTTTCAGAGGAACCCTTAAAGGCCCATGGTAAACTTAGAAACTTCTCCCACCATCTTTCTTGAGAAGCAGCACGGAATAAAGCTACAGCTTTGAAGCACTGAAGGTCATTGTTGAACCTTCTCCTGGTGGGAGGGGTAGAAGGAACTACTGGCACCCAGACATTTTGGATGGTGATGAAGGATGGATTATTTTGATTTTTTGTGAAACTACAAAATGCTTGAAGAATCTTCCAAATACTAAGGTTGGGAACTGCCAAAAGTAAGTTGGAGGTAAGTAGTAATGCACACACAATGAGCAACCTTTGGAATGACTGGGAGAATGACAAATGAACTTTGTGTTAGAATGAAGGTATTAAAACAGAAAAGAGCAGGAAGGGGTATTAATGCTGAGCAATATAATAAGTTCTCATCAGATATTAGATTTCTCTGAATCAAATTGTGTGGAAAATCACTGTTGTGCTTAAGTTACAGTAGCCATTCTAGTTTTACAAGTGCATAAAACAAAATAAAAGGCTACAGTCATTTGTAAATTCCAACGAAGCCCCTTGCATGCAATTTATAGTATTGCACACTGTGAGGAAATAAAAAACCTTTATAGGAGGAAAATCTATTTTCCCCTGAGAGAAAAATGAGCTTATTAACTGACAGCCAATATTTCTGCAGAAATCTCTACTTTTCAGTGTTCTTATAGCATTCAGCAGATTCCATTGTACTGAAGCTTCCAAATTTCTGTAGTAGAGCTCAGTTATAAACAACAACAGTTTATGCTTCCATTGCACCTTATCTTCTGTTACAATTTGTCTACGATTATCATTAACTAAAACCTCAGAGCTTTGCTACAGAGTAGGCAAGCACTATGGTCTGGATTTGAAATCTCACTAAATGCCAAAGCAAAAACTCCTGCTGGCTTACCTTAGGTTTTTACATCTGTTCTGTAAACAGCAAAGACGATTCTTCAGGTTAGTCTGTACATCGCGGATGCAGTAAAAATTATACCTTGGCACAGTAATTTATATATTTAATCCTTGGAAATAGATATCTCTGGTATATAAATAAATATCCCTATTTTTAAAGCAGGATATACCAGTTAGTCATTTTGTTGTGAAGAATTTTGATGGAAAAATGGAGAATCATAACAAAGGCAAGGCAAGTTATCCCTTCTTCCTAGAGTCTGCGTGTACCTGCTAGAAATGAGGAAATTAGTTTCTGAGGGTGGAAAGAGTTATCCAACCAGCTTTGTGTAAACAAAATGCCCTTATTACTTTAGTATGTAATCCGGGTAGTATTCCCACAAAATGAAGATAAATGAATAACCATTTGTATACTTTCCACATTTCAGTTGTCAGAATGCTGCTGGGTGTGGTGCTGAGGTATCTTTTCTCCAGATGAATGAACATGGGTATGGTTTAGTGCATGTGGTTTGGTAACAACACATGTTATTCTAATTAGCATTTACTAGGTTTTGGTGTCTGTTAAGATTTCTTGATAAGTTTCTTGCCGTAGCAGTTCTAGTGACTTGCAATAGTAGCTCATTAGAAAAATACAGAATCTGGAATACACAGCTCTGGTATTTTCATTTGCATGTAGAAAAGGTTGGAACTTGTGTGGAGCATACAGATTTTGCAAAGTTAAGTTTTCCCTCATGATCTGGAAAGACCACTACTCTAGATAGTTCGTAAGAAAGATTATAACCACTGTTTCTTCAATTGCTTTAGCAATTACTCTGAAAAAATCCTGACAAATTTAAGCCATTTACCTTGAAGGGTACTGGTGATATGCTAGTAAAAGAGAAAAAGAAACATAAATGACTAAATGCTACTGTTTGTCAAATACAATTTTGTTTATATTAGCTTTTGCTCTGAGTTGTCCAGATGCCCTTGTGATCAAGACTCTTTACAAGCATACACCGGTTATTTTATTATTGTTTACTGATCTTTCTTTCTTTTTTTTTTTTAAACTTATTTTATTTATTTATATATATATATATGTATATTCTTTCTGCCAAATCTATATTGTGATAGGACTGAGATGTTCATTGTAGCAAGACCTGGAAATGGCAGTGAGAGAACAAATGGAAAGTGTAGGATCATAGAACTGTTTGAATTGGAAGGGACCATTAAAGGTCATCTAGTCCAGCTCCCCTGCAATAAGCAGGGACATCTACAGCTAGATGAGGTTGCTCACAGCCCAGTCCAGCCTGACCTTGAATGTCTCCAGGGGTGGGGAATCCACCACCCCTCTGGGCAACCTCTTCCAGTGCTTCACCATCCTTATCCTAAAAAACATTTTCCTTATATCCAGTCTAAATCTCCCCTCTTTTAGTTTGAAGTCATTTCTGCTTGTCCTATCCCCACAGATCCTGCTAAAGAGTCTGTCTGTTTCCTTCGAAGGTGACTTGCTTCCCAACATATGTTACTCTCAGGATGCTGTTGGAAAGAATTAAACCTAGAGATGAGTTCCTGTCAGAGTCCAACGAAGTACCCTGTACAGATCTCAACATCTGTTTTATTTGATATACATCCATTCTGGTCCTAATTTTGCTAGAAAATTTAGTAATTTTCCATATGATTAAGTGCTTGGGAACTGTGGTGAAAAAATAAAACAAAATCTCAAAGATGAAGTAGACAATCCACAGCAACGACCACCAACAAAAACAATACCAACAACAAAATCAAACCAAGCTGCCAATCAAGTTTTCTTTGAAAGTTAATTTCTGAGCCAGACATAACCTGCCACAGAATTTTTATTGAATTGCATGGATCACGGGGTATATTATCTTCATCTTCATTTGTAACACAAAACTATTCCCAGAATTCCGAACTTGTCAAATCTAAGAGCTGCAATTGATCAGAAGTTACCAGGGCACACCGACAATATTCTACTGAAAGCAATTCGCTCATGCTCGCAATCTGACTCCAAGAGCTGCCATCACTTCTTCTAGATGCTTGTACGCTGCTGTACACTGCTATTGCCAGCTCTCAGAGAGATTAAACAAAAAGCCTATAAGTTGGGGAAAGCATATCATTTTCTTTGTGAATATGTCATGAACATCTCCTTCCTCTCCTTTCCTGACACATCTGCTTCCCTGAGTGGGTAACGCTCCTGCTGGAGTGGTTTGCTCACCCAGCTGAGCAACAGTCACTGCCAGCCAGAGGTGAGTCATTGTGTGCCCTGAATGAGCCTCAGCTCCACAGCTCTGCTCAGACATCGGAGTGAACATTAGTGTTTTGTGCTGCTTACAGCCCTCAGTGTTGACACTCAATAGTAGTCATGATCAAGCTTAACATCAAGCACATACATACATACACATTTTACTGAATTTCCCTGATTAGATGATGAATGGGTAAAAATTAGCTAGTGTCCTTCTTACTTAATCGTCTGGGAGCATTACTAAAGCCTAAGATACTACCTAAACCTAGAAACACATTGCTTATTTCTCTCATCCCTTCTGAATCTGCTTTCCAGATCAAAATGTAGTCTTAACTACTTTCCTGGAAGTAAAGGGTTAGATGTGACATTATCTAGAGAAAGAATCTGAAGCTCTCTCAGATTCTGAATAAGGAGATTATTTCTCATATCCTTTTATGAACAGGCAGAGCATGAAAAGATATTTCTGTATGGCAAATCCATGTAATAAACTATTCCTTTTGACAACTTGCACTGCTTTAGCAGCTTGGATTACTTATTTGTGTGACCTCAGCCACACACACAAATACGACCGAACCCAAAATAAATCCAGAAGATGAGTCATGATGTTCAGGAAGGATTTTGAAACAAATGAACCTATTTACTCTTGCAGCTGTCTGCCGAAGCTAATACTGTTCTACAATCGTGTTATTAATTTGTTATCAACAGCTGCATCTGAAAAGTTTGGTTTTGTTTTGGGTCAATTTGTTTTTTTTTTTTTTAAATCAGGTAATTAAAATAGCAGTTTAGTTCTTCAGAGGAAACATTTGGGGAATAAGTATGCCAGACACATTCTGGATAATCTAAAATGGGAATATTAAAACTTAAGACATCCTCAACATTGTTGTAGGTATTATACTTGCTTGCGAAATGCCATTATGCTGCACAGCACTTGAATTCATCATTGGGGAAGATATGGAAGGTAACGGTTTTCTGTCAGTTGTCTACGGATGCTGCATGCTGTCTCCAAATGCACTATGCAGTATGCATGCTAACATGTCATATTTGTTGTATTCTCTTAGTATGGTGGCAAAACTGAGTGACTGGAGGAAAACATAAAGTAAAACTTTAGAAGTTCATCCATAAATATTTTTAAGGTAGACGCAGTCCTCTTTCAGCACAAATCCCAATAGATTAATAAAGGTAACAAAAATGTAAGTTAATAAAACTCTCAGCTTGGCCTTTTGCTGTAACATTACTCTTTCTTTGACCAGTAATGATCTTGTGCTGGCTTTAAATAGAAATCTTACTCTAGAAATCATTTTCATGTTTGACTGCCAAGCCAGTAATGTTTTAGCAAATCTAATGATTTCCTTAATATGATACTAATTTAATCCAAAAGCAAGGTGATCTTTAATTTTTAATTGTTATTACCATTTTTTAATAAGAACTTCACCCTCAAAGGCCTAAGCCAACTGCTGGTGGCGTGATAAAATGTACATTAACATCATTGAAAGTTTTACCAGAGCATAACAGCAGAAGATAATTACTACATAAATCTCAGAACCTCATATACTTGCAGTGTAGCTGACTTAAATGGTAAAATCTCTGCAAAATCATGGACTTGATTATTTAATATGGTTTTATGTTAGCGGGGCTCCCTATAAATTACCCACAATTTATATCACGGAAAGTGAGAGGAAAATATATGTAACTGTTGAAGTACTAAGTGTTAACTTTTATGGCTAGAATTACTATGGTTATCACGTGTAATCTTTTTTTTACCAATTGGTAGGCTGAAATGGAAATAGAGCATAAATGACTTAGTTTACTACAATAATGCAAAGAAGGGATGAAGGAAATTTTATATTGAGGTACCAAGGCTTTAAGGTCATTAGGAATTACCTGTTTGCTTAACAAGCTAAGACATGAGAGAAGGGCCACTTCTCACAAAATTTCATGATGGGTTTTTCATTCAACAAGGTATACAATATGAATTTAACTTTACAATGCAACAGTACCACAGAAATCAGAAAAATTGACAGATCTGTTAGATGTGCAGTTTAATTTATAGCCAGAAGGAAACAGAAGAGATGTCAGTAGGACTGTCATTCACTGAAACGAATCTGAGATTTATTAAACACCTCCTACAGCATTTACTTATTGAATTTAGCATTTGCATTCAGATTAGGGCTGTTTAACTTCCTAAGAAGATATTTACATTTCTAAAACTCTGCTGGCCAGTAACTAAGTTGATGCAGACTTGTTTGTAGAAGAATTTATCCTAACTCTCTCACAGTATATCATAAGATTGAAGTAGCATCATAAACCATATAAGAGCATTAATACACAGGCAGAAAAAAGAGCAATACATGAATATTGAAATTAAGTATATGAGTAACAAATATGTCACTGATAGCAAAAATAATAATAAACAACACTTCAGTTTGCATTTTGCAAGCAGCGATTTTGTCCTTTACTAAAGCTTATTCATTTCCACTCTTCAATTTGGGTCTCCAGCATTTTTTTTTAGACAAAAACAAGTATCACTAGAAAAAAATGAAGAGGAATAAAAAAGTAATGAAACATCACCTATAGTTGTACTCTGGTCATAAAAAAGATCTGGCTTTGGCTTTCTTAAGGTCAGATAGTGTTTTAGTTTAACTAGGAAATTCATAGGCAAGCTTGCACAATGCACTGATCATTCTAAAAATAGGTTTTACTCTGGCACAGACAGCTTTGCTTCACTCAGCAGACTGTGCCTGTTACTAAGCTAACTTAGTAACAGGTATAGCTTTGAATTTTTCCCTTTTTGCTTTGCCTGTAGAAATTTACACTACTTATCTTTATAGCTATAGAATTTGCAACTTGCTATTGCATTTTATTGATTTTTTTACAGAAGACTAGGTGACTTTATGGTGTTTTGAAGAATATTTTACTGCCTTATATAAGGAATAAATGCTTACCTTCTCTTTTCCTTCCAGTAGATTTCCATGGAAACTGAACACATTGTCTCTGAATGTCTCCTCCTGGCTTCATTTCCTATCTACCTGAGATAGTACTTTGATTAAATACACCCTCATAGTTAGCAAATTAAAACCATTATGAAGGTTCTCCGAAGTCTCTGCTAATCTTTTAAAGATGCTTTACTGTTTTGAATTTAATTTAGCATACTTGCGAGGAAAACAAGAAATAGTATTTTCTGATCTAGCTAGATGCTGGTACTGCTCATCTGTTTTAGTGTTATCACAGAACTTCAACAATATGTTGGAGACCGACTTTTTACACGATCTGATAGTGATAAAACAAGGAAGAACAGTTTAATATTAACAGAAGGGAGTTTTAGATTAGATATTAGGAGGAAATCTTTTACTCAGTAGTTGGTGAGGCACAGCAACAGGTTGTCCGGAGAAGTTGTGGATGTCCCATCCTTGGGTGTGTTCAAGGCCAGATTTGGTGGGGCCCTAGGCAGCCTGATCTAGTGGGTGGTAACCCTGCCCGTGGCAGGGGGTTTGAACTAGATTGTCTTTAAGGTCCCTTCTAACCCAGCTATTCCATCATTCTATGAACTGAACTCTATCATCAACATAAACAGCTACAGACACTTCAGTATGCCATTCTCCACCTCACTGCTTGTGCCTTTTTTGGTGACAACTGTTTCCAAAACGATTTCCTAATCCCCACTCTCTAAGCCATTGTTCTTCTACTTGCATGTATAATGAAAGGGATGGTTCACAGTAGCTCACCCAAACCATGGCAAGTTGTAGCGTTTTCCTAGAAATGCTCCCATTCAATATATACAAGTCATGCTAGGGAAGGAGTAATGGGTTCCAATGATTAACTGTAGAGAACATCTCATTATAGCTAGTCAGTGTAGGAAGGATAAAAATGGTTTAGGAATAAGACTTGTGGGATGAATAGGCTTGTCAAAAGAGCCACAACAGCCAAAGATGATATTAATGATGATAACTTATTTTTTACCCTAATGAAGCCAATGTCTTTCCCTTAAAAAGACAAACTGATAATACTCCCGGTTAGATTTTAAAGAAGTCTGTGATAGCTGCCTCTTTACAGTAAAATGTCTTATTTCTCATCACAATGTATGTTATCACAGTTATGTCCTGGTCTGCTCTCCTACCATACACGTACAGTTTCATTTTCCAGGCAAGCAGCAGCACTTGGATGAAGCCTGGCTCCCCTGATGCTGTGGAATGATAGGGAAACAGTTTGGAGTTACAAATCTGCTGCTGAATTTGTTATGGAGAAGGCAGATGATGCCATCTTACAGACTAATCCTTACAAGCTAGCATCCATATGGTTTTCAGCCAGTGTGCTTAGAAGGCATTTTATACTAAGTGATGGAAATCCCGATATGCTACATGCAAACCCTCAGTTATATGAATTAATCCTGATCCTACAGCTCACTGTCAGTCACTAGCAATAACAGAGACAATAATGAACAACAAAGGCCAACTAAATGATGTTCAGAATCCAGGTGTCTACACCCATGTGCACATGGACAGTCTTTCTTCCTAATTGTCAAGGAGCAGCAAGGTCATGCATTGCTGCATGAGTGAAGGGAGCAGGGACAGAGGAAAAAAGACATAGTCCCCCAGCGTCTGAGTGAGGAGAGCAGGTCTGAGCTGATAACAAGGTCGCTCAAGAGTCTAGTCACCACCCAGTCAGTCCACAGTGATGAGGCTGGCCTGAGGCCAAGCCAGAAAGTCAAGTCAGTGGTTCAGGGTCAAAACAAGGGACATAAGAGACCTGCTACAACTAAGGCAGCAACAGCTTAAAAGTATTTCCTGAATAGATCTGGGAGTGGGGGTGAAAACAGGGAGAAAGAGTTCCCACTAAGTCTTGGCAGAGCCTTCTCAAAGAGCTCTCTTCAAGGCTGGACACTTGCACTATTGTCTACTTGGACCCTGAGTCCAGGCAGCCAAACCCCAGAGAGAAGGGAATGCACTTAGCCCCCTGGCGTTACTGACAGCCACTGGTCAGACAAGTCTTGTGAGTTTATTTGACAGTGGTGAAAGAAGACAGCCAGAGCTTTAGAGATTGTCTTCCAAAGATGTCTCAGAATCTGGAAGCTATAGGGACCTGCCTCTGATTAAAAGCATTTCTTATAGACTTCAGATTCATACACTTCAATTTTTGAAATTTCACCCAACATCATTTGCTGGCTCCTAGAAACGAGCCTTCACTTTCTTTGTTAATTACCTCTTGAAATTCTGAAAAGTAAATCTAGTGGCAAAGCCACAAATACATCTCTGGTGCAGCAATATAACAGTTTGAGAACTATACTTTTACGTCCCTAACGATTTCTACAGTGGTATGCAGATCTATGGAGAGCACATCTTGTATTAAACAAAGGTGAAGCATGTAATCACTGGAGTCTATACAAACCTATGAAGTCTGTTACTTCCATAGTATACAGAGAGGTGGGATCTCAGGGTGGCACTGACCTCTTGGCCAGTCTTCTTCAGAAAAGAAGCTACATAGTTCATCCCTGAGGGAAGTCCAGGTATGCATTAGCATCTATCAGGTTGATAATTTCATTGCAAAACATGCACAGAATTTTTTTTTAATCTACTCTTTGTAACATATGGGCTGCACTCTAGAGAATGAAAATGCTAGAGTAGTATAAATCTTAAATAGAACAAATGATCCATATTTAGCAGAACTGTTAAAAATAGCACTTAATTATTTTCCATTTAAAAGAAATCTGAAATGAACACCTCTGGACTGTTAAAGTACGAGTGCTTTTGGTTAGAAAAAATAAAAGAGGATAAAAAAGCAGAAAAGACAGGACAAAACCATTTGGTATGGTTTCATATCCTAGAAGCACAAAACTGATACTGTGCTTCTCTTGGAACAAGAGAAAATAAATAAATAAATAAAAGCCAGAAAACCACAGTAGTTACAAACAGGAGTGAGTCACAATAGGTTGCCACAGGGTCCCACAGGGCTGTTGCTCCAAACAAACAATACTACCAAAAATAGGTGACATATTCTTCAAATCTGATGCACAATAAATAATACAGTTCATCATTCTATTCAAGAAAGTCTCTGGTAACAATAGGCAGAGACACCAGGTCTGAGTATAAATACATGGACGTTCCTTCTCCTAGCAGAGATAGAAATAACAGCAGATTTTGAACCAATGTGGTGCAACACATGTTTTTAGGGACAGCCAGCTACATTATTTAACAACTTTCTTTTAAATTTGATATAATAAGTGATCAGAAATAATTCCTCTCTAAACTCACAGCCCACTGTCTTTACTAATAGCTAAGTTTCAAAGTGTTTAAATCATTTTTGAAAAGTAGTGGTACTTATTGTTTACTGCATCTTGCTGGTCGTAAGTAAAAATCCAGACTACGTTTGGTCTGGAAAATAATTGGCAAGAAAGGCAAAGATGCCGACAGATATATACTTTTCCTAGAAGCTGATACTGACCACATCATCCATTTGTATCCTTCAACTCCCGTTATTCTTCATGACCTTAACTCACTGTGAATAAGAATCATGGGAAGGGTCTGATCTACTACCTTGTCTTTTGCATGTGCAGCACAAAATCCTCGCTTAAAGTTGGAAGGGTCTGGTTTTGATAATTGCATCTATTTTTCCTTGGAAGTTGAGATGCATACAGTCCCCAGCAGAGCACAGAGTTTGCTTCAAGTTTATTTTCGTATAATTTCCGCTTGTCCTGCAGAATTTGATAAATGAGGTGCTGTGGAACTGCTTATGGAAATATGATTATGCAGAATTGAACTGTCAGGCTCATTAATTGTTCCAATTAAACACACAAAGCTAAGAAAAAGTATGCTTCTGCCCCCTCTACAATGAATTGTGTACAGCCATTTTGTGGGCATTTACATTTTTATATTCTAATAATTGTATCTTAAAATGTAAACATAATTGCACACAGAAACAGAGCTGGAGTTATACTCACAGGGGACTGCAGGCAGAAACCTCTCCGTTGCTATGATGATATTTGCTTTACTTCTCGACTTATCCGACCACATCCACCAGCCATCCTAATGTACATGTAGAACCCTGCACGGTGCTAGGATTACTCTCGTTCAAATTTAGTCTGCCTTCATTTACACATCATTATGGAAATATGCAGATCTTCTCTTTACCATTGTGAACAATTAGCTTACAAGGTTAAAACACAGACTTATTTTGTCTTCTATTCACCCATAATTATTCCAGCATATTAAAGGGACTAGGGGAGCAGATGAATCCGCAATTTAATAAAAATACCTATCACACAAACAAGCATTCTATTAGTTATGGTTTCTTCTGAAGATGCTGACCCCATTAAGCATTGCTTAATTACAAACCTTTTGTAAGCAGCCTCTAAAATAAAGCCATTAATAGAAAAGAATACAAGAGAAATTATATAAAGTAGCAATAAGGTAAGATAGCAATGATGATTACAACCACAAAGACATTCAGTGTTGTATGTACAGAGAAGGTACAACATTCTTTTTAGCAGAGAAAATATTTGATTCATGGATTAGTCAAATTAAGAATCTGATGGAATCTTTAATTATTGTCGCTATTTACCAAGATTGCTTAGCACAGCTTTAAAAACTGTGCTTTGGATCTACTAGTTTGATCCTCTCTGTGATGCCCTCTGTGCCTGTAGCCACCTCAATGGCTTGGCAGGAGAGACAGAAGACAGAAGAGAGTTAGGTCACTTCATTTTGAGAAGACCTGAGGAGGGGCTTTGAAACAGCAGAAATCCTGGCTTAGACTCTATGCAAGAAGGAAACCAAAGCAGAGAGGGGTCCAGGCTCACATGTTAGCATAGAGCTCCTTCAGACCAAGGAGTTCACAGCTTTCATTGGTATTTAACAGAAAGGAGGAAAAAAACCTTAGAATTTCACCAAAAGAAATCCCAGCTCAAGTTTAAGCTTCCTATTTCATAAGTGAGACTACTAGTTTACAAGAAATGTGGCTCTCCATTCTACGTTATATCTGAACTTGAACATTTTGGGAAATGTTTACATATGGCCCCTGCAGTTCTCTTGATCCTGGCTCAATAAAGCAGAATGACCTTTTATTTTCCAAGTGTGCAGAGGCCAGTTACCTTCACAAAGATCCTTCTGTGTCCATCTCGCTATTATATAAGGTTCTCCAGCCTAAAGTTTCTGGCTGCAGTTTTAGAGGATGGTTAGAAAGCTCTGTTTAAATCTCTCCTGAGACCCTGGCACTCCTAATGTAGGATAATACATGTATCTATCTCTGTCCATCTTTCTCTGGGAGAAATCCTTCAGATTACTTCAAAAATGCCTGGGGACTTTTTCAACATTCACAGGGTCTTTTGACAGTAGCTAGAATCAAAATAAGTATTCTTGCCAGAAAGGCTTTAAAGAAGTTTTGTTAGTGTCACTGTCTGCACTCTGGCTGCTGACATGAGCCCTTCACCAGCCTGCAGAGAAAAATGATTAAGACTCACCAATGGATAAATCCCACAAGGATTACACTCATCTTCCTGTCACTAACAATGACACAAACACAGTTCTGTTGTAAGGATGAATCAAAGGTTGTGCAAGAAGGCTTTTTCCAAATCCCATTTCCCCATCTGCCCATTGCTGCTTCCTCTTACTCAACATTTGCTAGATATAAAGCCAAAAACTGGAATTCTGACAGCCCACTGCATTCACTGCTCACAGGAATACAAGTGCTGATTTCAGTACATTTATTTACTTGCAGGTAGTGAGGGTATGCAAAATCTATACTAAATGTGGCGTAATAACCACACGGACTCTGAGGTGGGTTCAGAGATTACTTCTTCATCTTTATTCTGTTCCCTTCTGTTCTCCATTTTGTTCTGCATTCTATTCTGTTCTACGTATTGTTCTACATTCTGTTCTACCTTATTGAAAAACTAGCTGGCCTTTATAGGCCTTTCTGGCTGATGCAACAACATGCAAAACTGCTAACTCTACAAAACAATACTCTTCTACTCATAAATCATTGGCTATAACAATTCATCTAACAACAACAAGACTTGAGCAGCTCCTTCAGCATTTTCCTTATCTTGAAGGGCAGAGACGTCCTTGCCTTGAGGACCACCAGATAAACATTGTTGGTATCTCACACAGGCAACAGTCCACACCCGGAGCTCTTGTTCCGCATTACTTATGCTCCTTCACAGCTCCCAGGGCTTCGTTCCGATAAGTACAATGGTATCTTGATCCAGAGGCTGGTCTTCATTCACGAAGTTTGCTGACTCTACTTGTTGCAATCCCACAACTAAACAGCAGATTGAAATCCATTCACCTTTTCTGCACTTTTGCCTAGGGCCAGGTTGGAAATGCAGGACTGGTTCCCTGCAGCACAGTTTTAGCTATAGGTTCTTAAGCAATGACTTCCAGGAGTCTCCTTCTCCCCAGGTGCTGAATGCAATTTCTTTGGACTTAGACATCAGAATCCTTTACACAAAATAAGGATCACAATGCAATGCAATTTACAGAATGGAGAGATGATCCAGAGAAACATTCCTGATGTTAAGAGTATAGTAAAAGTTCCCAACCCATCTCCTTCCTTCCCCACTTGAATTTGAATAATAGTGAAATTCAAAAATTATGAAAGAGAAACATCTTTTAGCTCTTGTTTGCTATCTTGCAAGACAGCATTCACATTTATTTTACATGCACTTGCTTTTACTTTTTGCTTCATATCTATTAAAAATAAATACACAGCAGCATGTGTATATACGTGTTCTTATATCATTTATTGTTTGTTGCTTTTGATTTCAACGTATATATTATTGAACAGACCAGATGATGTATTTTTGATAAATTTTTGAAACAGAAGTCAGACATAGAAGTGTTGCTTTAGTAAATTGTACCTATGAATAACTTAACAAGGTCAAAAATATAGTAAAATGAAGTGTGCATAAACACCTCTTGATTTTAAACCTGTGTTTCCTCCCACGAATATAAAGGTCATAATCATAGACATATTGGGTATGATATTTTCAAAGCCTCTGCTACATAGGCCAGCAAATGATTCCCACATGGTTGTGATAATTCTTGTGCAAACAGACAATTACTGTCAATTGCTAACAAGTAATGTGAAGTGTTCCAGAATATTTTCAAGGGTGAGATTGCTGCTGGGCTTCATTCATGTGCTAGGTGGTATGGAAAAGGATAGTGGTTTCCAAGGGCACATATGTTCTGAGAAGCTGAAGGCAATTACAGTCCTTTACTTATGAATTTAGAGATTTCAATGTTTATATTCCAAGAAATTCCGTGTAAGTCTATGTTGGCATAGAAGAAGGGCACAGTTCCCCGTTTCCTGAAGAAAGTGGGATCTCTAGCCATCAGTGCTAGAATGATAGAATTTTGCCATCAGAGGTGATGGATCTTTTAAGTTTTCCAATCAGATTGTACCATACAGGGAAAAGTAAATTAACTTTCCATGTGCTTTTCTTTCTACAATGTCCTCTCTGCTTTTACAGCGTGTATATACAAATTTATACTACATAGTTACATACATACATATATATAATATACAAATTTTTACTACATAGTTGGTTTAGCAAGAAAGTGTACAGTCTAGGCTCTACTCCAAGAGAAAAAATTCTTTAAGAGAAAGCTGGTAAAATATTTGGGAGAACTAAAAAGAATGAAAAAATCTAATGAAAAAATGAGCTTAGATTAACTATAGTTTTGTTTTTGTTTAATTTTGCCTAATTTAAAATCCAACACTTGGATAAATTGATACAAGCCTTAATTTCCTCACAGTAAAAACTTTGACCAGGATGATGCGCACAGCACCTAGAACTTGCTGTTGTAAGCAATCTCTGCACTTCTCATCACGCTGCTGTTTATTTTTAATTTGTTTTGCAAAGGACAACAACGTAAGTCTGTGCAAGAGAAGCAGAAAATTGTTCAGCTCTGACAGACTGATATGTTGCAATTCACGGAGATCTGCCGAGTTCATAAGAAGAAAATGAGTGTTTATTCAGCGTGAACATTTCCTACTGTACATATCTTCCCTCTGCTTATTAAGCCCCCCTAAAAAGGAAGCATGAAAAAGTGCTAAAAAGAAACATAGGTGAAAAATTGCATTAGGTTTAATTTCAGCCATTTTATGACGTTCAAATTTTTTGTCCCCATTCAGAAAGATATCTGTCTGCTTTGATGCTTACAAAGCCAAAAAGAGATGCTCCTCTCATGCTCCCTGTATTCTGGATGCTTCTCTATTGTCACAATTTTCTTCATCATGCTCTTTTAACATGATTTTCAAGCCTCGTTCACATCACTTATTGCGTGAATGAAAGAACATCCCAAATTTATCCCAAGTTGTCTCCTTTACATTAAAATCTTCTCATTTTTCAGAGCCTTCCATTTTGGCCTTAGCACTTAAAGTCAGCCTATTATGACTGTTATGGTCTTAATTCAAAGTACATTGATTTTCCTGGCAGTCACTAACTTTGTTCTTAATTGTTCACTAATGTGAAGAGGCTCCTGAGCTTCATGCATACTATATGGTCTTTCCTGTAGAGGTACTATTGGCATATTGATACTATGTATGTTTACCATTTCTTCCATTTTTGGGTTCTGATGTTCTACACATCTTTAAGTAAACACATTGAGTGGCATGTGCTATTTCAGAGTTGCTGATTACATGTAGTGAGAAAGTACGCTTACAGAACATATATTCTTCAGCTGCTCCGTTTCTTGACATTTTTTTTTTTTAAATAGAATACAATTAGGATGTACAGCCTATATTCTCTATTTCCTTTGCATCCCTTGTGTTCATTTAACTTTGTGGTTGTCAGGGGATTGAGACAGGGGACAGCTGGACCATTTATGAGATAAGCTGCAGAAATGAGATGAATACATAAAAAATAAAACAAGTGTTTCCGTAGCAATTCTTGCAGCAAGTTATTCACCCAAGTCTCACTACAGCATTCAAATCTTTTGCCTATCATGCTCGCTTACACTAGGCTTTTAGGAAAACCATAATGAAACAGCCCCATTGGACAGTAAGGTCATCAGAAAAGTTCTTAAAAAAAAAAATGAATTAAAAGCTTGTTACACTTACTGAGTGATGATAAACACCATGTTTTAATTTGCAAGCAGATAAACAGGGGCCAGAATTACAGTCAAATTTGAAGAAGGAAAAGAACAATGATTTTAACCCTCTGATTTTCTGGAATTTCCAAGGTAGGAGAAAAAAGAAGGAATCCTGAAAGTCAGTTTGAACTCTGCTTTTTCTTTCGCAAGAAGCAGAGAGAAAAAAGATTTCTTAAACTATTGGAAGACTCATGGATATTGGTCAATTAAAAACAAAGAAGATATATTTCTCTCTAGATTTGTCTGAATTTTGCAAGACAAACATGTTTCATTCTAACAGCACTACATAATTCTGTCACTTTAACAGGAGATAGTTCCTACATAA
Organism: Penelope pileata; assembly: GCA_013396635.1. Lineage (NCBI taxonomy): Eukaryota > Metazoa > Chordata > Aves > Galliformes > Cracidae > Penelope > Penelope pileata. The sequence goes on along the minus strand of WBMW01000149.1, from coordinate 100,429 downwards.
GCATTTGAATATATGCTGAAATCCATGTAGACGTTTCCCTATTAATTATCTTCCTTGGATAGAAAAAGATTTTCCTTGAACATGATTGATTTTCATAAAGAAAGCCAGACACAGTTCTTGTAAACATTCAGTGGTCACTAACTATTGCCTTTTTCCTGAAAAACAGCATTTGCAGACATTTGAAATAGAAAATAATTTGTCACAGACCTCACAGCAAAGAAACCCTTGATAAAAACACACTTTCAAATGTTGACCTTTTATTTTGTCTATGCAGATAGGGCATTATGAACTCCAGCTACAAATCAAGGACAAACTAACAGTGGGATTTTGCCAGCAATCTTAATTCTTATCAAATAGTTAAGGTCTTGATCCAGAATCAATGTGAATCAACAGAATGAAATCTTCTTATTTCATGGGCCTACAAATATGAATACAAACATTATAGTTTATAACCACTATAGTCACTAGAAATTACAAACTTGCTTAGATTATATTAATTTAGAGCAGCTGAATGCAGGCATGCACAGTGGGAAAAATAAGCAATCAATCTGTATCTAGTTTAAAGTAGAATAAACCTTTGAATATTTTAAGTTTGGATAGCTCTTGATTGTCTAACAAAATTCGTTTATTTATGTAGCTCAGTACTGCAACAAAATTACAGGTTTCGAGGATCAGTGATATGAAGTATTTCCTGGTTTTCATGTTTGAGTACCATAGACTTATATCTGCTTTCACTGAATTTACAGATAAAATTTCTACTGATGTCATATGGATGTGTAGGGTGTGGAATAGATCAAATAAAATACTTGTATCTACAATAACAGTGCAATCTGTATGCGGATATTGTAAAGAAGTCATAGTAGTCTTAGTCCAAATGTCCTCATGAAGTTTCCTGAGGAATGTAACATTACTGTTGTCTTTCTTGTAAAGGCTTCAAAACACATGGACTGAGAAAATTTTAAATGGCAAGGCATGTGCTAGAACCTGCTGTCAAGGAAGGCAGACTGATGCTCGCACAAATGCATGCAATGATACCATTTGACCAACGTGCAGTGCAGGGTGAAGAGGTTTGGCAGATGTTTTAAAACCTTAAAGCAATTTTCTTACTGGAGATCAGTTATTACTAACTGAAGAATGTGGTTGGCTTTGTATTCCTTGAAAACTGCAACAAAAGCTAGAAAGAAAGTGGACAATAAGGTTATGATAAAAACAATGTAACAGTTAAAAGTTGTATTGTTTTTAATAACTCGTGTTAAGACAATTTAATCCTATAACACTTGAATATTCACTGTGATACTACTCTTAATATTCAAGAAGGCAAGACCATGGACAAAGCTGTCTGTGACATGCAACTTTCTCTTTTTCTGAAGGATATTCAGGACCTCCCAATCTTGTCTTTGAACCACCCTTCCTTATAAGACACTCTTTGAAGATTTATTTTTCTTTTGTTATGGTTTTAATATTACTTTTTTTAATGAATCCAAAACTATTCAGCTCCAGTTAGATGTTTTTCCTGAAGGAGTTCTAAGTCACATGGAATTCTCCTTTAAGATGGTAAAATATATCTTCTTTTTGTCCAGTTCCTTTGCAGAACAATTAAATGTTCTTTTAAATTCAGAGAGAAACAGTTTATACTACTGCCACATGTTCAGGCACAAGAAAAGCAAAAGCATGGGTAAGAACATAAAATCAGCACAACTGATTTTCAGGGATAATTAGTTCAAATTAAATTATATGATGCACCTTCTGGAAGTTTATGAATTCTGATTTATTTATTTGTACATGTTATGCAGAGAAACATTTTATCCAGAATATATTTATTATGCAGAGAACTGTAAGAGATAATGTGCTTTAGCTTTAAGAGTACAAAAGATTGAGACAAACATTTCTAATAGGTATCAAACAATTGATTTAAATTAAGATGGGGTCAAATTTCCAAATACAAATCTGATTTTAGGTGTAAACAGAAATATTTAATATTTTCTAGGCAGATATTTCAGGAAAGCTTACCATACGCCTACTCAAGGCAAAGATAAAATATTCTTGAAAGTAAATACTGAATTCAAATGACCAATTATTTAGATACTGAAATCTATGTTTAACAAGTTCAGGGCCGCGTTACAAGGAGACTGCTATAAATGTCATAACAAAGTAATTTAAGCTCATTAATAACTGCTAATGAAACTAGTCAAGGTTAGACTACTTAGGGTAATTGAATTTAGAAGCATTAAATACAGAAAACTAGACATCTAAAAAGCAAAATACCACACCCAGCCCAATCTCTAAATACATGCATAAAACTAGGTTGCACTGAAAAACCTGAAACAAAAGAATTTTCCCAGACAAGTGCTATTCAGAGCCGTAATCAGAACAGCTAAAGAAAAAACCCAACCCCTGCTATGGCTTAACAAATATTAGGATAAAAATGCTCCCAGCTGATTTCCATCCTACCACACCATTCCTCATGCAGTGACTAGTTCCAGCCACACAAACAGGTGCTGGCCATCTTGCTTTCTTGGAAATAGCACAGTAGTGCTGTTCCTGTTTGGTTTTGTAACAAAACTAATGAGTGTGTTAGCAGAAGTACTGCCTCATCAGGCTGATTGCAGCCCTCAACTAGAGGACAACAATTTTGGAGGCCTTGTTAATCTGATAAAAGAACTCTTCTTGACCCAGCACCTAAATAACTAATTCCACACTTAAACAGTTATGTTATATAGATTATCAAATAGATATAGTTAAAATGATAGACTTTTAAACAACTAAATACTAATGGAAATATAGAAATTGCTCTATTCTGAACCCCAAACTGAAGCTTTTAGTCAACTCTTGTTTGATTTACTTCAAAATGGGCTGAAAGCTATGTTATTAAATATTTACTTTTCACACAACCACGAAATTTTAATCCTTAATCAGCTTTCAGCCGAGCACTTGCAATTCCAACTGCCTTCAGCAAGAGCAGTAATTGCCAACACATCTGAAACTCATTTTAGGAGCATAAAACAAGAACTATAGTTTGATAGTTTATAGAGTTGATTTTTGCAGCCTGCAGCAGAGATACAGTTGATGTAATCCCATGAGTTGTAATTCTCCAGTATTCCTGTACTGCTGCAGCACATGGCCAGCTTCCAGTCAGCCACTTGGGCACAGCTCTGGGCTGCCAGCAGGTACATTCCCCTGCCTCAGGATTTAAAGTTAGGGCAAAACCTTTCTCTATGTGTGGTGGCCATGGACGCATCAGCATCATTGAGAACCCAGCCTGTGAAAATTAACTTCGCAATAACATAAGTGTCTGTTTTGACCCAAAGGGGATAATTTAAACCCTCTTCCCAAATAATTATAATTGCTGAACTCTGATATGGAATGAGGAGGTACATTATGTGTATGGAGTAGTATCATATGCACTTTGAGAACATTGAAATTAAGTGTACTTCTGAAACTCCTGAAGGCAAAGTCCGATAGAATAACTGTCTCCATATCTATAAGCAGGGGCATACCACAGACAATAACGTTAAAGTCACTTCTTTACAAAATCCTACTCTATCAGCTCTTTCATTGGCTTATCTTCCTGCAGTATACAATTTTTCAGACATGATGTCTCTTTGTAAATGGTAAATTGGGAGTCAGATAAGGATAAAATAACACTTATTAATGAAAGAGCTTAACTAAGCTGGTGTTTTTCTGTAGACCTGGAAACTACAGGTCTGCTTTTACCAAGATTATAAATTGTCTTCTTCTACTAGGTCTCCATAGAAAAGAAGGGAAGGGATCTTTGTAGGGAAGATGTTTCATCCCTTGGATCATTTTAGTGGCCCTACTCTGGATGAGCTCCAACAGGTCCATGTCTCTCCTGTATGAAGGACTCGACATCTGGACTCAGTACTTCAGGTGAGCTCTCACCAGCACAGATTAGAGGGTTAGAATCACCTCCCTCACACAGCTGGCCTGTACAGAACTGCTTCTCAAAAAGTAAATGGAACTATGATTGTCATATACATTGTGTATAGTATGGTACATTTGGTCTTTATGCATAATTACAATTTAAAAAAAGCTTCCAGAGCAGTAGAAAGAAAACAAATTTATTCAGAGGGACAAGAAAAGGAGAGAAAGGAATAGGTAAAGAAGAAGAACAACATGGCAAGATACTTTGTTTTAAAACATGTTGTAGCTCATATAGACATTATTGGTTTGAGGCATGAATTTTTATAGTTTTGTATTCCATGTTCTGCAAGAAATTCATCTAGATGATTACAATAATCCCATATAGCTTTAAAATCAATGAATCAAGAGAAGTAGAAGGCACCAAATATGGAAACGAGTAATATATCCCAAAATAGTGTTCCTTCTCCCAAACAATTGTGTCCAATCTGCTAAAGACAACAGAAGAAAACTATCACAATACAGCTGAAAGATAGATGTGTGCTTCTAGAATGTATTAAAAATAATCAGTTTCAAAACTCACTGATATCTGTCACAACAGTGATTTCATTGCTATGTTGCTGTACTAACAAGTTTTTCTGAAAACGGACTTTCGACCATTTTACTTCACACTTCCATTTTCAATGTGGTCACTGTTAAGACTGATGCTTGGGCCATATATTTCAAAGGACCTTGGGTAGACCATCTCCTAAATGCCCCTGAAATTTCCAGTCTTAAAACTAAAGACGACTTTCCTTGTTTGGCCTTTACAAGATGTAAATGGCATGTTATGCCTTCAGACTCATGCTGCTCACCTATTCACTCTCTGATCTTTCTTTCTGTTTAACCATGCATGGTGGTATATTTTGGAAGCACATTTGCATAATAAAAACAGAAAACGTAACTGCAGGCACTGTTTTAGAAACAAATCATTTGAAAAATACATGAAACAGTTCATGTACTAAGTAACAAGCATGTCCTGCAGCTTCTTGTAACATGGAATTTGCCAGATACTGAGCGGTCATAACAGGAGATTTCTCTCCTACTACAGCAGTATACACTGTAAATTCTCTCTTCTCTGAAAAAGGCAAACTGGGATCTATTTTAAGTCATTTGCATCAGAAGAGAGTAAGAGGGGAAAGTTTCCACAGATGGACAGAAAAAAACATTTTTGGAGATCCTCTCTTTATGTGTGTTTACAATAGCACTGACATACTAGGTTTGAGGTAGCCAGACTTTTCCTTAGTGTTGTGTATCAAATTGGTTAAACAAATTTGTATCATAAAATTTTTGCATCAGTGCTTCAAATAAAAATAAAATGTAAATGAAAAGATGATAGGAACATCTTGGTCCTTTCTCTACTCCTTCAGGACTCTAAGATGCTTTGAGAGCCAAAGTCACAGTGTTGGTGAGTACATCTTCACTAACATCAAGAGAATTGCACCACGTAAACCAGCTGAGGATTTCTCTCCTAGTTAAGATATAGGATTATTAATCACAGTCTACAAATCATGTTTCATTTCAGAGTTTATCCCGATCACTTACATTTTGCATTGCTATACATACTCTATTCAACTTTTATTTAAATTACACATTGATTTTCCTCTTTTCTATATTCTGTTTTCTTTTACAACCATTAAGGTTGCTTTAAATGGGCAAATTACTGGGAAAATGCCAAACAATTAACCCAAAATGATGATCAAATAAGAGATAGGAACAAATTTTTGAATTCAGTCAGATTATATGCCACAGTCTTATCACCAAAAGGTGTCACTAGAAAGCACTGGGAAAGGCATGTCATGCTTCAGAGATTCTGAACTGCAGCACAGCTATTGAGCTTTGTGGTTTTTTGTTTCCAATGCACAAAAGGTGATCTGAACTGACTGTGCTGACTGCTTGCAATGTACTGTACTTCCTCTGGTCTGATCATATTACAGATTTTATTCACTAACAAAGAGGGTAAATGATCAGCATGACTGCAGCAGAAGATATTATTGGGTACTCGGGACTAGTATGCGGGAAGAACAACGATGAATCATTCAGAAATCAACTGTGTGAAGGAGTGTGTGCAGAATATCCGCCATTTCAATTACACATACATGTCTACATTATAGTAACACTACTGTGACTACAGGGTCAAACTCTCGCCAATTAGGAAGTGTCACAGATGCCTCATCATCAGTAATTAGTTTCATATTGCATATATATTAGCACATGTTCACTTGCTGTTTTTTTCCATAAAACATCTGCCTCCTTCTTTGCATAAAAATGTTAATGCTTATTTAATGACCAGCTATTTAATACTTTGATGTTCACTCCGTCCTTTCTAGAACTTACATAATTTTCAAATCATATTTTGAAAACAGAATTACTAACTGTCTTGCCCTTGGCAATCATGACTCTTTACTTAAGGATCATGATGTTCAAGTCTTTGGACTTATAGGGACCAGATCCTGGTCTGAAGACACTCAGCTGTGCTGAAATTAGTACCTCAGTAGCACCTAGGACTAGATCATAGAATCATTAAGGATGGAAAAGACCTCTAAGATCACCTAGACCAACCATCAGCTGTCCACCACCATGCTCATTAAATCATGTCTCTAAGTGTCACAACTACACATTTCTTGAAAAGTTCCAGGGATGGTGGCTCCACCACTTCCCTTGGCAGCCTGTTCCAATGCCATTTCAATTACCACTCAAATTATTTCCAATTACCATTCTTTAAGAGAAATTTTTTTTCCTAATATCCAACCTGAACCTCTCTTGGCGCAACTTAAGGCCATTGCCTCTTGTCCTATCGCTAGCTACCTGGGAGAAGAGGTTGACCCCCAGCTGGCTACAACTTCCTTTCAGGTAGCTGTTTTTCCCTGAGCCTCCTCTTTTCCAAATGAAACAATCCCAGTTCCCTCAGTTGCTCCTCATAAGACTTGTGCTCCAGACCCCTCACCAGCTTCATTGTCCTCTTTGGACATGGAAAGAACCTAGGTGTCTTTCATGCAGTGAGGGGCCCCAAAACTGAACACAGTACTCAAGGTACAGCCTCACCAGTGCTGAGTATAGACAGAAGACTACCTCCCTTGTCCTGTTGGCTATGCTACTTCCCATACAAGCCAGGATACAGTTGGTCTTCTTGGCTGCCTGGACATACTGCTGGCTCATGTTCAGCTAGCTGTTGAATAATAACCCAGATCCTTTTCCTCTGTGCAATTTTTCATCCACTCTGCCCCAAGCCTGTAATGCTGTATGGAGTTGTTTTGACCAAAGTGCAGGACCTGGCACTTGGTCTTACTGAACTTCATACAACTGGCCTCAGACCACCAACTCAGCCTGTCCAAATCCTTCTGTAAGGCCTTCCTCTTCTCTGCCTCAGGCAGATGAACATCTCCCCCGAACTTGCTGCCATCTGCAAACTTACTGATGGTGCACTCAGATCTGGTTTGCAAACTGAGCCTCACTTAGTCACCCCAGGCACCTGATACATTAGTGAACAAATATTCTCAAGATCCTTTTGAGATGACGTAGAAGTGTGTCAGATATCCTAGATTCTACATATTAGATAGAAGATAGCTAAACAACAGAGATTAAAATTAACTTGGATGCTCAACTTGAAACAGAATTGGCCAAAATATTTTTTCCTTAAATAAGCAGGCAGTATCTATACTTTTCAAGTATGAAACACATCTTCCACTGGTATGAGTATGAAGCCTTGCATGCTAAGCACTTTTACACATCAGAAACCAGACAGAGGAGCCTTAAAGTGTAATCCTGCCTAATAGGTACAGCATGGAAATCACTTGCAGCATCTGCAAGAAATAGGAATATGATAGGAATATGATGAGTGAGAGTTACCTTAATTACAAAATCCCAACTTAGTACCAGTACAAGTTTTTCATTATGTGTGCTGAATGAGATAAACATATTATATTTTACTATTTTAATTTGTTTAACCTGAAAGGTGCTTTGCAACTTCTTTGTGATGCATCTGTGGTTGCAGAGGGGGTAAAGGGTTAAGATAAGTATGCTCCTGGATTAGATTTTCTTTACATACAGACTTACTTCTAGTGATTCTTTGGCAAAAATGTACAAGTTAGTGTCATCTTGTGGTAAATCTGACTGTCAGGTATTTCATCAGCAGAGTAATATCTTTTAGATTCATGTAAATCTATGCTGCTTGAGATATTAAAGCAACTGGTAAAAACAGTATTTTATCAACAAAATACTAAATTGGAGTTTAGTGACAGACAAAACAGTGATAATTGGGAATCATGGAATCCATATTAAACTCCAGAGTATATCCAAATTATTTGCTTCTTTCCCTAAGCATTGATAAATTTTACCTTTTCCTACTCAGTACCCTTGGGCTGTTTATTTCAATCTCATTCTACATGTTTATTCTATCCAAATATTTTCAAGATTTCTAGTTTAGTCCTCATTTCAGGATATTCCAGAAATCAAAATGCAAGATGACTAATTACTGAATGAACATTTATGTCTTGGTAGATGTCCTTACTAATCTTAGCTGAAAGGTATCAGGAAGACAATTATAAACTTCCATAGGGCTTCACATGCATAGTGAATCAAAGTCAAACACCCAGTAATAAACTGGTTTAGTGGACGGGATAGTATTTAGCAAAAAGCAATATAGCAGAGAAAACAGAAAACAAAAACAAACAAACAACAACAAAACAACAGCAACAGACAAAATAAAAAAAAAAAAACACAAGACCTCAGTTTTGAACGTGTTGAACTGACAAGTGTGTGGAGGCAAACCAGAAGAGAATGATGTTTTTATTTGGACAGAAGGATTCTATGTGGGATGCACTAATCAGGTTAGCAATTGAATTTATATTCACAAAAATGGCTCTACTGAGAGAGAAAAAAAACTGTCATAGAATCATAGAATGTTGTGGGTTGGAAGGTACCTCAAGGATCATCAAGTTCCAATGTTCCTGCCGCAGGCAGGGTTGCCAACTTTTAGATCTACTACTAGATCAGGTTGCCCAGGGAAGGCAAATGAAAACAAGAGGGAGGGCAAAAAACAGATCAGCTAGAGTCAGGGACGTCACAAGCTAGAAGGGACAGTGGCTGGTAGCCCTTTCAGATGGGAACAGTTCTGTTTTTGGCTAAGAAGAGACTATAACAGATGTTGCCAATTGAAACTTGGGCAAGAAAGTCAGCAGCGAATGGTCAAGAATCAGCAATGAGTTCTGTGAGTTGATGTTGAACATGAACAGCAGATAAACCTCATGGGTGGGGGCTATCAGAGTCTTGAGAAGACAGAAGAGCTGTGCAACAAACGTTTGGAAGTAGAATGCAAACATATACTTACTGTCCTCCCAGCTGGTGACAGAGGTCCAAAGGGAAAGTGGAAAAGTTCCTGTGAACAAAGGAAATGGTAGTGATTCTGCTTGGAAATTGATGCTATGTATTGCTTGACTGTTATCCTGAGATGGAGAGTATTGAATTTTGATCAAACTGAAAGAAAAATAAAAAACATATATTGGGAAATACCAGATAATTTGGAACATTTTTCATTCAGAAAATTGTCCCATTTTGACATCTGTGGAAGCTTTTTTCATTTAATCCCAAATTGGAATTTAAAATTACTTCTGTTTTAATTTAATGTTTTTAAAACATCTTATTTAAGGTTTTATCGTAACAAAGCAAGATGATTCCCTCAAAATGGTTTTTATGACATTTTTGAAAGAGTGTGATTTTAATTTCATTTCATAATGAAAAAAAAAAAAACACAAAATTTCAGCATTTCCTAAAGAACTGTATTATTCCTTTCTGACTTGTTCCTTTGCTGCTTCAAAAGGCATTGTGCAACTTGGACTGGAAAAAGGAACACTGAAATAATTAATGATAAAATGAGAACAGCAAGAATTAAACAAACAGAACCAAAGCAAATGCATACACAAAACAGCCCAGCAAAAGCCCAAAGGAATTACTAATGCCACCATTTTTTTCAGTCAATCAAGACAAATGACGTCAAGATTTCAGAGTGCTTGGGAAATACAGCAACTGTAAAATATAAATTTCATGGCCCACCCAGGACAAAACAAATACAGAAACAACAATTTCTGTACAGATGCAGATGTAAAATCAAGGTATTTTGCTTCTTTTTTTCCAATTCTCCCTAAAACTCCTCTCATTTCACTCAGAAATTACTATTCCAGAAATGACTTGCATCAACAACACATAAATCTGGACTATTTTATTTCTAAACTTTTTGCTATATATCAATAAATAGCAGCAGTATTTTATAATTTACCTTTCCACAAATACTTCAGTTAATTGTGCTATAGATGTTATTTTTAGTCAGATCAGGTTGATATGTAGTTTCAGTCATGGATAGTTCAATTTCAGTAAATGTATCCCATAAACAGGTATGGAAGTTGACAAATACAGTGGAGTATAAATGGTTAAAAGCATGTATTAATGTGGAAAAGGTAGCACAAAACATCAAGCACAAATCCATTGAGGCAGAAAGATGTCAATATATTCTTACAGTTTTCTATGTATTTTCCTTGTAATTCTTATATTTTTTTGCACAGCGCCTATGATCCAGAAAAAATCATCAAGAAAAAAGTATTATGAAGTTAATTACTTTTACCTCATCTTAATACACAGAGGTACCACTGCTAACAGTTCATACAGGTATGTCTAAGAGGAAGAGATGAGACAAATCAAAGGTACACAGAGATAGGAAAGACAGAAAGAAATGAGTACAACCAGGAAAAACAGAGAGGGTCAGCTGGAAAAAGATAATTGAATGTGGTGGAGGGGAGAGCTTAAAAGTCCCAACAGAAATTTCAAGGATGGTAATTTTACTCTGAAGCTAGTGCAGAGCCGTTGAGGATTTAATTAAGGCTACAGGTATTGAAGGAAATGATTCAGGAAGCTCAAGGTCTCACAAACCTATTCCAGAAGTTCATCATCTTTTTTTTCCTCACCTTCCTAACTAGTTAAAGTCCCTGTTCAGTATGATTTCTGTTTATTCCCTATAACTCCACATCGTATATGAACAAAGGATGAACATTACTAGTATTTCCACAATGAGACTGCGGATACCTGGAGCACTAACTTGGCAGCTCAGCAACTGGCAAGTGCCAAATTATTTATCTCAGCTTCTGTAGCAGTGTTTGTTTTATGTAATGTATTTTCTACATGGAAACTTACAGATTTACACAGAAAGGAAATTAAACTTTGTGAAGAGAAAACGAAATATGTTTCTCAGGCCAAGTATCAGAAAAGTGAACACTGCGTAACTATATATCAAAACAGTGATAGATGGCTAGCACACATAGACAGAGGAAGCAGGGATAAAAAGTGGTTGCAAAACAAATAGTGAGAAACACAACTGGAAAAAAAAAATACTAACAAGATAAAGTTTTGAAACTGAGGAATACCACTGTGGTATATTCCAGTGTAGCCTTGATGTGATCATCATGTGAGCTCTTATTCAAGAAAGAGCTTTATTTTTCTAATTCAGTAACTTTTTAGTTCTCCTGCAATAATGTGGCCAAAAATAACTCAGCTCTAGAGCAGCACATGCTATTGCTGATCAAGAACCAGGAACTGCTTGGAGCTGCAGCATGATCTCTCACTCCCACTCAGTCCTGAGTGTAAAATAACTACACAGCTGCCGTGGGAAGAGCACAGTCAAGCATCTATTCACTTCGTTTCCTATGGATAGTCAAATTGAGACAAGCAGCTCTTCAGAGATTTCATTCTTCATCCCTTTCTGTACTGCCAGCCAGGAGACAACAACGGTACTAAGGTTTTGCAGTGCCTTTTATTTTCACATGGAGGTGAAATGCCAACATCAAACAAACTTCATCTATAACTACCATAAGGTTTTGTTACAATTTTTTTCCTTTTGTGTGCTGGGCTGGTCTTCTCAAAGATTCTCAGTGCTAAATGTGTTTCACAGACATTTGTGCTATCAAATCCTCAGTTCAAGCCTCAGGGATGAGATTTTTGCCAGAGCAGAATCCTATACGAGAAGTTTCTATCTGAGGAAGAGCTTTTCTGATACATCCCCACCCTAACTGATGTTTTTCTGGCTAAGCGCTGGCCAGTTCTCCTAATTTTTGCTCCTTGGTGAGACACCCTTCAGCAGCTGTAAGTGGATTGACTCTCTTTTCTTACTTCCCATCACTGAACAGTAGAGGTTCCTCTTTGCCCTCCCATAGCTCGTCTGCTGCTTTTGCTGCTTTTGAAGAGCACTGAAGAGTCTTGTGAAGCAAGCTTGAGGCCAGGGATGAGAAAGGAAGGATGTGGGGTTGCGAAGCAGGGCTGCCAGTGGGAGTAGGGTTGTAGAACACTGTAGACAGGAATTTTGATGGTTGGAGGAGATGCAGTTCTGGTAGACTGTATGGGTGACAAGGATGCCTGAAGGATCAATGATTTCAGTATCATCATCATCAAATGAGCATTCCTAAATAAATTATAATGAATAATAAGGATCAGGATTGATTTAGATCTTTGCTAGCAAATTAATTGCTGTTTTAGGAACTGGTAAATGCGGATTACGAGAGTTTCTCAGAACTACGAACCTAAAATCATCAAATTCCCTTAAGAAATTGACTATATTAAATGTACCTCAAAGTGGTAATTATAAAGGGAGAAATTATTAGGAGAGATAATAATGTCATAATCATCATTTAAAGTATTTCATGATTTCGAAAGCAGAGGGACTCCTGCACTTCTGTTTGTGTTCTTTTCTTCCCCTTTTTCTGGTCTGAATTATAATATTTTGCTGTTTGAGATTTGAAAGATAGAGATGCAAAAATACGTGATATTTTAAAAGGCTGATCTCATTAGCATATAATTTGTTTCCACTGCATGGAGAAAGAAAGAACTTCTCCTCCACAGACTGACTCAGAGGAGGTGCTTTGGACGACTATAGCCCTCCTCTCCCAAAAGAATAATCAATCTATTTCAAAATTACTTAAAAGTGTAAATGAAGAAGGTAGTGGATAGGCAAAAAACAGAGAGAAAAAAAATGTGTTTAGGAGACTCCGATATATTCTGGTGTAACTTTCAATGTGAGAAAAAGTAAAAGGAGGTAAAATTCCACCAGACTCCATCTTTTTAAGAAATGTCTTTCAACAAGTAATTGTGCTCGAGTGACTTAAATAACTTATTGTGAAGACTTCACCTGCTAAAACTGAACATTAAGACTTTGCTACAGTGAGATTATCATTTTGCCTCATGTTTTGATACTTAGCAAATTAATATTACAATTTTAGAAAAATAAAACCATGATAAAAATTAAGTACTGTAATAAAGCCATTTCTAATAAGCAGTTCAGCTGGAAAAAAAATAAAGAGGGGAAAGAATTAATAGTCATTAAGATAATTAATCAAATGGAGAAAGTGTGCCTGCCTGAATCTTATACAAAGCTAAAAGCCATACTAACCTGATCTGTAAATCTAGCAATTAGCAAGAGGGGTGATTCTGTGAGCAGAAGGTAAATTCAGGTATCATAGGTTTCTGTCCTTTTTTTTTGGTTTGTTTTTGTTCTAGGCATTTTTACTAACTAAAATTCTACTGAATGATGAGCAAGTCAGTTCAGCTCCAGTATGTTAGGTCATGTACTGCAGTGAAAAGGAGAAGATATGTTCAGTGGGTGTATTCAGTTGGATTCCACGAGTTCTAGCCTAGATGATAGCCCAAACCTACCCAAAAATCTTGTTTCAGAACTGCAGAATCTTCACGTACTCCTTTCACACCAATGCACCTGGGATGATGTGGCATCTTAGCAGTTTTGGGTGTCACAGTACAAAAACGACCTACAACTTTCAAAGAGTGTCCAAAGAAGGGCTACAAAGATGAATGGTCTAGAGAGGAACACCTATGAGGAGTGGCTGAGTTCCCCTGGGTTATTCAGCCTAGAGGAGAGTGAGGGGAGGCCTCATAGTGGCCTACAGCTTCCTCACTAGAGGCAGTGGAGGGGCAGGCACAGATCTCTCTGATGACAGAGATGTGGTTCCCGAGGGAACAGCCTGGTGCTGTGACAGGAGAGGTTTAATTTGGATTTCAGGAAAAGGTTCTTTACTATGAGGGTAATTGGGCACTGAAACAGGCTCCCCAGGGCAGCGGTCACAGAACCAAGCTGCTGGAGTTCATTTGGACAATGCTCTCAGTCATATGGTCTGATTGGTGATCCTGTGTGGAGCCAGGAGTTGGATTCTCAGGATATTCTTTGATTCTATGATTCAACGATTCTCTTCTGGACAGATAGGATGAGGTATAACCCTCAAAGATTATAACTGACGATCGTTAAGCTATAGAGGCCAGAGATTATGTGGACACAGGCTACATAAAGCAACAGCAATCTAAACACTTTCCTCATCCACAGCACATCTGTGTCTGACCAGAAATCACAGTGCTTCCTAACAGAGCAGAGTCAACAAGCTCAGCACAGCAAGAGGTGACTCTACAACAGCTCTGTGGGACACACCAGGGTTGCAGGCAAAGGCAGGTTAATCATGTTATTGAAATCAAGCAGACCTGAAACTAGGTTATGGATTCTTATTTTGCCTATAGGATATATTCTGGCAAAATATTTGAAATTATGTTTTCAAAACAGCTGAAAAATTGTGGCTGATCTTCATTAGTTATGGGTAACAAGCAAGGTTAGCTTCAGCAAAATATTTTCCATATTTAATTTGTTTGCTCCGTCTGTTTGAATTTTTACATAATTGCTCTCACTATGTCTCCTGATGAATTTGTCTGAACATGGTTATTTAGTGAAGCAGCAATATTTATGTTACACCATTTATAGTCCTTATATGAAGAAAATTAAACATGTGCCAGACAGTGGTCTTAATTTTTCCCTTGGACCAGAAACTTTTCTAAACAAGTACAGAAGATGTTCCCTTTGAGGGAACTGCAGTTCTACAACATTCTAGTTAAAGGGCTGGACACACTGAATAAAGCATCCTTGATTTGAGTTGGAAATATTTATTTCAGTGTGTCAGTGGCAGTCACAGAATTTCTTTTGGTTCAGTAAATTTTTTCATCATTCATACTTCCATTTTATTTATTAGAAACAATTTTGAGGAACATGTGGTAAATAGCTGAGGCCAAAGATCTATGGATTAGTTTCCCTAGAATTTATTCTTCATCCTTTGTCCTATCCTTCATAAGATTTAGGACTCCATTTTGTTGAGCGACAGCTTTTGAAGCTAACTTTAGCTACTCTGACAGCTGTATTATTAAACTCTTAGTTCAGCATGATGGAAAGTTATACATAAGACCTGATGTAGTTAGATTTTAACTGACAGTACTTCATAAAGTACCATGTTTGAATTAATAATTCATTTAAAAAAGAGAATGTGGTTGTTTTAAACCACCACTGCTATATATGTATAGTACTTGTCCAGTGACATTTTACAATGCTTCAGAAAATGAAGTGCATCAGGATATTTTGCTTTCTTGTGAAACTACAAGGCTGACTTCAGCTGAGATAGCATTCTGAGACAATAGATGAGAAGGTGGACTAAAAGAAAATCATTAAAACTTGGAGGTTTTGAGGGCTCTGACTTAAATTTCTTGCTTTTTCTTAGTGTATGAAGTAATCTCACAAAGCTGTGCCTAACTTGCCCATCAGTGAATTGAGATTAGTTAACCCTACTTTCTTTTATATTCAGCTTGTCTATCCTAACTTTACTAAAAGATACACTTGAATAGATAGATCCCTTGAATGCTACAAAACAATCGCATTGGTCATCTCAGGGTTGCAAGATCTTAAATTACACTGCTTGCAAGCACTTTGTGGCTACATGGACACTGGCTGGATGAAATTACAAAGAGATTCAGATCTTCTTCCTCAATAAAAGTGCTGGCAGGTGATTAGTCATGCTAGATTTAAAATGTTTGATGCAGTATGGTATCTTCAGTAAGTCATCTAATGTGGCCTTATTTTTAAGTAGATTTACTTCTGTATCTGCTAGCACACAGTAAAGAATGGAAAAAATATAATCTTTGGTTCTTAGAGACCATTTTCCTTAGAATTTATATACAATATTGAAAAGCAGAAAACAAAAGACATGAAAGTTTTGTGTTTTTTGATTTCAGAATATTTTGTGCAGTGGTGAATATAAACTATTTTATTACCTATGGTTCTTCATGTCTTCTAAGACTGTACTCAAATCATAATCCTGTTGGTTTTACAGTCGTGCTCTAGCATAATACTTAATTGTTACCAGCATTGTGTCTATTTCAGCTATTTGGCTCCCTTTATTTCTTCTTACACATCATCAGTCTTGTACTCTGTTAATAACTGCTGTTTTCAAGAAAGTGATTTATATGAAAAAAATATGAAAAGTGTTCTAATATTCACAGGATGCCAAAAATTGACCTAATATCTTTTTGTGTGTTATAGTAGGGCTCCAGCAGAGTCAATGGGCTAGAAATGTTTGTAGTAGAAAAATACTGGAACATCAGGCTTCCACTTTCTCTTCTCTGGGGAATATATTTCCAAATTTAACTTAATTTATCCCCCATTTTATAAGGGGGTATAAGGTTTAGATATAAGGTTATAAGGTTAAGATGCCTGAAAAAGTAACATTTCAGAGAGTAGAATAAAGAAAGACCCAGATCATCTGAAATCAATGATAATAATGTTTAAGTAGTAAATTTCAGGGATAAGAACATTTTGGGGGTATGAAGAGGGATTTTTGTGTCACAGACAGGGCTTTAAGAAGAGCAGCTGTTGAATCAGGAGTAGAAGTAACGGACAACAGTGAAGGAAAGTATGGTGTATGGCAGACAGTCAGAGGCAAGGTACTTGGCAGACATGTTCATTGTTGTCTTGATGCTTTGATTTTACATACAACTCCTAGCAGGTCAGTGTTGGAGTCAGTTTTCGTCTTCCTTATATTATGTTTGCCTGTAAGACTCAATGAGGCCTTAATGTGCTCCAGAGTATCTAGTTTGTCTTTTGGGGATGAAAAAGGTGGAGCAATCATGGCCATGCCAGCTTTCTACATCCTATGAAACTGAAATTTGAATTTATTTGCTACATTTGGATAGTAATTGCATTTATGTTAGCCTCACTAAATGAGCAAAGACTGACAAGATTTCTGACAAGCACTCATTTTCATTTATTCAATATTTGGGAACCTTGAAAAAGATAGAGTAGGTGCGATTTTGATGTTGGTGTTGCTACTGCTGCTGGGTTTTTTATATTTTGACTTTGTTTTTAGTTGTTTAGATTTTCCACTCCAGGAATCTGGGAGGTGAGAGTCTTTTCAAAAAAAGATTCAATAAGAAAAACATTGCCTTTTTCATGCAGGATTGTTTTCATAAGCTGATGATAGGTTTTACATTCCCTGCATATTTCAAGCTCTCTTTAAAATTATCACATTTTTTTGTTTGATAATGATGTCACACTGTGACTATTACGATTTTTTCCCTTTGTTAAACACCCTCTGTCCACCCCAGCAAGAGAAAATGCAATATGTAGAAGATTTACTGGTTATCTTATTACTAATAAGAGAAAATAGTTCAGTCAGTAGGGAGATGCAGGGAGAAGATATTTTTCTTTCTTTCCTAAGGCTTCCCTGTAAAGGTGGAGGTCTTTGCAAGAAGTGCATTAACAATTATCTCATCTATTTTTTTCCAGCTCTTTGACATCCTTCTTACTGTATTTTTATTTTATTTTATTCTATTTTATTCTATTCATTATTTCAATA
Source organism: Penelope pileata (assembly GCA_013396635.1). NCBI lineage: Eukaryota > Metazoa > Chordata > Aves > Galliformes > Cracidae > Penelope > Penelope pileata. The sequence goes on along the minus strand of WBMW01000149.1, from coordinate 82,802 downwards.
TTTTAATATCTTAATGTTTTATTTTAATATTAAATGGGAAATAAATGCAAAACAGTGGTGCTGAATGAAAACATTGCATTGAAGTTGCAAAAAAAAATTACAAGTTTTTCTTTTTGTTGCCATAGTTGCTCCATGTTATTGCTGGGACTCCAGTAATAGAAATACGTCCTTGTTCCAAAGGACTAAGCTGCTATTGTTGTTGGTGATTTCATAAAGCCGCAAAAACAGTCTCACACACAAAAATAGGAGCTTTATACTAACAAAGAAACTCTGAATTTACATTTCCATATTCAAGTAATTTGGCTAAAGGGAATTGGATCAAGTAAGTTTTGAGAAGTCTTTCTAATAAGACATGAATTCTTGATGGAAGCTAATAGGCAGCTAATGGGATATTATCAGGGAAATGAAATAAGAGTATGACTAAGGAATCTTGCCAGGGATTTGAAATTCTGTCGTAAATTAACACTGGTCTATGTTGTCTCTACAGAGACCAAATTGAAATGAGTAGTAATGCAGAAGATCCTTTTACTTCAGACTTGTTCCAAGGAACAAATATTGACAAATGTGAGAAAACTTGGACTGCCCTTAATAGTTTTGCAGTCCTAAAGTGACTTCAGTTTTCTACTCAACGCTGTTAATTTGGTAACTTTGGCAAGTGCTAAATTTACCATTAAAGCTAAACAGAAAATCAATGGTTAACAGTCAGCAACAATATGATCTACTTACTGTGACTAATGATGTATTTTCCGCCAATCTGTGGATGCTGAAGGTCTCCAGGCACTTACAATAGGAATTGTTGTTGATTGTGGGGGCAAGAATTTCTTTTTCTGAGTTTTTATTGTTTGTCAGGCAGGAGTCCCTCAATGGGATGGCACATTAGCAAAATTCTGTGCTCTCATGAAACACCAGTGTTATCTGAGAAACTCTTTGCAAGTTTTTTGTTGCTAACTGCAGGAGGTGCACTAACTTGGGTCTTGCTGTCAAGTCAGCTTCTGATGTGGTGAAATGAAATATATGCTCTGTGTTCCCAGAGAGAGCTTTTATGACAAATGGCAGAATAATAGCCCATGCTAATTTGTATTGAGGTATACACGCTGCTGGCTTGGTGGCATCACTGCAGCAAACTGTGAATCATGTGCAAAATGGAAAAATCCCTGCTTTTTCTGTACAAGGATTGAATACAGAAGAAGCTGTTGTCTGCTTTGGGTTTTGGGCACTGATGCTCCAGCTTTGGCTTTTCTATTTTAACAAAAGAATGCAAAAAACCAAAACTGCTTTGAAAAATAAGAATAAAAGGAAATTCTGTTCCAAATGTTGACCTCTATCTGTTCCTTTATATATGTTTTCAAATACTGTCTTTAGTCTTACAAGTTTAAAAATCATTGTTTCCCATTTCAAGCACCTTAGAAGTTTTAAATAAATGTTTGGTATGTGGATTCTGCTTTCTGCCTGCTCCTGTATCTCTTCCTTTCCAATCCTGCAAATCTCCAGTTCACAATTTATAAACCTGGTGTGGAGAAACAGCTGTCATTGTCACTTCAAGAGGTAAAAGAAATTGGGCTGTCTTCAGTAACTAGAAGCCCCCTAATCTCTTTTCTGGGACATGAAGCTTCTGTAACTTTTAATATAAGAATATTTATCCACAAAGCAGTATTTAAGTTCAGTGCATTTTGTGCACTTTTGTGTATGCTGAATTAAGTGTTATGCAAAGATGCCCTAAACTGGGTGTGCAGAGAGGACATTTTCTCAGCAGTGCTGTGTGTACAGTATGAAACTGTCCTGTGCATGTTTCTTAATTGAGGTCAACTATATAGTCTTGGAAAGCAGGCCTGAAACACTCACATGAGATCTACTACACAGGCACAATTTGTTTGTGGGCCACTGTTTCCATAAATCAACAAAATTAGAGATGAGACTGCAAGTTCCCGCTCAACTAGTATGCTGATTTTGGCATGAGGCTATCAAGTATGTAACATGCAAACACTTAGGGAATAGTTGTTTTGGTGCCAGCTCACTTAATGTGAATAAAAAGGGACCTGCATTTAAACCTGACGTACCAGGAACAGAACTGTTTTGGAGTCATCAGTAGGGCTGTATTTTTTTTTTTTTTTAAGCCAGAGCTTTCACTGTGCTGGAGGAGTACTCCTCTAGAACAGTAAAACAGGTTATATCCCTGGCCAATTCACAGTGTTCAGAGAATTGTCCCTGTGAGTAAATCTATTGTTTCTTTTGACTTTGAGAGAAGCAGGTGAGATGAGCCCTGTGGGGTTTCCATCAAAGCCTTATGATGAGGTACTACAAGAGCCTGTGGCTTTTAAATATAATGTCTTCTGCATTCAAGTTATTGTTTGTTTTTTGGCTAGAATTGTTTTTCAAAATACTGAAACTGTCAATACCATTTTTTCTGAAAGTCATTTAGCATTGTCACATTAATTTACTGAAACTCATCTTTTTCTTTCATGCTGCTTTGAGATCCTCTTTGGCCTTTTATTTGGACTCATTTTCCATACAAGTTCTTTCCTATAGCATTTTCCTCCTCTCCAATTCCTGAATGAAAAAGAGGATACATTGTCTTTTCTACAGTACATCTAAATTCTAAATTCATACCTATAAAATTTCTGCCTTCGTAAAATGTGAGTAAAAATTTTTCCTTTCTCCATTACATTTATGGGGAATTTCTAAGCAAGAATGCAAATAAAGACCAAATCTATTGTTATTTCTTCCTGATTAGCCAGATACTGGGCATGGTTTTATAGATATATTGAATATCTTTATCTGTCTCAGTTTTATCAATAGTAGTGATCTTGTTATCTTTTCTACCCTTCACTTCTTTCTTCAATTGAAATAAAAGCAGCAGAACAAGAATTTTTAAGTTCCTTGCACGAATCTTCTTTTAAAAGACTTATTTTTTCGGTTGATGCAGTTTCAGTTGCATAGGAGTCTTTGTTTGATCTTTAGAACAGAAATTCTACAGACAAAGGGGTAAAAATTCTCCCCATCACTTTATGAACATTTTTTCTTCTTTCAGTATTAATACTCAAGACATGTTTCTGCTGTATATCTTAGAGCGAAGCCTGGATCAGAAATTCTCCACATTAACAAACTGATTCCTATCTAGAAGACTGTAGAATCTTATGGAGAGAATCTCAAGAATTTAGCTTCAAAAATGTTTCTACAAGATGAAAACAGGATGTCATTCAAGCACCTTTCTCATTTATTCCTTGTTGAATGTTTTTGTAAGTATGAAGACTTGCTTTCCTTTATTTATACTGTTTAAAAATTTACAAAACATGGATTAATGAACACTATTCTTTTGACTTTTCTAGGTTATTCTGAAAAGGAAAATATTTGGAAATTGCATATCCATGGTTGCATGCATGCATATATTTGAGAAACACTCAATCACTATTAGGAAAATAAATGTTTCTCGGCTAATTGTAGGACACTTTTTTCCTAGTAAAATTATTAATGACATTTAGACATGTCTGAGTTTATTGCCTGAATGAGAAATCAAATTCTGGGAATCCTCTTTTGGAGGTTTCCATTGTTCTCTGCTCAACCTTCACAGACTTTAACATACATATTGAGAGGTAGCTTTTAGATTGCCAGTTTCCAGATTTTGTCCATAGGCTCTCTACAACTGCAAATTTTAGCATGGTCAGACCTGCCCTTGCACACTAAAAGTGAGTAAAATTGTTTATAGTAAGACATCTTTAAAAATGGATAATTTAGAATGATTGAATAACTTCCTGCTTCCATATGTATATTTTTATAGCTATTTTTTCGTTATTGTTTCATTTTGCACAGAATTACAGAAAAGTTCATCCACGATGTTTCACTGAAAAATTAACTTAGTAGAGTCCTTGCCAAAGTGCTGGAGAATCGTTCTCTGTTGGCAGAACACTTAAGGAGTTTTCTGGCAGCCTTTTTTTTTTTTCTTTTAATCTTCTTCTTTCCCCGTTCTTATATGTGGTCATTGCTTATCTTCAGTTTTTCTCTGTGGCAGTAGTTGACTCATACACTCTGTACCAGCTGGTGTAACAGCTCTCTGACCTGAACTAACCCTTTTCCAACTGTTCTTCACTTACATCTTGGCTGCTCCAGCTTCTCCAATTGAGACTGATTTTTCTTTACGTTTTATGTAGTGAATTATGATCCAGTGTCAATGTGCTATATTTTATATGTTTTACAGAGGAGCCTGAAATGAGACAGAAACTGTGTGAGAGCTGAACTCCAAAATCAGCTTTGTGTCTAACCATAGAACAAATGACCATCCTTCATGTCTTGTCTGAAAGTTAAAGGAATAAAGGACTCTTGTTGCTTGTTGCAAATAACATATATGCTGTGTCCCTTGTATTTACATTTTGAATCTAAAGCTCAAATTAAATTGAACAGGGGTAAAAAATCGGTGTTATCAAGGATCTTTACAGACACAAAATAATATGCCAAGAAGACAAAAAGGGATGACAGCTGATTGGGGAACTGAAACAGCACAGCTGGAGTTGTTTTCTAAATTAGGTACTGTTTGTTAGGCATAGAGATTTTTTTTTCTTGAAGGTGATATTAAGCTTTTGCCGTTTCAGCACAAAGGGAAGATTTCTTTTCATGATAAAATGACTACAGATTATTATTGTTTCTTACATAGTGCTGAAACATTTGTATTAAATTAGTGAATGTTTTGTCATGAAATCCGTGGGAATTAAAGAAATTACTGACTCCCCTATAGCTCACTTCTACATCTATCCCACTTCATTCCTCCCCAGAAAGGCTGGTTGCAAATATGGAAAATGGTTTTCTTATTGTTTATTTATTTATTTATTTAATTCACGCCTTGTCTCATTATGCTGTTATTTCTCTGAAGCCTAGAAAAGAGCTCAGCATGATCTGTGCTATGAAAACAGTAGAAAGAGTGGGATCATTAGGAGTGTTAGGTTGTGCTTTTTCTAGTTGTTAACATGATAGCCTGGGGCATTAAAATGCAATGATAGCAGCCACCTCTGCAGAGCCACATTCACCAATGGATTTTGGCCTCATGGGATTCAGAGCCCCCATTTAGGCACATAGGCTCCATATACTGGTATAAATTTGATTTGAACAAAATCTCACCAAACTGGCTGCCAATTTTAGGTAGCTCCCAGTGAAAAATCCCAGTAATAATGTATATTTTCAGCATTTCTCCTGGATCCATGGAGGATCCAATCACTATTGGCACTCACAGGGTAGAGAAAGTATGGGTGCCTTTTTCTTCCTATCATCCCATCATGTGGGACAGTAGAAGTTACCCAGTATTCAAGTACATTAAAGCTGCATATCATTTATCTCCTATGAATTTGCTAACAGTCAAAACTGGTGCTATGAAAGTCATCATGGCTTCTCCTGATAAGGATATTTTATGATAACTGTGAGTATTGAAGTTTGTTGGAGATATGGTATCAGTGTTTGGGACACTTGCCCATACTACATGGGAGACTCTTATGCAGTCAATGTCTGATGCAAAATATTTCATTACTTAAAAATTAATTCCCAGGTGAATAAAATAGTTCTCAAGCAGCAAAGTCATGTTTCTTCTTGACCAAATGGAACATTAATTAGTGTGAAGGAAATAGTTTTAATACGAAGGACTGAGGCAACGCACCCTGCATTAATGTATACCTGGGTAGTTAGAACATTCTCCAGAGAAATCCAAGAATAGATTAGAAGCATAGAAATGCATAGTACTTTGTTCTCCTTGATTTTTTTTTTTTTTTTTTAAATGTCGGATTTATCTTGCCTGGTAAGCTCTGAGGGTGCCTGTTAGATTGAAAACCGAAAAACATAAAGGCAGAAAAATACTTCCTTTCCTGAGGCTTTAAGAAGTCTGCCAAGAATTGGGGCATCTGTGTCTGTGTGTTATCCTTACTCGGACAAAAGAACTGAAGTATATAGTTGTCTAGGCTTTTGAACAACAACCAAGCAGGATTTTGAACATGTTATTCCCTGAGCCAAGTGGAGTCCAGGCTATGTGCCTGTGCAGTTTAACACAACTGCAAGACTGCAGTCAGATGTAACCTAGGATGTGCATGTTGCACAGGTAGCATTAAGAGCTACAGTGTCCCTCTAGATCCACACCTGGGGAAAGTCTGAAGATTGCTTTCTTAAGGAGTCCTAGGTAAGACAGAAGTTAAACCACAGAAAAATAGGAGAGGAGAAAAAATAAGATATTTATTAAGTATGGAAATAAAACAACTCAGAACACGAAGAATTTAGTCAATACCTTTAAAAAATGCAAATGTTTTAGGAAATAATTTGACTCGTATTGAAATCGTTATTTTCTTATACCTCTAGACATCTACAACTTGGACAACTAGTTAAAATCAAGTCTTATTTGGATCTGCATTTCAATCAGCACATATAAGTGCAACAAAAGTTTTGTTCGATGTATGAGTGAAAAAGGAAGCAAGCTACTCCAGCCTACATGTTCCAGTTTCCCTCCGCTTGTGGTGGACAATGACATCTGCTAGCAATTGGGAACTGGAGTTTCCAACAAGGTTAGCAGCTGCAGTTGGAATGAGGCAGCTTTCTCTGTGAGCATCTGCCCAGACTCTTATTTCTCAAGAAATTGTAAAAGATTTTGACTTTTGTAGGTTTGGATAAGATCTAAGCCAATCTGGAATAATGTGTATTGTACTTAAACAATTTTCCACTATTGTTCCACTATTCTTTTTCTTCGTCTACATCTTTTCTTCTTCTTCTTCTCCCCTCCCCCCCACCCTGGAATTAACAAGTACCAATTATTCTGCTTTTTATTACATGGCTAAAATTTGCCGTTAGATTTTTACTTGTACAGAGGCAAGTAGCAATGTAAATGTTTCCTGTAACGATTTTAGGCAGATGGTTTGTCCTTCCAAAGTAGATACCCTCTAAAATTCCTCTCCATCAGTAACCTTTTTGTCTGTAAAGAGGGAAGTCCTAGATTTAATTTTATTTTATTTTTATTTTATTTTATTTTTTATTATTTTTTTTATTTTTTATTCGTTTGTTATGGAACATCGAAATCAGTTGCTGCAGAGATGGGAGCTGTACACGAAATAGATACATCCATTCTTAAAATATGTTGCTTTCTGAAACACAAGAGTTTTTTAAGTAGTCTGGAGAATTAGGTGTTAGCCCAGTATGAGGTACCCAGTACTCCAGGCTTTGTTATCAGCATGCTGATATGAATGGAATGGTATTTAACTTGGTAGTCCTCAGCATTCACTTTCAAAATCAGACAACTGTCTAATGTAAGAGAAAATATGTATTTTATATAATACCATTATTAACACAGCTACCAGAATTAGAAACAGATACAGACGAACACTACCTCTTCATAACTTCCTTGGCTCTGTATACTGCTCACACTTCAAGCGGTTTGGATTTGGAGATAAAGCTTTCTTTGAATGTTCATCTTTTCCTTCAGGTTGTGTAATATTCAGGCATTTTTTGCAAGATTTCTCGTAATTTGTAGCTTAATGATAATGTAACATTGCATTTAAATAAATGTTGGTGTCCCTTGGGTATGGCTAGCTGGAGCCATCTCCTGTTCAGACAGTAAACAGACTGTGCAAATCACCATCATTTTTAACTTAAAGTTGCTATTTTATTTATTGCTTTGAAGTTGTTACCTTCTAACTTTCCAGGTGGGGATCCAAACCTTAGCGCAGTCTTCTGTATATGAAAGCTATAATCAGTTGAGTGTACGTGCTGATTAATAAACTTGCAAGTTTTGGTTTATACAGATCAATATCCTAAATAAATGCATTTTTGAAACACAGGTAACAAATTTATATTCTCTTCAGATTTATTTTTTTTTAAAAAAAGGAGAATTAAAAAATCTGATTTAGGTAAACATGATTTTTTTTACACGATACCAGATTTCTCTTTTAGCATTAAATTATCTTGATTGAAGTATTTAGTTTGTGTAACAAAATTTACAACTGTCATGTTTTCCTTGTGGGACAAAAAGTTTGCAGTCTGATGCAGACATTTAAAGTGGACACTGAATTCATTTGACAGCCAGTAGAAAGCATATCACACTCATAGCCTGGAAGGCCATCTTTGTCCTGGTCTGCATCAAAGGAAGGGTGGGCGGCAGAGTGAGGGAGGTGACTGTCCCTCTCTACTCTGCCCTCGTGAGGCCGCATCTGGAGCACTTATTGCACGCAGCCCTGGGGCCGCCAGCACAAGAAAGATGCAGAGCTGTTGGAATGCATCCAGAGGAGGGCCGTAAAGATGATCAGAGGGCTGGAGCACCTCTCCTACAGAGAAAGGTTGAGGGAGCTGGGCTTGTTCAGCCTGCAAAAGAGAAAGCTCCAGAGGGACCTCATTGCAGCCTTCCAGTGCATGAAGGGGGCTTACAAGCAGGAGGGAGATCGAGTTTTTACACAGGTAGATAGCGATAGGACAAGAGGGAATGGCTTTAAAGTGAAAGAGGGGAGATTTAGGGTAGATGTGAGCAAGGAATTATTTACTCAGAAGGTGGTGGGGCACTGGCGCAGGTTGCCCAGAGAAACTGTGGATGTCCCATCCCTAGAGGTATTCAAGGCTAGGTTGGATGTGGCCCTGCATTTATGTGGTGGCAACCCTGCCCACGGCAGCGGGGTTGAAGCTGAGTGACCTTTAAGGGCCCTTCCAATCTAAGCTGTTATATGATTCTATGATTCTATACTTAATCTACAGACAAGAACTCTTACTAAATTATTGAATATGAACTTTTTATGCATATAATCAGAGTGAAGAAATACTTCACAAATCTGAGCTAAGTAAATGTTTATTCACAGAAAATGACAGAAATAACAAAAATAGCTGTTGTCATGGAGTCCTGCAACAGAGTATGAACTTCAGGTCATTAAGAATAAGAAAATTCTCTCACTCTAGAATTTTAGTCCTTCAGGCTGCTTCTTACCCAGCTAACCTTACCCTGAAGAACAAAAGGGTTTTTATTATGTGAAATTGTGTTTATTGTAGGAAATGTGGTAAGTGACTACATTTCTTAGGTAAATGCAAGCAAAAATCCCATGCAACTTTATAGGCTTGTGGCAGAGTGGCTTGAAGACTGTGAAGAGGGAAAGGACCTGGGGGCGTTCGTTGATGCTTGGCTGAGCATGAGCTGATAGTGTGCCCAGGTGGCCAAGAAGGCCAATGGCATCCTGGCCTGTATTAGAACTAGTGTAGCCAGCAGGAGCAGGGAGGTGATCGTCCCCTTGTACTCAGCTCTGGTGCAGCCGCACCTCGAGTACTGTGTTCAGCTTTGGGCCCCCCACTACAAGAAAGACATTGAGGCCCTGGAAGATGTCCAGAGAAGGGCAACAAAAGTGGTGAGGGGTCTAGAGCACAAGTCTTATGAGGAGCGGCTGAGGGAGCTGGGATTGTTTAGTCTGGAGAAGAGGAGGCTCAGGGGAGACCTCATCCCACTCTACAACTTCCTGAAGGGAGGTTGTGGTGAGGAGGGGGTCGGCCTCTTCTCCCAGATAACTAATGACAGGATGAGAGGGAATGGCCACAAGTTGTGCCAGGGGAGATTTAGATTAGACATAAGGAAACTTTTTCTCTGAAAGAGTGGTCAGGCACTGGAATGGCCTGCCCAGGGAGGTGGTGGAGTCACTGTCTCTGGCGGTGTTCAGGAAGCGTCTGGACGAGGTTCTACGAGATATGATTTAGTAGCTTAGTGGGTAGGGATGGTGATAGGAGGATGGTTGGACTAGATGATCTTGTAGGTCCTCTCCAACCTTCTGTTTATATGATTCTAAGTCAGAAGTACAGAAAATATAGCAAACTGCATATGTTCACAGAAGTAAGGGTAAGATGACTAGAAAGAAAATAAGATGAGCTCATGCAAAAAGAAACCTTAGAACAGATGACATATTTCCTATGATCACTGCCTAGGATTGAACACAACAAGGTGGAATTACCACAAGTGTACAATTTTTAGTTTATTTATCAGAAAACCCTGAAAATATTTTAAAGCTAACTTTATAAAGCACCATTTTAGATGACTTCAGCTGCAGTTTAGAGATTCACTCTGTCATACACCAAATCAGTCTCTGAAAACAGGGAATGGTTTTAAAGAATAAGATTTTGATGTTAGATTTGAATTACTTATGTTTACCAGATACCAATACAGTTGGTATAACAGTTATGCAAAATGTAAATCTGATGGATCGAAGCCTCTTTAAATCATAAAATTTGTAGCAGAAATGTTGCATCAGCTGTACAAATACCATTCTGATTTGAGACTCTCTAGGAAGCAGCACTTCCTAGACTGCATACAGCTAGGGACAATCAAAGTAATGGGTTAAACAATAATCCTTCTGATCAAATTTTTTATGAATTATGGTTATGAATCAATCTTGAAAGTGAATCAAGACACTGGAGTTCAGAATTTTAATTTAATAATTTTACATGGTTCTGGCTTCCATCCCTTAATTCTGATAACTATGTCAAATTTTCATTTTCTTCCTTGACTGTGAGAAGTAAATAATCATGACTTCACTAGCACTTACAGACAGCACATGGTTGATATTTGATGGGGAAAAAAGGCTGCTTAAGGATCAGCAACCAGTGAATACAAAAAGTTTCCTGTCAGCAGTGGCTGTATTAGTTTTAATGTCGTCTTACAGATTTGTTGCAAATCTTGACTAACATTTGAAAAAAATTGCTAAAATTGTGGGATACAAGGTGCTTTAGAAATATGAAGGAAATCCTACACATGGAAGATTTTCTTCTTCTTCTTTCCTGAGTGATCAAATATCTTTTGAAATTATCATTTAAAAAAGTATTTTTTGAGCCAGGATTACTTGTGTAAAATTTAAAATACTGAATATATTCCTGTGCATAATGAAGTGAATGTTTGTGATAGAAATCTAAGAAATAATATACTTAAATATGTTTAAAAAGTCCTCTGCTAGCAACTGACAGAAAAAAAAAAACAAAAGACCATGAATTTGTGAGATCATGGGAAAAGTTATTTTAAAAATTTCTTACTATAGACTGCTTCAATTGCTTTCTTTTGAAGTGTGCTACATCTGAATCTCTTAATTGCACTTCAAAAGGAGATTTTAATATGAGAGTATCTGTAATTCATGAGGGTACCTGCATCAGTAGGTGTCCTTACACAGAAACAGTGCACCTAACTGGAAGATACACACAGTGTTCATAAGATGAACCTTCCTGAAATGAGCACCTTGCTGCCTCCCTGGCAGCAGAAAAAACAGGTGCCCCTGGTGGCTCCTGTAGTAACTGTCCATACAGCCACGAGAAACCAAAATTAGCCAAGCAGGATGTCTTTTTGGAATGTTTCTGTCACAATGACTAGCAAAGGACTTTTCTGTTAAGTTTTGGAGGATGGGTTCGCTAGATGCCTGAAACATACCAGATGCCAGCTGAATTGCATCCCAGTTTATTGGTAGAATCTGGTGAGGCTGTATCAAAGCAGACTGAGCCTTTAACCTTGTGGATATTGCCTCTGAATACTATCTCGTTTACTTCTTGTTTTCCTGTCTTCTCTCTATATTGTGCAGCTTATTTTTGCTCTGCTTTTTAAAGAATTACTGATAATTGTTTTTATTTCCTCCTTCAGATGGCTTCAAAATACATGAGTGTACTTAAGGAAGGATTAACTGGTTGAAATGACATGTGATCTTTTACTGTTCTTTTTCATGGACGCTTCCGAAGTTTTGGGAAGAGACAAGCAGAGATGATGATAGCCGACAACATTTGTAAAGAAGAGCCAGCGTCTGAGTTTACTTCTGCTTGGTGGCTGTTGGGGAAAGCATGCCAAGCACCACCCTGCTAACCAGTCTACATTGAAAGCCTGTGCTCAGTGAGGACGGAAAAAAAGAAAAGAAAGGAAAGGAAATAACATTTAGTATTTGCACAAACATTTTCACAGGAATTTTATAAGGCAGCACAGTAGCCATTTTGAGTCTTTCATAAGGCCACCCCCTGCACCTGTTGAGCTATATATTTGCTAGAAAATGAAGTGCAGTTAAGAGACTACTGGCACTTTATAGCTATTCTATTTTACTCATAGGTTTGTGCTTTGCTAATTTGGAAACAAAGCTATTATACTTCAGATGGTGTTATGGAGTTGATAAAGAAGCAACATGATAGACTAAAATACCTCTTTTCAGGCACTGCAAATTACTAAAGCAGTTGTTTTTAGGCTGATTGGGTCATTTGTCTTCAAATCACACAGCTGACTCAACACTTGGGTGGGTTGAGAAGTAAGTAGTTTTGACATTTAGCAGCCCAAGGCTTCTTTTCTCCTTGAGAGACTTGCACATCAGCTATGTTTGGTTTTTGTCTTCTGTGACTGTTTGGAAGCAGATGGTAAAACCTCACCTCAGCTGGGTGGTTGGGACTCTTGCTGCATTTAGCAAAGCTAATCAATTGAATTATAACTGATTGCGCCTGTAGGTATTGAGTAGCATATGATTTATGGTGTTTTAAATATAGAATGTGGAAGGTGCTAGAAAGTAGTGCAGAGAATATTTTGAAAAAAATTAGGGGGGAAAAAACATTTGTGGAGTGTGGAATAGAATAGTGTAGAATGAGATAAACTTCCTTCTGTTAGAAACAGCTATATACCAAGCATTTTTTCAACTGTAGATGTGCTACTGCATATATTTAGTCTACACGTTCGCTCTATAAATGTAATGTTTAAACATAAGATTTGCACTGAACGTAGCTCTTTCTTGTAATACATGCAGTTCAGAAAACAGAGATTTCAAAGCTGGGATCTGTATAGATGCTGAAGTGATAAGCCTGAAATAGCAGAGAACATTCAGTGAGGTTATTGCACCGGCACCTTAGCAAGCACTTCTGTTCAGTTAGGCATAAAGCCTGAGAGTAAAGTAACGACCATTGTGGGATCAGCAATTCTATTTTTAGACTGCTCTTTTCCAAACCTCATCCTCTTGCAGCACAGTATTTGGCAAATTGGAAGTAATGCATTCTAAACAATTTATGTAGTTAGGGATCATGATTATTCATGCTGCAACATAACAGTAGTATATATTCATCTTTTTTAAAAGAACACCAGTTAAAAAATAAGTTAAAATGTGTTTATTCATCACACAGGTCTCCAGATAAATGCCTAGAAAAAGATATCTTATTTTCAGCTTTTTAGTCTCTGCTGAAACGAGGAAATTTTTAGAGAAAAGTGATTAGGAGAAGCTGAGTATTTGCTGCAAGCTGCTACAGTGAATACAATTTAAAAAAACCTGCCAGACCCTCAATAAAGATTTTCTAATAATATACAAGATCTAATCCAAAGTGTACCTGGCAAATAGCATTTTGAGTTGCATGCTCTACATTTCCTTTGCATCAGCAGAAGGCAGCTGAGGTCTATAACAATTAAACAAGAATACAGTGAATGACTTACTGGAAATAATGTAGAGGACAAGTGTTGCCATTTTTAGTTCACAGGCAACCAGTGAGTGTGTTTCAATATGTATTCAGTTATTCTGAACACTCTGGTGAAATGGGCTCGTTACAGAATCACAGAATTGCAGGAACTATTAAGCACTGAGCCTCTCAGGAGGGGATCATGTTGTATGTGTTCACGTAGCATACAGTGGGCATTAGATAAAATCAAATCCCAGAAGATAAAAATCTAGTATTTACAATGTGGCATTCATAAGCACTCACTATACGCATGACAGTTTTAATCATGTATGTTATCTTCTTACTGTTTCTGTTTCTGGGATAACCATAGCTTCATAAATGTGAAATTTTGAAGAATGTTTTGGGAACACACAGTTCTTTAGCAGTATTCTGTGAAGTCTATTATCAGCAATATTTATAGAATCATAGAATCATAGAATGGTTCAGGTTGGAAGGGACCTTAGAGATCATCTTGTTCCAACCCCCCTGCCATGGGCAAGGACATCTCCCACTAGACCAGGTTGCCCAAAGCGCCATCCGGCCTGGCTTTGAATACTTCCAGGGAGGGGGCACCCACAACTTCTCTGGGCAATCAGTTCCAGCGTCCAGTGGTGTACACACAGCAAATTGAATAAAATATTAACAGATTTTTTTGCAATACTTTCCCTATTTCCTATATATATTTTGCTTTGACAACTTGCTCAAATGTGTTTTGTTTCCCTTAGGCTAAAGAAAGCAGGTAAATTCACATACTTGCTTAGCATGCTATTCATGCTCTGAACGCAAATACATACCTTATGGGGACACTTATATTTTTCTTATATTTTTTTCTTGCAACAGACATAAAATTTCCCACTTTTGAAAATAAAGTCTCAAAAATAGTAACATGTCACTAGCAGAGAGCACAGGAGGACATAGAAAGGCAGCCCTTCCTCCTCTGCCAACCTGCCCACAAACTCTCTTTTCTTCTGAATAAGAAAAAGCTCTTTCCTGACCACAGTCTCATGCTCAGTTTGGTCCTGAATGTGTGGTGAATGTGCTTCACCAAGTCACCCAATTTCTTGCTACCAGAAGAGGCATAGGTGCCTCCAGCCAAAATCTCATCTGTAGTTATGTTCTGTCCTCAGTGCTTTATAACAAGAGCTAGCCTGAGCTGCTTATACAGATCCAGAGTTCTCATGATAGTGATTGCAGTTCAATTTTTGGCTTTGATCTACCAAGAATGATAGAGAAAACTCAGACAGAAAGGTTACCAGAGAACATGCTGCACTATGGCATCTTACTAGCTGTGATAAAATTTAAATCACAGTATTTCTACTGATGGAGACATCGCATAAACAGAAGTCAGCTATTTATAGTGATCAAAGAAACCCATTTTGGGATTGCATCTAAACAAATGTTTTCTCTAAGAGGGAAACTGTTTGTGCGTTAAGAGACGAGCAAAAACTGTTTAAATGAAACAGAACATACTTGCTCATATTTCTAGAGTACTAAACAGCCTGGTGAAACGCCAGTTTTGAGAAATGAACTTTTTATTCCTCCATGTTGTTGGTTCCGGAGGAATATTGCAAATACCATTGCAAGAGCTAATTCTAAATTGAAAAATAATGAGATTATTTTTTTAATTAAAAAAAAATTAAGATACTGGCTATTTTCATATTCTATTTCCACAATCTAAATTTTTTTTGATGTTTCTTAAGGTTTGAAACTAACACTTTTGAAATGTATTTGACCATGCTCTCCATCCTGATGTTTAAAACCTATGTTAATGTCCTCCTTTTAAACTACAGATAAAAATGAATTTCATCGGTATTTGTCAACCAAGAGTGTTCTGAGTCATAGGCAAGTCTGCCTTGTTTTCAGCAACCCGTCTTCAAAAATATCAGAAGAGTCACTAATAGATGTGAACATCCCTAATAACAGTAGTATCTTATACTTATAAATTTTGTTCCTTGAAAGCATTCCGAATCACAGAATCACAGAATTGTAGGGGTTGGAAGGGACCTCGAGAGACCATCGAGTCCAACCTCCCTGCCAAAGCAGGTTCCCTAGTGCAGGTCACACAGGTAGGCATCCAGATGGGTCTTGAATATCTCCAGGGAAGGAGACTCCACCACCTCCCTGAGCAGCCTATTCCAGGGCTCCATCATCCGCATCATGAAGAAATTCTTCCACATATTGGTGTGTAACTTCCTATGCTCCAGTTTTAGTCCATTTCCCCTCGTCCTGCACCCAGACACCACTGAAAAGAGATTGCCCGTGTCCATTTGCCTCCCACACTTCAGATATTTGTAGACATTAATAAGATCCGAAGTTTGAGTCTGACTCGTATGTAATTAATACAAAGCATAGACTCAAAATCAAGACACAATGAAGAAATATCAGAGTCGTGTTTGGTATTTAAAAAGAAACCATTTATGTCATTCCAACATGCAGCTTGTCTGGGACAAAGCATTGTTCATTGCAGGAGTCCAGAGATGGTCTTCTCTTTGATTTAGCTATAGTAGTACACTGTTGTATTACCAATCCCTATCATTTGGGTAAAAATAATGGAAAGCAAAGTTAAGAAGGACTATGAGACCTTCTCTTCCTGAGTCAGGCAGTGTTTGTTGCTTTCCTGTATAGACTCTTGACACTCCTTACGCCATTACAAAAAAGACAACTGCATCATCTCAGGAATCTGTTTCAGTAATCAGTTATTCAAACCATTGGAAAGTATTCTTAGTGTCTAATGTAAATATCTCTTTCTGCCCTTTAATTCAAGACTTGTGTGTTTTATTTGTAGCTCATTCTTCTATCTGTAGATGCATTTTACTACTCTGCAAATTGCTAAAAGAGCTGCTGGAGATAAGCAGAAGTACTGTAAGGAATTCTCTGCAAGAGTTCTCCACACAGGGTGACTAAGGAAGAGAGAGAAAGGACAAGCAGAATACAAAGGGAAGCTCCTGTGGTAAATGCAGCCAGTTTCTATCCTTAACCCTTTTCATGATGGTAGTGATAGGTAGTACATGACACCTGCTGTCAGTTGGAAACAGGGTTAGCTGAAGTGTTTGGACAAGTATTGCTAGGAGCTGGAAGTTTATACCTAGTATTTTGCTTGAAGGAATCACTTGTTAAAAGCAAGTCTCTGCTCTTGAGTTTGCTGGTAGAGATTTGGGCAGCACATTAAACGAGTGCTGGAGTTAACCTTTAGGATTATGGTTAGGTCTAGAATTGGGAGTTTCGTTTGGAATGCCAGGAAAGATGAAATGTGATTTCTACAAATCTAATCATAGTACTGTTGTTTCTGTCAGGGAATGCAACTTGTTCAAACAAGAGCAAAACCTCTCAGTTAGGGATATGGTAGTGTTTGGAAATACAGGGAGGGCTGAACTGTTAGATAGGTTTTCTGACCTGTCTTAAATGACTAAAATCTTGCTGGATTTGATCTATTGCTCTAGAATTAAGTCCAAGAGTAGTGTTAGGGTCCTAGACAAGGATATAAAATTCCAGAATACTACTCTGAAAGTGTGATGTGTAGCAGTCTTTTGATCTAGAGTTAATTATTGCCAGTTAAGGCAATAAGTTAAGAAATAAGGCTAAAATAAGTGTTGAGAAGGTGCTGACTTGCAATTATGTCTGTGTTTGGAAAGACTTGGGAGGTAGTGACACTCTATGGTCGCTTCCATGTCCAAAACCAAAGTCTGTTCCTGAACATAAAGCTTTGACTTTGCTTGGAAAAGTGTACTACCACAGAACATAATATGCTATGAACAGGTTCCCTACCGCAGGTTGCACAGGTACGCACCCGGACACCTACCTGTGCAACCTGCTGTAGGGAACCTGCTCTGGCAGGGGGGTTGGACTCGATGGTCTCTCGAGGTCCCTTCCAACCCCTACAATTTTGTGATTCTGTGATTCTGTGATATGTTATGTCCACAAAGTTCCTAAAGCAATCAGTCTGACAGGATCAACCTAAAGATAGGCCAATTTAGTTAAAGGCAGCACTGATTACAGTTCAGGCTTTCCTGCAGTTCTGAGTCCTAATCCTGACCTTAGCTATGAGCTTATAGTAGGCCAGGTGATGGTCGTTACATGAAGCTCAGTACAGAATCCTAGCTCTTTACATTTGCAGTGCATTGTTCTGCAAATGGAAGACCTGAGGAGCTCCTGTTATTGTGAGACTTTAACATGTATATGAGGTTAGGTTTCTGATAGCAATGTGGTTATTACTGAAATTACACTTAAATGAAGTTGCAGAATTTGGTTAGGATTCTTAAATGTAGAAAGTTCTGAGCTGTGATCAGTTCTTGGTTTAGAACTGCCCGCTAGTATAACTTTAGGGCTTGGCATGTTGTATATGAAGGGAACTACTATGTTAAGTGACTTCCATCACTTCTGTTATGTTGCCCTTGAGTTAAACCTGAGGTTTGGGACAAGGTGTGCAGAGAGATGAGGGTTCATTTTAATATTGTGCTTAGAAAACATGGCTGGGCTAAATTTAGGAGCAGCATTATTTGGACCAAAGGAATTATCTTGAGATTTTTGAGCTAGACATCATTCTGCTAGAGACCTAACTGCAATGTTTTCATTTAAGCTCCAGTAGAACCAGAAAGAAGGTGAGGTAATCATAGCCCTTCTGATGTCACTGTTGTCTACATCTCTTAACTTCCTATATTTCTAAGAACCTGTCCAGCCCCAGTTTTAACCTTAGAGAATTGTTGGAATTGTTGGCTAAAACTCAGAATTTTTCCATAGATCTTTCAGGAATTAGCTCTTATTCTTGAACGGCAAGCCTACCTACAGTTAGATCCTTTATAAACTCCAGTTTATAAGCCTGTTTTATAACTTAAACCTTAACCTTAATACTAACCCCAGCCCCAATCTTATATTTAACTGCAGAACACTGACCAAAACTCAGCATGATCCTTCTAATCCTATCATAAATTTGGGACAGAAAACTTTTCCCAAATCGCTATTAAGCATGTAACATTAGGCCTTCTGTGTTCAAATCCTCAATTGTAACAATATTTCCATCCTCACTTCCCACAATAGACTCCAGCCAGAAATTCTTCTTCTCTAAAAATGTTAGTTTCAGATCTGGAGTGTAAATTCTGTATATTGAACCCTTAATCTGTTTTCAGTCTTATAAAAAGGATTCTCACACAGTTTATGATCAATATCTTGTTCCTTGAAATGCTAGTCTGCACTTTGCGGATAGCTATTTGGACTTGTGCCTGTTAGCTGATGATCACAGTTACCCTTTCAGATCTGAAGAAATAATTTCTAAGATGACAGAGAGGAGGAGCAGCAGCAGCCCCAGTCAGACAGAGAGAGCTGCACAGCTATGTGAGTTGTGACTGCATGCAATGTTTGAGGTACACTGCATTGGCTAGTGGTTCTGTGAAAATTGATATCTTCATTTCTGCTAGTAAATCTGTACCTGAGCACTTACTTTTAATTGTATGGAGTGCTCCTGCACGTGTAACAGGGGAGATCCTAATAAGCCGACACTAGTAAATAGCTGCATTTGTATGAGCAGTCTTTTTGTGGAATCTTTCCCTCCATGCTCAGAACAGATGAAATTCCTTACCCAAAAGGTAATTAAAGATTAAAATATACTATGGTTCCCTATGTAGACCGTCATTATGAAATCATCAGATAAAGGTTTTTTTCCAAAGCAACACTAATTCTTTCTGACTATGATCCTTAATTGAAAAAAAAAAGAACAATTTGCGTGTGTACTGGCCTAGATGGTGTTAACCTTTTCAATAGCAGCCCATATGGTGCTGCATTTTGGATCTGTGGCTAGGATAGCATTGATAACACAGTAGTGTTTTGACAACTGCTGAACAGTGCTTGCACAGCATCAAGGCTTTCTCTTTTTACCATTTGAAACTCTCTTCTTCCTCCCACCCCACTCTGGCAAGTAGGCTGGGGATGGGCAAGAAGCTGGGAATAGACACAACAGGGACAGCTGACTTGGTCAAAGGGACAATCTTTACCATATATATCATCATGAACAGCAGTAAAATTGGAATAGAGGAAACAAGTATGGGGTTGGTTTCCAAGACAGCCATTGCTCATGGCTGGGCATCAGTCTGCCTATGGTAGGTGGTGAGTGATTGACTTTGCATCACTTTGCATCACTTGTATTTTTCTTTCTTTTTTTGTTGTTTACTTCTTTCCTTCACCTATTGAACTGTCTTTACCTCAATCTGAGAGTTTTCTCACTTTTGATCTTCCTTTTCTCTTTCCTGTCCTGCTAGGGAAGAAAGGAGATGTGTGGGTGTCTGGCTGCTAGCTGGGGCCAACCCACAAAACTATTGTAAGGGGAGACTGATAAGGTGATTATCTTTAGAGTAATAATGATCCAATGTTAAGCAATTGAAAATATTATCATTTCAGATTTTCCTGGTAGACCTACACTGTGGATTGCTTATATTTCATAAAACTCTTAATAATAATTGCACAGGTAACCTTTCTCTGACATTAGCATATTTTGCAATATGTATGTCCCAGTATGAGTATTTCTATTAAATTATTTGGCCCCTGGATAATTCTGGCAGTCCAGGAAGCTAAGCTGTGAAGAGCATAAAGTGCAGTTGGTTTTCATAGTAAATTTTTTTTATGTATGGATTCTTTTTCACTGCATCAATTTTTCAATGCATTTAATTATATGTGCTTATTTTAGGGCTGCAGGTAAATTTCTGTTGGATGAACCTTCAGTACTATGAAAAAAAAGGGTGTAGGTGTTTTATATACATGCAGCTAAGAATCTCAGTTGGAAGAATTTTGAATTAGACTCATTCCACAATATTTCAATTACGTTAGTTCCTAATGACAGTGAAACACCATATGGAGTCATTAGTTTGTTATAAAATAATTCTCAGGTTAGCATGATTTGCTCTTATGTGGAGATACGAAAGCAATCATACAGCTATTGTATTAATGACTTCACAGAAAGAACAATTTGACTGAAATAATAAGACAAAGTAGATGCCACAAAAACTCTTCTCTATCAAGTAGCCTAAGTGAAGAGAGGAAGGAGGGAAAGAGGGAGGCTGATAAAGCCTTCAGATAAAGTGGTGCATACTGAAATGAAAAAGAATTAAGATTAGTAATATTTTTGATCCTTATGGTTGATATCCACCAGTTAGGGATGGCTAACTCCATGCAAAACACAGATTAGCATCAGTTTAAATGCCATCTTCTGCACTAATGAACTAAAATTTGACAACCACATATAATGTCTTGGTTTGGTTTAAAGTCACTGTCCCATATATCTACCACACCTGATGTCAGTAAAATGAATGCTAGGAACAATATGGTTCACAATGAAGCTGACATACGTGCTCTTTCTCTGGGGGTAGTAACTCCCATGACCCTCATCTCAACAGCTCA
Source organism: Penelope pileata (assembly GCA_013396635.1). Classification (NCBI taxonomy): domain Eukaryota; kingdom Metazoa; phylum Chordata; class Aves; order Galliformes; family Cracidae; genus Penelope; species Penelope pileata. Next base: position 62,015 of record WBMW01000149.1, on the reverse strand, counting down.
GTACAGCGCATGAGTGTGTGTGGGTAACATGTATACAGAACGTATCAGCACCCGTTTGGCTAGAGGTACAAAAATAGTTTTGGGAACACTGAAGTTAGCACCAAATGTCTGGCTTCCAATCTTCATGCATAACACCACCATCTCTGCTTAGAAAAGCTGCAATGTTGTGAAAATACAACTACATAGTTATTTTTTTCCATGCATCAAGATTTCCAAAATCTGCAGAGAGGCCAACCTGAGACAATACTTCGAACTATTTAGGGAGAGCATGACACCCTGGACAGAAAGTATCATTTCAGACTTGACAAAATAAATCTTGAAAGATTAGATTGCTGTGGCTTATGAATCATTATAGTGCATCAAACTGTAACATAGGCACTGTAGTCACCTTCCATGCAAAACGGAAAATGAAAGACAAGTTCATTATAACCTTCAAGGCAACACTGAGGATTGTATAAGTAAACTAAAGCTCCTAAACTCAGGTGTACTAAATTCTATAAGAGTAAACTGCAAAATCGCTTGCCGTGTTTCTCTTTATAGACGTATCATTTAATTTTCGTGTTTCTGCTACTATTCAGGCATGTTCTAAATGAGCTCTAGGAAAAAGAATGAAAATGTTCATAGTACTGTTGCACTGTATGCATTCCCCTGCATATAAAAGAGTGCAAAACAACTGACAAGCATGTATTAAAAAGACAATGAGTTCTTTAAAATGTTTGCGAAGAAAATTTACATACATGATAATTTGATGACTATCTGTACTATAAGGTAGGCAAATTCTGTGTTTACGGAAGTGAAAGACATCCTTTGAAAGGCTGACCTTAGGCACAGAAAAAGTAAGTAACCTACGGGACTCTGTAAGCCTATTAGTACAGACACCCACTCTCATCTTTTGTTTCTCCTGTGTAGAAGTCGTAATCTAGGCCAAGTTGTCTTATTTTGCAAGTTGCATGCATGAGAACTGGCATCGGTTTAAAATTTGGACAAGAGATTACAAAAGAGAGTAGAGAAGTGTACTTGAAGTTGTGACACGCAGATTGTCATGCAGTTTCAAAGTGGTTGAACATAAAGTTTTCTGGTATAAATGATTGGATTTTTTGGAGCATTTTGCTACAAGCACATGTATTTCTTGGAGCCGAACCTCATTCCAATTGCTCTCAGAAATGTACATCATCTGCTTCCAGCCAATTTAGTTAATTTGCACTCTTTTCTTTTTTGAGGAAGGTTCATGGGCTTTTTTAATTATTCAGGCATGCCCAACACATGGTCCACAAGCCACATGCAGCCTGGCATGGCTCCTAATGTGACCTGACCCCTGCAGCCAAGCCATCATGGTGGCAGCCCAGCCAGGCCCGGCCCAGGCTCACACCCGTCACTCAGCACCTAGCACTGTCTGAGCTGAAGCCAGGACAAGGGGAGGGTGCAGTGCAGTGCTAACTCAAGTTATGACAAATAATTTTATGCATTTTGATGCATTGGTTAAATGCCGTCCTGTGAACAGTGAAAAACATGCAGCCTTGCTTTCTGCTTTGATAAAGGAATTTGAGAATAGGTTTCAAGATTGCAGAAAAAATCATAATTTTTTTTATATGTTTGCAACTCTATTTCCAGTCAACATAAAGACATTACCTGCTGCAAATTTTCAAATGGAAGGTATAGAGGCGCATTCAGACATTCAACTTAAAGAAAAATCTGATCATCTTTCTACTAGACTTTTCTGAGACCTGTCTTAACAGAAAAATATCCCTCGCTTCACTAGTCACGTAATCGCTTTTCGGCAGTACATACATTTGTGGACAACTGTTTGCAAGGATGAAGCACAGGGCGAGTAAAATTTCATCAGAAATCTCTGACGAGCTCCTTGGGAACTTACTGAGAATTGTAACCACTTCCATTGAACCAGACTGATGCATTAGTTTCGCAAAAACAAGGTCAAATATCCTACTAGTTTTATGTATTTGTTGGAGATTTTTTTTTTATGTTTTAATAAAAATATAAAAAAATAAAATAAGTCCTGTTAATTGTATACATTAACCATATTATATATTTTATATGTGGCCCAAGAGAATTCCTCTTTATTCAATGAGGCCCAGGCAAGCCAGAAGGTTGGACACTCATGAATTACATAGAGAAGTTAACCTCTGCAATTACTCTTAGAGAATGCTAGCAAAAAGTGCTGGGAAAGATTTGATTTGACATGCAGAAAGAGTTCTTCATTATGTATCTGTTATTAATCTTCTCTCAATATGTGATATTTCTTGCCAGGTTCAAAGCAAATATACATTTGAAACACATCTGTTGCACTTACTTAACTTCTCTATCTTATGGTATTATAAAGGTCAAATGCCCAAAACGTGGTTTTCTTTTAAATTTTAACAAATGCTTTTTAAACCTCTGCTAGATTCAGTTAAAAACTTTTAATGCTGCTGCACACCTTTGCATTAAATAAGTAGAGATAGACAGATATATCAGAATCAAGATATTAGATAAATTTAAGTAAAAATGGTTAAGTGTCTGCCTGGCATTGTATACCAAAATCCAGAAGATTTTGGTAATTCTCTAGAAATAGTTTTAGACAGACTCAAAAGCACAATTGCAAGAGGATATTAGTTGTAGACTATGATTTAATGCAGAAGCTCAATAATTTTCCAGAAACATTCCACAAAACAGAAGCTAGATTAGACATTTATTTACTTCATTGCAGGAGAGTTGCATTTATTTCAATAATACTTTTTTTGATGTAAGAAAGAATGAAATCTGGCCAAAGCTAAAGACTACTTCAACTGTGTAAAACATCGAGAAAGCAGACATTCCTAGTGCTAGTCTGAAAATGAAAGCTCCCCATACGTCCAAAATAATTAATGAGAAGATAATGTAATTAGACAATGAGAAATCTGGAATAAGGAAACCAGATTACTGTTATCTATATGACTGAGTCTATTGTGTGTCTAAATGATGCAGTGGCATTTAACGCAGAAGAAATACAATGAACTTGTTCTACCTAAAGATCAAGTTGTCCACAAATTCCCCTCTCTGTAGCTATTTGTCCCCATCCTGATGGTTTGTCAAATGGAGCTCGTGATGACAACAAATAGTCGATTTTGATTTTTTAACATTTTTTATTTACTTTATATAGGAAATATCCAACCTTACTAGAGATTCAGTGAAGCTGTTAAGATTTCCGTGCCAAAATCAAGAAAGGATGACTGCGTCTTTTCTTTATTTTCTCAAGATTATCTTTCTGACTAGTAAAAGCCAGGGAAGTCCATTGAACAGGATTTTCATTCTGCTTTAGGAGTGAACGAGAAAGTATGACTCAACTTTTGCCTTAAAATGGTTCCCAGCTCTCCTGAGAAGAAGCCAAAACGATCAGGCTCTTTTGAATTGCTTGTCATATTGACTTAATTATCACTTCCTGGGCCATGCTGTGGGCTGAAAAATGAAGCTACACAGATTTGATTTTCACCAGCTCAGCTGGTTCAATGTTTTCAGTGATTTTAGCACTGTGGTGAACAAGCCCCCAAGTAAATTGGAGTGCTGTTTTAGTTCTCCTAGGAACGTTCTTCTGCCCAGAACTATTACAGTATGTTGTGCAAAAGCTTTTTCCTCTCTTATGCCATCTGGGGATTCCCAAATGCTGAGTAAATTGGTAGCTGCCCACATACAGCAGGTGTAAAATCTTTCTATATCACTGTAGCAGGAAAAAAGGAATTTAAGTAGAACCAAGAATTTTATAGCTTTTGTTTTTTCTTGCAAATATTGAATGGTGAGTTTGGCTCAGGCTGCGCTTTGGAAAAATAAAGCATACACCTGGGATTATATCCAGGTCTCATATTTGCTTCAGATATTTTGTATTGGTGTTTTTCAGTCCTTTGGGTCAGATTATCTGACCACTTTCCAACAAAACATCCCATTTGATCTGGCCCCATTGATATGAAGATTAGTCAGGACAGCGACGGTTTTTCCTTTGGTTGAGTACAAATCGCTAAACTATATTTACATGTGATAAACAGGGAAAGCAGAATGGAGCTCTGATAACCTAAGTTACAAGTATCTGAAGAAATAATTCTAAACTAGAGCTGCCCTAGAGCTGCCCTAGGTTATGTTCAGGCCAGCTGTAAGCTGCAAACTAAACTATAGGAACTGCATCACATACACAGTTCACTTTCAGAGATCATTGATTTCTTTTGCAACAAGGGATTTAGGCTGAGGAGAGAATCTGAGTCAGTGTAGTGTATGTTATTGGGCAGCTATGGGTACCTAGAGTGCTTAAAGCCCTTTATCTGTTGAGTCTTTAATGTCTGACTTTCATACAAAATTGCTGCAAGGTCTGTAGATTGGTTTTCCTCACTCTGATACCTCCAATTTTGCAATCACATACTTTGCCGTCATTCCATTAGTTTTAAAAATGAGAAACTCTATTGCTCTTAATTTCTGGACAGTAATTAGCTTCTAAACAGACCCACCATGCTATAAAAATCTGCCAGGGTACTGACTTCTGGGTCAAGTGTTAATGATGCTAAAAAATGTAGCAGACGAAGACTCTGGCAGTGACCATACTGACCTGTCCCCGACCAGCTTGTTCATCTGATCCTTACATATGTTTTTTTAAACTTAGTAAACTCATTATGTTATTACTTTTGAAGTATTTTAATTCACTCTTTCTTTCTACCTTCCCCCTCCTCTTTTTACTTAGAAGTTGGAATATCTGTTTTCATGTTTCTTGTCTTTTCAAATTGTCACCTGTGGCATGAGTATAGTGGCAAACAGGATCCTGGCAAGAGGAAAGCCCTCAAACCCTGGAATTTACACAGTTGTGCATTATGTTTATGAAAGAATGACTTTGATGTTTGTAGTTTAGGCTAACTAAAGCTTTTTAAATGGTATGTGAATCTTTTATAACTGTAGCCTTACACTTCCACTTTGGAAATTAAATATTCATTGCAATGGATTACTCTCCTCCATATTAAATTCTCTGGAGTCGCCTTTCACATTTTTAAGTTGCACTTAAATTATTTTACTTTGAAATTAGTAATACTTCTATTTCCCAGTAATAACAGTTTCTAGATATTCAATAATCTTAAGAGGAAATGATTGTAGGAAAATTACATAAGCACATACCCATGATAGCTTACAATGATTGGGATAATTAGAATGGGAAGAAAGGCTATATAAGAAACCTGAAAAGAATTGGTAATACTGATAAGGGTTTTCTACAAAATTATTTTAATTTAATCTTATCCAGAGATTTCTTTAACTGCTATGATAACTAAGAGTCTAAGACATTCATCATGAGTTTTGTGTTCATTTTTCTTCTGGTGAAGTATATGCAACTGATAATAAAGCAATAAAAGCTGACTACTACTATATTTGTCTTCACAGCTCCCTTTTGCATGTATGACATTTCTCTCATCTTGACGAACCATAACTTGGTTCTCCTGCACTTACATGTGTACAGGTTAGCAGTAACTGAATAACAAGTAAGACTGCTGAAATCACAAAATTTTGCCTTTAATATGATTTTAAAAAGACTTCCAATGGCAGTGTTTGCACTATATTTGTGCCTCTTTTTGTAATGTTTTGATAAGTAAATCCAATTTCCATTAAATGTACCAGAACAGGGACTTGTAAGGAATAATTACAAGACATTTTTTAAAGGGAAGCTTATTCTTCATAACAGTAAATATCCATGCCTGACTATGATTAATAAACTCATCCAGGAATGGGGTGGAATCATACCATGTGATCTAAGTGCTGAGTCACCTGAAATTTGATTATTTCATGGTGAATATTTGTGTATTTACATGAAATACTGACTCAGGTCTATTAAAAAAACTAAGTGAATCATTTCTAATGAAGTTTAAGGAACTCATCTAGTTTGTTTGAGTTTGTTTGTTTGATTACTGGGGTTTACTTCCTGCATGGAATAACTTTTCTTAGAAAAGTACATACCGGTATAAATTAGAGACCTTTACATTGATAAACAAGAATCTATAAGGAGAAATATTTACCTACACATATTTTCAAGAATACATAGGGAAATTCAGATGGGAAGAGACCCCAGGACATCTCTTGTTCAACCTCCTTCTCAGAGCAGGACGAGCACAGAGATCAACTCACGTTGTTACACGGCTTTGTACAGTCTTGAAAACTTCCTGCGAAGTCTCTCTTTGTACTCCATTCCACTGCTTAAATGTCTTCATGGTCAATCTATTTTTGTATGTGTTATATCTAATCTGAGCTGCTCTGTGAATTCTCTCATTTTAAACCATTACATCTCAGCCTCCTGCCATGCACAACCATGAAGAGCCTGATCCTGTCTTCTCAATAACTTCCCTCTAAGCCCTGACAGGCTTCTGGCAGGACCTCTGAAACCATCTTTTCTCCAGGCTGGACAAGAACAATTCTCACAGAGAATTGTCCCAGCTTCTCACCATATAACCTTCCACTGAGCTCACTCTATTTGATCAACATCTTTCTTGTACTGAGGATCACAACATTGCATGCAATATCTAGATATCACAGAATCACAGAATTGTAGGGGTTGGAAGGGACCTCGAGAGATCATGGAGTCCAACCCCCCTGCCAAAGCAGGTTCCCTAGTGCAGTTTGCACAGGTAGGCGTCCAGGTGGGTCTTGAATTATCTCCAGGGAAGGAGACTCCACAGCCTCCCTGGGCAGCCTGTTCCAGTACTCAGTCACCCGCACCATGAAGTTCTTCCGCATGTTGGTGCGGAACTTCCTGTGCTCCAGTTTAGGCCATTTCCCCTTATCCTGTCCCACTGACAAGAGATTCCCCACGTCCATTTGCCTCCCACACCTAAGATATTTATAAACATTGACCAGGTCCCCTCTCAGCCTTCTTCTCTCCAGGCTGAACAGACCCAGATTACTGAGCCTCTCCTCATAAGGGAGATGCTCCAGGCCCTTTATCATCTTTGTGGTCCTCCGCTGGACTCTTTCCACGAGGTCCCTGTCTTTTTTATACTGGGGAGCCCAGAATAGGATACAGTACTCCAGCTGAGGCCTGACTGCCAGGAGAGAAATAGTCACTTCCTTCCATCCACTGGCTCAGCTCCTTTATGTAGAGCCCACAGTGCTACTTAGCTTATTTGCAGCCATGGAACACTCCTAGCTCATGTTGTATGCCAGCAGCCCCAGAGCAGCAAAAGCTTAGTCCAAACAAGGTGCAGGACTTTAGCATTTGTACTTCTTGTACCTTACGTTGGGCTATTCCTCCAGCCTGTCCAGGTCCCTCTGAATGGCAGCCTGTCCCTACAGCATGCCAATTGCTTTCTCCAACTTGGTGTCATCTCCAAACTTGATCATCAAGCAGCACTCTGTCACCTCCTCCAGGTCGCTGATAAGGATGTTAAACAGGACCACTGAATTACAGAATGGGAAAGCTGAAAGGAACCTCTGGAGATACTCAAGTCCCTCTAGGGATACCTAGAGCAGGTTGTCCAGGAGCATGTCCAGGAAGCTCTTGAAGATCTCCAAGGAGAGAAACTCCTCAATTTCTCTGAGTGACCTATCCTACTACTACATCACCCACATAGGAAAGACATGCTTTCTCATATTTAGACAGAACATTTTGTGTTCCAGTTATTGCCCATTGCCTCTTGTCCTAGTACTGGACACCACTGAGAAGAGCCTGGCTCCATCCTCTTTGTGGCCACACTTCAGTTATTTATAGACTTTGATAAGATCCCCCCTGAGCCTCTTCTTCCCCAGAACCAAGCTATACTATAAAGCTCACGTCAGCATGAGTTCATCCTTACCTCAGATGAAGTTGCTATGCATACAAGACTGCACAAATATTTTTGATGGACAAATATTTATATAATGATGTGGGGTTGTGACCTTTGGAGAGATGATACTATCAATGCTTTCTGAAGTATACTCTACTGTAAGACAGGATTGACAGATTTAGATATTATTTTATAAGATGGTATTTTATTCAGAGACTTGTTCTCCTGTTCAGGCTTTTTCATTCATCAATAAATTATGCTACCAAGAATTCTTCTGCTGGAGACTATAACCTCCTTCTTTTCTTCCCCCTTCTTATAATTAGGAGTCTTTCATTGTTTTATTTTTCTTCCTCAGAGTGCAAAATCCTGTGTTTTGTAGTTTTGTTAATAGATTTGCAGAGCAATGGAATGTCCTTGGCGATCAAAGTAATGCTGCAAGTTTTTGCGCTTCAACAACTATTTTGTAGTGTTGAAATGGATACCACAGTTTATTCTGTAGATGCAGTGTGAACTGCTTAGGTTATCTATTGATACTCTTGTGACACCAAATAAAGTAAAAAACAAGGTGATGTTGACTTCTGCATACTGGACATTTTCTATTTATTGTTCTTGAAATGGAGAAATTTCTCACCACTTGTGATATTTTTTTCTTCTTAGATATATTTCTCCTTCACTTTGGGAGATTATGCGGCCAACAAATGTAAATGTTCCCTCCCCATTTCTTAAACATGATTAAGGTTTGACTCAAGAAAAAGACTTTAAAAACAGGCTGATGTCTTGCACAACTTGGTCAGTGTGGCCTTGTTCAGAACATGTACAGAATCTTCCTAGCCAGGATGGTGCTTGAGAGTCAGGATTTGAGGAAAGTCCATCAGTCAGAATTTTTTCTCTCTTTCTCAGCAACAAAATATGTTGACTTTAAAAGATCATTCAAAACCTATCCTTTTGTAAGTCTGTTGTGATGGGTGGAATTGTCCAGATGGATTGATGTGGCAGGATATTAGGAAAGCAAGTATTTTCTTAAGGATTAGATTGTAGGAGAAATTTAGTACTAATTGTTAGGAGATGGCATAACTACTAGAGTTATTCTTTCTGTATTGCAGTGTTACCTGGGCTCTTAACAGCTGACCATTAATTTTACCTCCAGTTGATTTTGAGCCCATTGAGGATTTGTGGCAAACTTCACAGTAGTTTCTTATTGTGTTTTATGTAATCCTCGCCTCACCTCTGATTTACATAGTCAATACCAGGATAACAATAAGTGCCCTGATGATCCACAGAACATGAAAAGCTAGTAGGGAAGTTCTAATAAAGTAGCTTTATTTCCCCAGCATTCAAGACAGCTAACTGCTTTAGAATACATTTGATTAGCTTGCTGTGAACCGTCATAGAGTATTGACTATTTCTCAGGCTAGTCTACAATAACCAATCTCTCTGGCTTGTCTCCAGTATTATCTAGAAAGATTTCTTCCTCAGGCAAGAAGTTGTCCCGATGTGATTTGCAGCCCAATCTAGCTGTCCAGACAGATATTTGGTCTCCTGAGTAATATGGAAAAAAACCTCTCTCCTTTATTCAACCAAACCTCTTTTCGCAGGAGGAACTTTTGTAGGAGCACTATTAGACTCTGTCCAAAACTTTTTATGGCTTCCTCAGCTGGGGATGCCAAAACACTCAGCACTGATCAAGCAGTCTTCCCATCAAGGCCAATGGCATCAAACTGAGCATCTGAAGGAGGACATTCTGAAAAAACACATCCTCTTAGCCATCTGACTACTCTGGGCAATAACAGAACACATTGTAGGCAGCTATCAATGTTTAATATTTGCATTCTAGTAGCATCCAAAATGTGTCCTGCTGCATAACATGTCCGTATAAAGTCCAGGCTGAAGGACTTATTTCCCATTTTGACATTGGCTTAGTATCATCAGAATTTCCTATTGAGTCCTCAGCTCAAAGCATTTACTTCTACTACAACAGTAGAAAATTTGTTCACTATGCATAAATAGCCTGTGTTGGGTTGACATGCTATATTATGAATTTCAATTGTTTTCAAATAATTTTTATACTCTGACAATGTGATTAAGATCTGTTGTTTGTGAATTTTAATGAATGAAGTACTGGCAATAAAATTCCATCATCAAATTGAAGAGAAACCATCTATACCCAAAACCTTGTAAGATTAATATTTTGAATGTTTTTCTTCTTGCATTAAAGTAAACAGAAGAAAGATATACAAAAGTATATGGCCAGACAAACAAAGAAGTGATTTACTGGGTTAATTCATGCTGATTTCATTAATTTTTAATGTACATTTTGTAGAACCATGTTCCATGCAAAATTCAAAACTAGAAACCAACTGTTTGAGAAAGATACTGATAAACGTGATTATTTACTTAGGCTTGCATTTAAATTAAAAATTGACCATGAGGAAATACAGTTTCCTTCTCATTCTCTCACCTGGTAGAAACATGAATTGTGTCTTTGGTATGGTTGATTTATCTAGAAAAAACAAGCAGATAGTAGGAGTTTGGTGTTTGGAAATTTCACCAAAATAAGCCGTAGGAAGACAGTCAAGCTGACTTGAAGGCCAAGCAAATATCCTGAGAAGAACAGAGACTGAGCTGTGTTGAAGAAGAGAGCACGAAGGTTCTTGTACCTCAGCACACCTTGGATGCTTTGATCTGAACAAACTCGCCCTAAGACACTGATGAGAAAATAATTACTGGAGTAATTAAACTTGTTTTTAACCTTACAAAGTGTATACAGCTTCTAATTTACTTAGAGTTTGTTTAAGGTTTTCCAAAAATAACATTGTGAAATAATCAGATGTTTCATTATACATACAGCAAAACAATTCTTCATTATCATAATTAGGTGATTGGAGCTCATGTGTATTGAGACATTAAATTGTAGAAAGGAAGAACTAGTTACCACCAAAAATAAACAAATAAAATGTTTACACTCTATTCTATACACTCTTTCCCATATATTTTCAATAAAGGTAAGTCGAAGTCTGTTCTTACTATCTCTGAACCCCTCATTTCTCACATACTTTGTAACTTTACCATTATTTCCAAGTGAGATTTTTATAGTGGGATGTATCTTCCCTCTTTCCTTAGATTCGTCACCCACCAGCTCATCTGTCTTTGCTCACACAGAGCATTATCTGAAATATATATAGGGCCTTATTTTTTAAGATATTTCTTTGTACCACAGAAGTACCCATTATCGAAATAGATGCACTTTTGAGTGACTCAGTTTTCTTTTAGAATTGAAGGACCGCAAATATATATTCATAACTTGCATGATCCTAGTCATTAAGTGCATCTGTTAACCTGGTTGTATTTTAGAGCTAATAAAATATTTCCCCTCTCCCTGTTTCCGATATGAATTGCTGTCTAGTTTACTTTCTTGTCCTCTAAAAGAAGTTAAAATATACAAAATATAAAAAAGTATTTAAGAGAGAAAAAAGAAATAGTCCTTAGAAAAAAAAGAGCATTATGTGGTGGGTTGGCCCTAGCTAGCAGCCAAGCAGAGACACAACTGCTTACTTACTCCTTCCTCCCAGCAGGATGGGTGAGAAAATTGGAAGAATGAGAGCAAAAAGACTCATGGGCCAAAATGAAGACAAGGAAATCAATCAGCAGTTACTGTCATAGGACAATAGACTTGACTTTAATTTAAAATATTTAATTTCTGACTGAGGTTTTGGGAAACAAAGGTGAAAAGCAATTAAACGCTTAGAGACCATATCTTTTCTCCCCCTTTGTCAAGTTCAGCTTCATAATTTAGGGGGCACATCTTGTCAGAACGTTAGTACTGGCTGATTTGGTGTTTAACAATGCCTTACGCAGAGTACTAATCTTCAACATTGGCTCTGTAGTCCATGAGGACCTGAGTTTGAGCAGAGGAGTTGTGTTAATGCAGCTGGAGACACAAGCTCTGCAGATCTCAAGAGCTGGCTCAACTGGCACCACCAGTGGATGGCTTTTGCTGCTCTCTAGTATTAAGACAATGTCTGGCAACATTAAATCTGCTACAGATCTGAAGATTGCAAAATTCAGTATTTAACTTACTGGTAGAGACTGAAGTATTACTGACAGGAGAAACTGGTGCAACCAGTCTCATTAGGACATGCATGTGCATATTTGTGCAAATGATCTGCATTTTTGTAACAATATGCTGTCAAAACTGCACTGATACCAACTCATGAGCAGGCACTTGCCCTGCAGGCACGAAGCACCTCTCGTTGGCCAGAACATGTTGCAGGGCAAAAACTGAGTACAAGGCCAAGATATATGCTTCCAAGAAGCAGAGAGACAAAGTCTCCACAAGAATAATTATCAGCTGAAATAATTAGTAGTGTTAGCTCTTTTAGGCCACAAAGATTAAATCAAGCCTCAAGGATGCACTGAGTCAATGTAGCTTAGGCAGAGCAGGCCATATAATCAACATCATGTAGGGAATTGGCTTAGCCACCTCTTACTTCTGAGCTTTAGATCAACAGATTAACTACCTGAAACTTCTCGACTAAAAAAAAAAAAAAAAAAACTCCTGTATTTTGCAGAATCAACATATAATGATATAATGCTAATGCTAAAGCTAATGTTAATGCTAATAATAATAATACTAGAAGGTGGCCTGTTGATAAATGAGTGGTGGAGAGGGAGATGTTGTTCTCTTCTCTCTGGTGACAGCAACAGGACTTGAGGGAACAATACAGAGCTGCCGGGAAGGCTCTTTACCAGAGGGTACTCAGACACTGGAACAAGGTCCCCATGGCAGTGGTCATGGCCCCAAGCCTGCCAGAGTTCAAGAAGAGTTTGGACAAATCTCTCAGAAGTATGGTTTGAAATTTGGTGGTCCTGCATGGAGTCAGGAGTTGAACTCCATGGTCCTTCTGGGTCCCTTCCAACTCAGGATATTCTGTTCTGGTCTGATCTGTATGTGTGCCAATTTCTGCACAGACTTACTAAAGCTTTTCATTTATAACAGTTTTCAGCATAATGGAGACCTTAAGACAAATATTTATGAGGAAGACCATGGAAGAAAAACAATTAAGGATATTGGTCTAAATCATTTATTACAATAAGGGAAAGTCTGCCTTAAGGTTCAACTATCGGAAGAACCTCATACTTTGGAACAGTGCTTTGGTGTCAAGAAATGCTGAAAGGTTCCTCTTCTCTCCTCATACACATGGAACAATTGATGAGGAGCTGTCATTACAAGGATGCTTTCCTACTCCAGCTACCAAAGAGTGACTTCTTGTACCTTGCAGCCTGGGATGCAGAGTGGAGAATTGCTACAACAAATGAAGGTATAAAAGCATCATAAATCCTCCCTTGCAGTTTCTTTCTCAGTTGTTTTGTACTGAGTTATACCTTAGAGAAAAAAAAATGATTTCACAATTTGATTGGAATAAATATTGAATTTATTCTGTAGTAGTTTGTTTTTTCTCATTTTTCTTTTGTTTGTTTGTTTGTTTTCCCTTTTCAATGACCATTTCTAAGCATTTTAGAAGCAAATGAGCCTTAGGTCACAGGAATTTTTATAAAATCCATATTTCAAAGAAATGTTTCAGTAAATTTAAATTGAAGTGTATCACCAGGAGCAAGACTTTAGGAGACATTCTGAACTCATCTTGGATGGCAAATTCATCACTGGAGTTATATGACTAGAATTAAAAGTACAAAATATTTACCATGAACAGTTCATAGGTCATGTACATATGAAGAATTATTTTCAAGAGCTACCCAGGAGATAAACTTGATCAGCAAACAGATCAGCTTGCCTGTCCATGACATGTATTCTTGAGGTGAGAAGACTATTCCAATTTGATGACATTTTATAGTCACTTCATGCTTTCTCTGAGCACAAACTTGGTGAGTGCAAAGTAGTAAGAATGAGATTAAAGACCTCTTCTCTGCTGTCAGGCATCAGACTTTACAAGAGACACCAGCCTTGGGAATGTCAGATGCCTGTCTAAATAATTGACAACTACAAGGCAGTGAGAGCAAAAGTCATTCCCATCCAGACTATATTTAAAACTGCTAACCTGAGCAGGCTTTATATTCTGGGAAACTTGTCTGAGATTCATTTTAAAAGCTCTGCTGCATATTTCCAAGTTCGGTCACCAGCTACAGTACATTTCTAAATTTATTGAGTCACTTACTTCACTAGCTATGGAGAGTTACATTGTATTGATGAAAACAAAATATCCTGTGTAATATTACAGCAAAGCTGACTTAGAAACCATATGCTGTCAACTGGAAGTTCTGTGTATTGAAAAGAATTTGTTTCATTTATGACCTGAGGTTTGCTAGGAGATGTAACAAGACCTAAGTTAACTATGGACCCCATGCTGAATTCCAATCAATGCATAGTCATAAGGAAAGAGACCACAGTTCAAAGGGTCTAGTGGTTGTGTGCCAAATCACTAAGTGGGCACAAAGCTCAAGAGTCAACTTTTTCACTACATGAGTATGCCATGCTTCTGCCAAAGTCAGTCGGAGCTGGATGCCTACATTGCAAGGCAGACAATTAAACAAAGAAACAAGAATATATCTCTGCAGAGAAATCTTGCTAGGATTGTGTTCTTTATGAGTATTGTTTGTTTTTATGATAAGTCTGCAAAGCTGCAGGATATTGAGAAAATGATGTGAAAACACATAACGGATAAAGTCCTGGTTCCACTGAAGTCACTGGGAAAATTCCTATTGACTTCCCCAGGGACAGCTTCCATCTACAGTATGGTCCTTCATGTGTTCTTTGTTGGTGACACCCAAATAAAATGTCCTTTGCTTACAAATCAAAACATTTTTTTTAAGCTGCCAGCTCTTTCAGCTCATCCTGGTAGCTGAAATAAAAGCGTTGCTCTTCTCTGCATCTTCTGTTATTATCTGTCATAAAGAATCCAAAATTAGGGTTTAGGTGGCAATTTCATTGCTGATACAGAAAGCAGATGAAAATTCAGATTGTTCTTCCAAAACTGTTTTAGCTGTATGTTGTTGATACAATAGGGTCTTTGTGTGTGTATGTGTGTGATCTGTTGGAATAGTAAGCAGATATGTAATTCTATCTACGCTGTCAGATAGAAGTCCAATGAAATCAGTGGGAGGGGTTCCCATCTAGTAGAAAATGAATATACTTCGTGATGTTGCTGTCATTTAATTTCTACAGTCTTGTATACAGATTTACTGCAGCAGCTATTCCAACGTACTTGATCTCTGTGAGAATTTTTGACTTCAGAGGCAGCAGGACCAAGCCTGCAACAATTAAAGCCAGTACCTGCAGACACATACAGAAGAAGCTGATAGTTTATAATATTTTTTCAAACAAATGGTACTTTGAAGAACCCAAAGTAGAAGAGAAATATTTACATACATGAACATTTCTACAGTACCACAATTAGCTGAGAAACTTTCATGTGCTGAAGAGAGAGAGATGGGTGATGTGAGATGATGAGTAGGAAACAACAATCTGAGTATAAAGAGAAACTATTTTTCTTTTGTAGATTGATAAATGGAGAGGGAAATGACTTGTTCCTGACTCCTAAGGAGTTTCATCTAGACAATTTCTTTATATATGAAAAAAAAATTAGTTTTCACGTTGCATGCAGGGCAGACAAACTAGCTGACCTATACGTTAACCTCTGTAAGTAGAAAAGATGTCAACTCATGAATGGTGTCAGAAAATTGATTGTTCTTTTTATGAGAAACACTTCAAAACTGATTTCTGCCCTATAGGAACAAAGTCAAGTTCAAATGTTTCCATTTGTCATGGAATGTCAACATCAAGTTAGTAGTTATTATTATATGTAGAATAATTTAAGGTCAATTCACAAAAAATAGAAAACAAAATGACTAAGGATATAAAGCAAATCTTTCACATTATTAATTAAAAATGTTATTGAAAGCAAGTTATTCCCATGTAATTTATATTTTCTTGAAAGAGCTATTCTCTTCACATTGTTTGACCCAATTTATTTATAGATATTATTTGCACTGCTTCTTATTTCTTTCTGATTGTATTGCTGCTCAAATAATTTCAAATTGTGATTCATGCTTATGTGGCAACACAAAGGATTGAAGCCAGTGACATCTCTTAAAACAGCCTGTGTCAGAGATAATGCTGTATTTACCTCATTCTAAGGAATTTTCCCAAGATCTTTTTGAATAATTTAATTTGAAGAAGCGTCGTTCTGACATTAAATACACTGAATAACAGTTGGATGTTTTGGAAATTAATGACAAGAAATAATTTCAGCGTTCTTTTTTTTTGTCAAGCTACTAATTGTTTTGTTTATTTAAATTAAGAAAACTGTATGCCTACAGGCATGTTATGAATTCTTAAGATTATACAGTATTTTCTCTGCCCAGCAGCAAAGATTTAAAGAAATCTGTAATTAATGTTTCTTTTTGCATACTTTTGTAAATGGAAAGCAACAAAGCTGAAGCTAAAAAGCACTCATTTATTTCCAAACAATGAAAGGCTCATTTAATGCCTCTTCAATTAATTGGAGCCCTTTATTCTGCCTGAAATAAGAGTGGAAATCAGGGATATTGTCCTCAGACACCAGGGTGGCTATCACAAACCATCTCAAAAGGAAACCTTGCTTAGATTCAATAAACAAGTGGAGACCTTCCTTTTAATGGGGATACTCTCTTGTTGACAGGCTGGAGCATCATGATGTCTGCTCATAAACACAGAATATTATGCCTTGAATTGGCATCACAGCAAAACCATACTGGTTCCGACCTGGAGGGACAACAGTTACTGCCTTCTACGTCAACAAACTGCACTAGTGTAGGCACAGCACAAATGCATAACAAGAACCAGCTTCTGAGAAGGATATGCTCTCTAAATTGAATCAGACAAGGAGGAAACGACAAGCATTATTTAGATTTTCTGAATGGTAGATGGAGTATGAAAATACCAGTCTTGTGAATGGGTTCACTTGGTTTCAATGTAATATCTGAAGGGAGGATACAAAGGAGACAGAGCCAGGCTCTTTCCAGGAATGCCCAGTGCGGGGACAAGAGGCAACAGGCACAAACTAGAACACACGAGGTTTCCTCTGATCATCACCTCTGACCACCAGCACTTCTGTGCTATATGGGAGCCTGAGCACTGTCACAGGCTGCCCAGATAAGTTGTGGAGTCTCCTACTTTGAGATCTTCAGAATCTGCCTGGACATTGTACTGGGCAATCTTGCTCTGGGTGGCTCTGCTGGAGCTGGAGTTGGACAAAGTGACCTCCAGAGGTCCCTGTCATTTCAACCATGCTGTGATTCTGTGACTCTCTCTCTTAAGTAAACCTGCCACTCCTTCGCCTTGATTCAATGGCACAGGAAACGCTTTACTTTATGCCACTGAGCTTAAAGTATTTGTGGAATAGTTTATTCATCCATTTTTATGTTGTTTCAGGGAAAAACGGGATCTTTTTAATAAACTCAATGACCTAATCAGAAGCAAAATTCTGATTCTTGTATGACTTAAATGTCTTTAAATGTCTTTATCCTGCTCTGGAAATGCCGAGGTTATACATGAGCATACAGTGTAGAAAAAATTTACCTTTTCACAGAAGTGTTTCCTTTCTTTTACACCTTTTCTATCTGCTGATGTCAGTCTAGTTTCAATTGTGTTTTCCTTATTTATAGTAATATAAGGGAATATAACGTACATTTAGATGGGTCTTAACTTTAAATGTGATTATGAATGTGGTTTAATAAACTCATGTATTTCAGTAGAGTTGCAGGTTTTATTCCAGTGAATGTGTTCTGAGGTTTTTTTGTTCGTTCTTTTTTTTCCAAGTTGTGATGCCCTGTTTTCTTCTCTACCAATTTTGTGTAGATAGAGTTTATCTATATACTTTATCTGACTTTGCATGCTAGGAAGGTTTTAGAAAAGGCTTTGTTTAGATTCAAGAAAAGGATTTGTTTAGATATGTTTTGGTTGACGTATGTGTTGCTAAATGGGGCAATCGTACTCTTCTTTGCAAGTGGAAACATTTTTCTAAATCGGTAACCAGAAAGAGGAACATTAAATAATTTAAAACAATGTTAAAGCAGATATAAAATAAAAAAACAGCCTCCTGCAAACAGAAATGTGCTGTATTCTGCAAATTTTGTGTCTTTGTAATCTGTATCTACCATGAGAGAAACCATGAATGAAGTATGAATGATGATCATCTTACATGGGTGATTTATTTCCCTGAAATATCACAGCTCTGAGAAATAGCTGAGGAATAAAAAGGTGTACGTGATGTGGTAGGTAAAGTTAAAAACCATAACTATTCTGTAATTAAAATAAGGGTATGGAAAGTTTTATTCATATCTATTCCCACAGGTTAAGTTCTTGGTTAATACTCATTGGTTCAGCTTCATCAAATTTCAAACAGATTAATATATTCAATACTTAATTTTAAGTCTATTTAAGCCCACATGTGACAGCAATATATTTGTTTGACCTACACTGAATTGGATTTGAAGACATTATCTAGGAACCGATTAAAATACATTTATTTCAGTGATGTGTTGTCTGTTCTTTACAATTTCCAAATGCCATGGAAGAATAAGCAGAAATCTATGCAATTATTTCTGGAGTGCTAATGAAGAGAAGTCTACTATGACAAGGAGGAAAGTTTATTTTTTGTCAAATATTTTTAGGTGGCCTCTTTTTTACTTTCCACAAAAAATATAATTCTTTTTTTTTGTAAGACTATATATTCCTAAAATACCATCATTTTTCATTTAGGTATCTATGATACTATATGCATTATATTTTAATTTCACTTTAAATCATCTTATTTTTAAGAAATATTGTGTATATTTAGAATTTATTTTCAATAGGAAAGTACTGATTTAGGCATAGTTAGTTTAGATTAACATTTAAAGTCTCAGACAAATATACATTTCAAGTCAGAAGTTATTTCTGATACATCTGTGCCTATTACAAAAAGCTCATATTGAACGTACCAAAAGGGAAACAACTTGAAATGACTGGCATGTCATAAAAATTGTTTCCACCTTCTTTTATGATAGGATTAAGATAGTCAAAGATGCAAAGCACAATCAGTAACTTTTGTGGGTATTGTTTAAACTGAGAAAATTCAGAACAACTGTGAGGGAAATCATGCTTTTGCAAGAAATTTTCCATTCAGACCCAGTGAAATAAGAAATGTAAAAGTTAAATGGGAAAGCAGTCTCCTAGAGAAGACCAGGAGCACTCGGCCCAAGGCAGTGCTCTTGTTCTCCTGCCAAAGGTCTAATGAAGGCACTGTCTCTCTCTGAGAAACCTAGTCACAGTTTTGAAAGAAAACATCATTTCTATGAAGGCAACGAGCTCTGTTCCATCAGAGGCTGTAGTGCTTACATAAGCACTTTAGAGAAGGTGTGGGGCATTCTGAGAAGGTTCTTACTGAGTACTATTTTATTTAGAAGAATAATACTTCTAAATAAAATACTTAAGAAGGTTCTTCTTGGAGTACTATTTTATTTAAAGATATTTTGGTTTTCTCTCTACACAAAAAGCTCTGATGCTCCCAGCTCTGGAGGCCCCGCACAAGAGAGATGTAGAGCTATAGGAGTGAGTCCAGAGGAAGCCCCCCAGGGTTTTCAAGAGCTGGAGCACTTCTCCCATGAAAACAGGGTGAGAGAGTTGGGATTCAGCATAGGGAAAAGAAGGCCCCAGAGAGATCTCATTGCGGCCTTAGGACCTAAAGGAAACCTACAAGAAAGACAAGGAGATACTTTTTAACAGGGTGTATGATGATAGGACAAGGAATTACAACTTTAAATTAAAAGAAGGTAGAGTTAGAATAGATATTAGGAAGAAATTCTTTACTCAAAGGGCACTGAAACAGATTGCCCAGAGAAGCTGTGAATGTCCTTTCCATGGAGGTGTTCAAGGCCAGGTTGGATAGGGCTTTGAGCAACCTGATCTTGTGGGAGGTATCCCTGTCTATGGTAGGTGGGTTGGAAATAGGTGATCTTTAAGGTCCCCTCAAATGCAAGCATTTTATGATACTACAAAAGAAAAAAAATCTCACAGAAATGATCCTGCATTAGCATGCAGTTTCAAATAGTTTACTGTAATTATTGAAATAAAACATACAATGTCTAAAAGTGTGTCAGGAATGCATGTTGGGGAATGAGCTTTAAATCAGAAACTAAAACCTAGATCTGTGATTGCCTTTTCAAGACAGAAAGCACTAAGCAAAAGTGAAAATAATATTGCAATGTGACTATTATTACAATGTTACTGTATTACAAAATCAGTATTAACTATTAGCTACTAGTCATTTTTCTGCTAGTTGGGAAGGTAAGTGATTTTTTTTTTATTTCTCAACTACAGTAATTGTTGCCAGATGGATGTAATTTTAAGATCATTATTTGTAATTCTTCCCGTGCCCTCAGTATTTTATCCAGAAACAATTGCAATTAAGATGTTGCTCAGCAGTTCTTGCTGAGCTGCATTCTTTACTTGCTCATTCAGGTTAAAATGCTGCTAAATTAATCATTGTACAATTCAGCCAAAGAATACAGTTCTTCCTTTGTTGGTACATGGTTATTTTTAACATTCAATTAGAAAGAGTCAGAGAGCTGATTGAGAATACAGTATAATTGTAGAGATCATTCAGACTCAAATGCAGACCTAAATTAATCTTTTTCCACTATGTGCAGGTGGCAATTCAGTTCTTACCTGTGTAAGGAGAGCTCTCCTTGCACAAAGAGCAGTAGTACCCAAGTGATGGGAGATTTTGATTACGGAACTTGGTTTCTTTGTCAGATGTGCAAACTGACCTGACTGAAACTCATAGAAGACAAATGCATGAAGGGCTAACTGGCAGTTCAGAGGACTCAAGTTATGTCTGTAGCGATGAGTGTTTCAGATACCACAGAACCATAGAATATCCCAATTTGGAATAAAATCCAAACCCTATGTCTGAGAGCATTGTCCAGGTGCTTTTTAACTCCGGCAGGCTTGGGTCCATGACCACTGCCCTGGGGAGCCTGTTCCAATGCCTGACCATCCTCTGTTGAAGAACCTTTTCCTAATACCCAACTTGATCCTCCCCTGACGCAGCTCCATGCAGTTCTCTTGGGCCCTGTCGCTGTCACCAGGGAGCAGAGATCAGTGCCTGCCCCTTCGCTCCTCTTGTAAGGAAGTTGTAAGATGCCATGAGGCCTCCCCTCAGCCTCCTCTTCTCTGCGCTGAACAAACCTCATACATCTTGCCCTCCAGACCCTTCACTACCTTTGCAGCCCCGCTTTGGATGATCTCTGATAGTTTTATGTCCTCCTTATATTCTGGCACCCAAATCTACACATAGTGCTTGAGGTGGAGTGCTTGGGACAATCCCTCCCCTCACTCGAACGGCAGTGCTGGGCCTTACGTATCCCAGGATACGGTTGGCCCTTTTGGCTGCCAGGGAACACTGCTGACTCATGTTTGACTTGCCATCACCAGAACCTCCAGATCCCTTTCTATGGGGCTGATCTCCATCCTCTCATTCCCCAGTCTGTACATACAGCCAGGATTGCCCTGTCCCAGCTGCAGAAACCAGCACTTGCTCTTCTTAACCTTCATATGGTTGGTGACTGTCCAGCCCCCAAATTTTTCAGGATCTCTCTGCAAGTACTCCCTATCTTTGAGGGAGTCAGCAGCTCTTCCTAATTTTGTATCATCCACAGTATCACACAATCACTTTTTATGAGCTGCAAGGCCAGAATTCTAATTAATAATATTACATTTATTGCATATATTCATACGAAGTCAAGATGTTATTTGAAGAGCCAAGATGTCTTTGCCCTCCTCCCACTGCTAGCATTGGCCTTTCTTGCAGAAACTCTCTAATCCTGTGACAGTGATGTGAATGGAAAACCTTCCTAGATGGACAGAAAATCTCTCTGCTGCTGGTAAAATGTCATCATTATGGAGAAATTATTGATGAAAATGGGCTCAATTTTATAGATGGATTCAGTGAGATTTTTAATCTAGCAAGATACTATCTGTTGTTTTATCTGTAAAAGCTATTTCCATGCACTGATAAAGTAAGAATATATAGTTATGCCCAATACAACTTTATATTTTGTTCAGTAGAAAGATTTCTATCAACTAGACAAGAAACTGGATCAGATCTACTGCTCTTAAATAAAATCAGATGTTACAGAAACTAACAATATGCTGGGTGTAGTCCAAGAAATACCGATTTCCAGGCATGTTGACAAATCACTGTTTCAACTCAGTGACCTCTGAGGTTACCATTTTTGACTCCTTTCTCACTTTCTCTATGCAGTGTTTCTTATAAAAATGATCATTACAGTTTGACAGAGAAAAGGGGTCCATATAGGCATGTATGGTTGAAGGAAAACTTATTTGTCGACCGCTTATTCCTATTTTTGCCTAACATTGAAAAAATGGGAATTTGGTCACTTAATACTTTCATTTTTAATTTGGATTTTATAGAACTTTTTCTTTATCTTGGGCAAAGAATTTGACAACTATTTTTTAAAAGTATAACGCAACAAAAGAAAATCCAGTTCCAAATCCCCTCAAGTAATAGCCCAGATCCCCCATGCTGAATGACTTTGCTTGACACAATGCATCTCATCAGTGGAAAAAAAAATACTCAGTGGGAGATATATTCTGATCTAATTAAAAGAGTAGGCAAAGCGGGTATAACCACTCTCATTCATCTGCAAAACCATCCTGACAGGCTTCAGGTTAAGGCTCTTAACAGGGTTCTTCTCAGCTTCATGACTCATCCAAAGAATACGAGCAGGCAAAAGCTGGAGCCTGGACTCTGCTTTTTTCCACAGTGTATCAGATGCCAAAAATGGGAGCAGACACTGGGCTTGAGGTTCTGAAGTGCTGCTTTCTGGGTTGGCACTATTCCTAATTACTGCAGCAGCGTAAGGCCCTCTTGTGTAGTCTATTAAAACACTTAACACGTGCAGGTTTGCTGTAGCCATCATTCAGGTCATGCTTCCATTCTTTTTCTTGTGAATTTTGTGATTGTAGCTGATGGATGCTGTTATAACTTTAATTGTGCAAAGCCGCTGAGTGAACATTTAGTTGTACATGTGTTAGGCACATCCTCATTCAGGAAAGTGTTATTCATAAGGTGAATTTTGAGCACGCACTTGAGTGCTGTATTGTACTAGGGCTGATATTAGTAAGACACCTTCTGATCTTTTTTACTTGAATGCACTGCAGGACTCTAAAAAATGATGGGAGATATGTACCTTACTGAGGTTCTAGTTCAACACTCACTTCATGGCAGTTTAGGTTTGAGAATGCTTTGTTACTGCAAGAAAACATCTTTGCTGCATTCAGACTGGGAGAGCTTAATTAAATCTTGTTTTAATGGACTTCTGTGGGACATGAAACTTACGCCACAAAGCGAAGGCCAGAGACTGAAAAATGGCAGAATGTCAGACAGGTTATGTAAGTCATGTAATTCAAAGAGCACTTTAATTCACTATCCTGCAGAGACTGTTTATACATTCTGTTTATACAGCAAGACAAGTAATGATGCTATCTCACTTCTGCTTTGTTTTGAACACCCAAGGTTAATGTATTAAAACAAAAAAGGTTACTAAGTCAGGATTTTTCCTGGGCATTACATGGAATTCATTATTTGGGATAAAGGTTTGTGTTCTTTTTTATTTTGGATCAGCATGCTTAATGTTCATCCCAACGAACAGAAAAAATCTGTGGAGACTTTTAACAATCAGAAACAATATAAATGTCATCTAAAAATTGCTCGTTCTATCACAGAGGACAAGATGAATATAAGATGCATTCAGAAGGTGTCAGAGAGGTCCTTATGGCATAGCTGGTGCTGGGAACTGCACCTGGTAACTTCTGTATGCTCATACCCAGTACAATACTGTATTACAGAAGGTGCAATATCTTCAAGACCGCATCAACATATTTAATAACTACTGGGTAGTGTATAATATGGCACTGCATGTCAATGGCTACATGGAGTTGCTACGTGCTTCTATAACATCTCTCCATAGTTTCACAGGTTCGGTAGTGTAGCAATGAGATGTACTACAGAGCTACAGAATAACTTCTCTAACGGTTAAAAATCAGAAAGAGAAATTTGAGTACCTAAGTTAATTTCTTAGTCCAGATCATCTTCCGAACAATATCCTCGACAAAGGTCCTAGATTGGACCTTTCTTTCTAATGTAGACCCAGACAAGGTGTGAATATCCTCTTTGCCCATCCTGATTTTTTCAGAGTATCCTTTCCTCCTAAGAAACCTTAAGGATGTGGATTGTAACATACCTATTAGACAGAGAACATGGAGAGTTATCAAGGACTCACCACTTTAGTATGAGACCCTCATCTGCTCTCAGTTTCTCATAAGTAGCACACAATAGTTTAAGCCATCAGTTTTCTGGGCGAAACAGATTATTTAGTCAGTTGCATATCAGATGAAGGAGGGACTGAACGGATCAACATGGATCTCTGTTCCTGCTGATGCACAGGTTAGATTGTGAAAGGCAGCCTTTGCGGCAACACTTTTTAACTCACAAGCCCTTGACATCAAAATGAAAGTCCTCAGCAAGGTTTTTCTAAGTTCTCCATCCCATATTATTTCTTCTTTTCCTTTCCTGAGGAAAGAGCAATATTATGCGGACTTTCTCTTCTCCTCACATATTAAAAACTTTAATGTGTAAGGGATTGCAAGGATAAGCAAGAGACAAGAACCTGCATTATTTCCAGAAACTCGCTTTCCCTTCATGCCCTACTGAACCATCCCATCTTCTCTCTCACAGACCCAGTCAATCAAAACAAACACTGACTCTTCCTAAACTCTACTCCTGTGAACACTGGTGACACTTCACATCCCTGTCAGTCCCTAGCAGTCCCTTTTCTGGCCTTTCTCTCACTCTTTTTCAACAAGATTTGCTGCCATCATCACAAAATTGCATTTGCTATCTCCAAAATAAGGACAAAAGTGTCTGGAAAAATGTAATGCTTGCCTATGTTGTTAACACTGGTATTGATTCTGTTTTCCTTCTATCTCTATCAAAAAGTCTAACCTTTCGCTTGACAGAAGTTAAATATATTAATAATAACCTCATAAATACGTAACAGCTTTATATACACAATATTGGACCACACAGTTCAAAACAGTTTCTAGAGCAACTAAGTTTACATTCTGTCCCAGGTTCCCAAGTTGGTCACATCTCCTTTAAGTGAATCAGGAGTGAAGGGTCTATAAAGCTCAGCCTAATATTATTACCTAATATCGTTTAATCTGCTTTATGTTCCCCAGATCTGTATGAAAGCCTGTTTAACGTGGTGCTACTGCAGCAAGTGAATAGGATTTGTTTTACAAATACAAAATTTCCTGTGCTGTATATTATACTCATGACGAGAGCTTTAGGGAGAACATGGCTTTGCCACTTGTACATACATCCAGGGGTCTTCACTGGCAGAGAATTATCTGCTGTGGAGCCAAGGAAAAACAGTTCCTGGGAAAACTGTAGTCTTTTCTGATTATCATACTTCCTTGTTGTTTCCACAGAAACTGTATTAATGTGGCATCTACTTAGTAGGACATTAATGTTGTATGAAAGAGACTTCAGTTCAGCTACAGACTTTATGCACTACTTTAAGTAAATCATTTTAAAGATCCTGTGACCCATATACTGGTACGTAACAGGGGTGTAAATGATTTCACATGCACTGAATTACTTCCTTGAGGAGTAGCAGAAGACTTGAAATTCGTGCACAGATTTTTGACCTCTTCTACTGAAGGAAGACCCTTCTCCCATCTATTAAACTAGCAAAAGGTGCCTTGAGGAGACAGACATTCTCTAGATTGTAGACCACAGGGAGTAGTTAAGACTAAGTCTAGGAAAAAGTACTTTATACGTACTTTTAATTTGGACTATATAGGGTCCATCCAAGTTTCACTATCCAACCCAGACCTGAAAGCAGGTGATTTCTTTCCATCTAATGTCAAAGACTCACAATTCCTTTAACTTCTTATGAATGAAAGCATGTGACAAGTAGTTTTAGAATATGTCATCAGATTTGTGTGTGTGTGAGTTTGTTATCCAAGAAAAACAATTGAGACCTAACAACCTTAGCAGCCATGTAAGTGCTTTGCTGAGGTAGAGCTACCCATTCAGCAGAAAGCTTGTCTGGATATTGAATTTTAAACAGACAAAATCAATTACAGTCCCTTCTTATCTTCTCCGGTACAAGATTCTGATGGAATTTTGCATCCCATTTTAGAACATCAGCACATGCTAGTTAATAGAGTACGAACAAGCTAAGGAGTAAAATGTACTAAGAGTTGATTTTTCACAAAAGCAAGAAGGAATATTTTAAAGGCTGTTTTGTACACATTTCTATAGATAGGATGCAATTGATAGAGCTGGTTTTAGAATGAAATCAATGGCTATCTCTTTGTATAACCCGAGGCAGTGTATCACCCCAAACACTTCAAAGCCATTAGAGTGCTGCTCTCCACTGCCTTTGCTTCAGTAAAATTTAATTGAAGGGATCCAGGTGACAAATCAGTGTAAAGAGATGGAATCTGCAAACTCAGGGGAAAGCAGAAAGTGCTTGTCAAAGAAAAGGATTTGCAAGCTGTCCTTGAGGCTGAATTTTTACATCTCCTAAAGGATATCTTGGTAGCAGTCATTTAGTTAATGTCATTATTCCAGGATAGCTCAACTGATACTCCTAAGGATTGTCTAGAAAAGAAATTCCAAAAGGTAAAAGAGCAATCCAGCTTCCAAAGCCACTCATGTTTCTGTTTATTAGCTCAGAATTGCTACATAGCACCTGGATTTCAGTTAAACACCAATGTTCAGGGGGTGATCACCTTCTGTCTTGGAATTGTACGAGATGGCTACAGATTTTCAATTTTATTCAGAATTTATGGAAGGTAGATTGGACATAATGGCCTGAAATCTGATTTAATGGTATAGGCCCAGTTCTCACAACAAAGATCTTTGTTTTAGAGACACATTAAATAAGGCAACAAATAAACTCAATCACCTCTAAGGGGTGTATTCAGCTATGCAAAACAGCTTGACCGCATGCTTAAAAAATGGCTGTTTGCAATGGAGAGACTATAGCCTCCTTAGTGTACCTCCTTTTGTCCATCAGAACCACATAAAAAATGAAACTTTGTACTCTGAATTCTATTTCTTTGTCATAACACTGTCATCCAATTACCCTTCATCCCACTACATTTTTTTTTTGTCATTGACCATTTTTAAAGCCTCCAATGATAAAAAAGAAGTGAAAAAAATTTTCTTCAAAGGAGTCGAGAAGAATAAGATTGATGACTTTTGTTCACGAATCCAACAGTTTAAATGAAAAAAATCCCAAGCCCTCCTGACTATAGTTCATAGTACTTTGGAAAAGGGATTTCAATATTTAACTTTCTGCAGTTGTAATGAAAACTTGCCTGCATATTGAATGATTTATTTTGTTTTAATTTTATTATTTCATCATAATCATTTTGTCATGGGAAACAGAAATATAGGAAACATTTTGAAATGAGTCAGTTGAGACAGTAAGCAGTTAAATAGTCCTGGAAAAGAGTGCCTTAATGCTGTAAAGATGTAAGCACGTGTTAAAATGTATGCATGAATAGTCCCATGTGTAAAGTTAATTGCCTAGATCAGCACATAATGACGATGCAGCACCATAGTACAAATAAACTAAAATTATTACATGGACAAAGACTGTATCTTCTAATTTTAAAAAGATAATGATTAGAATATTACATTTCCTTCCTGACTTTATTTGAAAGGGTGCAAAACAGAGATAACTCACACAGCTCCTCCTGGGCTCCTCTTATTAACTCCGACTGAGGTCTTGCTCAGCTCTTCACCTCTCTGCAGTCTGCAGATTAGAAAGCGAGCACCTAGAGCACTTCCTCTCCTGTCACTGGACTCCAGCTTTATATCCCTGTCATAATACTGTCACACGAAGTGGTCTCCATCTAGGACACATTTTTCACAAGGTCTCTTTCCCCCTATCTTTCTGACAGCTTATTGTGACTGAAGTGGAAATGTTACATAAAACAAGCTGTTTACGGAAATCTTATTTCTGTCACATGTGCTCTGTCCTGGTATGACAGGCACTCTATCTGGCTGCAAGTATTAAATATATTAATTATATCTGTCATTATACAATTCCCCTCCTATCACCACTGGTTTTTATAGTCCTGGCAAAATATACTCTGAGCAGTAAAACCATTGCACCTTAGCAAGCTTTAACGTTTATAACGTTCTGACATAATAAGGATACTGTCAGTGCAGAAACACCTTCCTACACCCATGTGGGTACTTGAAAATCTGTGCTTTCTTCATCCTCCCACATAAATACAGTGGCTTAGAAACTTCAGTGCTGCGCCTTGATTTTTTAATGATGAGAGATGTCAGGTACCGTTTAAAACATAAGAAATGAAAAGGGGATAATCCAGCTTTAGCTATGATACAGGTACAGATGTAGTCACCTACTCTGCATCTGTGAACTGGGAAAAGTGTGAGAAAATACGGAACAGCTAAAGTTTTAAAGTAGAAAATGTTAAGATCTTATCTTAGGAGCCCTTTCTTTCCCTTTCTGATACCCCCAGAACATTAACAGCTGAGAGCAAGAGACGGATGCCAGTCCAGTTGCACTCACAGCAATTAAGAATGCAAGATTTCTACAAATGAGAACTATACTCTGGCCTGTATTGGTGAATCTAACCTTCTCAAGTGTGAATAATATATGTGTATTGCTTATTCTCCTGAACATTAGCATCTTATTTCCTCTCATGACAGTGATTCAATGGATGTCTTTTCAAAACACAAGACACAGGTTTTGGAAGCCAAATAAATAATTGCTCAGGAAGCTGCTGCCTCTATGATCCAGCCTCCAAACTGTACCACCAAAATGGTGGGTATGTCTAGATCATCTTTCTGGAATCTGAAGCCTGAAAACAGGATTTCCATACAGGTTAAGAATTTTACATTTTTTGCCTACAGAGAACAACTCCGCAAATTATAAAAAACTTCTTCTCCAGAAGAGTGGTCAGGCACTGGAGCGGGCTGCCCAGCGAGGTGGTTGAGTCACTGTCCCTGGAGATGTTCAAGAAACATCTAGATGTGGTCCTAAGGGACACGGTTCTGTGGGCAATATGGGTGGTAGGTGGACGGTTGGACTAGATGATCTTACAGGTCTTTTCCAACCTTAATGCTTATAGGATTCTATGATAATAATAATAATAATAAAAAGCTAAATCCTGTAGGATGTTGATGTTTTTGAAGCATGATCTAGATTTGGGGGGTAGAACTGTTCAAGTAGCCCTTCTGCCCTCTTCAGGTTAACAGCTCACGGGTTGGTTGTCCACAATAATGGGAGCTCAGGTTCTAGATTGGGTGTTTCTGTGTTCCCATGTTGTAAAGCACATCTGGGTTGTAAGACTACAGTCAGTGGCAAAGCCTCTCCTGTCCAAGAGTATCAGAGATAGAGATTGGTTCCAAGTAATCCAGGATGGCTCACAAACAGGTACTGGAACTGGATGATCTAGAAGGTCCCCTCCAACCTAAGCCATTCTATGTTTCTAAGAAGCAACTGTGGATCTCTTGTTGTATTTTGTTTTCCTGCCAATTTGCTTTAGGATCGAGGCAGTTCTGGCCATTGGCAGAGTGACAGGACTAGCTACAGCAGTTGCCTATTTTGGCAGCGGCATTTTGAAAGATAATGGAGAGTTTTGCAGTGGTAAGACACGACAGACTCCGGTCCTTTTGCAGCAGCCCCTGGGAGGCGGGAAGCCTGCACGCAGCCCATTGAGGGGGCTCACTCACCTTCGGTGCAAGCGCTGCCTGAGGCAAGCTGCGTGCAGGCTGCACGGCTCTCCGCGTCCTGCGGGACGGAGGAGGGTGCCGGGGGTGGGACGGGAGGAAGGTACCGCGCCTTGTGGCCCTGGGGCGGGGCTTCTGTGCGCCTCGCCCGTGCATTGGGTCTGGATTCATACATAAATATAACCGGGGTGGGTTCGCCGTGCTCCTCTTTCCCCCACCCCCAACCCAAGAAGAGAAAAGAGGGGGAGAAATTAACCGAAAAAAAAAAAAAATTCCAGTGAGGTCATTTCAATGAGAGCGCGGGAGGCGATCAGACAAGGTCGACTTTTCCGGAGGAGGCGCAGCCCCTGAGGAGCGCGGTGCTGCATTCCGCCGCGCCGCCCGGCCCGCCGCCAGCGGCGCCCTGTGCCCGCCGCCGGCCCGGCNGTTTGGGGGCGACTTAGGGCCGCGGGAGCGGCGGCGGAGAAGGCGGAGGCGCGGTTTCCCCGGCTGATCGGGAAGGAAGGATGACCGAGGGAGGATGTGCACCAGCAGCCAGATCATCGGGAGCCTCCTGGTGCTCTCCGTGCTGGAGATAGGGTTAGGGGTGTCCAGCGTGGCCGTGGGGGCGGTCAGTTTCAGCCTGGTCCTCACAGAGCATAAACCTCAGCTGGGAGACTCTTCTCCGGTATGGAGCGGGGTGTGTGTACGTTAGCCATTTCACTCTCTCTTTAACTCTATACGGTGATGATCAGACCGTGCGGAGGCACCCCCGTCCCCTCCCTTCCCTCTCCTTCCCTTCCGCGCGTGCATGCTGCGCCGGGAGCCTCGCCGCGTCCATTGCCGATGTGCGTGGGGTACAGTCTGCATCCTTGCGGGGCGCGGGGAGGCGCGGCGGGAGGAGATGTGTCTGTGTCGGGGCACGGGAAACCCTTCTCTCTTGCTTTTTTCTTTTTTAATTTTTTTTTTTTAATTTTTTTTTTTTATTTTATTTTGCTGTAAACGACCGAACTTTCTGTGAACCCATTCTCACATCTGGGAAATGCCTCAAGTGCTTCCAGCATTGAGGAGCCTGGGCCATAGCTTGTCATCTTTAAATTGACTGTGAGCTTTGTTTTTTAAAAAGAACAACCCCGTCCCTTATGACAAGACTGACAAAATGTTTTAAAATAATGTCAAGTTATGTGTTCTGAGCTTTTGGAGGAAAAAGAGAAAGAGGAAATGGGAAGAAAAATGAAAGATATGTTCTCATGATCTGAGCACCTCGACCTTCTAGTAAAATGAACACAAAAATTGAACACCAATAAGGGGTTAAGAGAAGAAGCTTGTTAACAAGAGAGAAGAAGCATGTTCATATCAGAGAGCATTTATCATTTCTCAAAAACCTTTCTTAATTTTTCAGTTTGAGATAAATATGCTTCTAGGAAGTATTTTCTCCAAATGGTTATTTATATTTATGAAACAAGGGTAGGAAAGATTGAAAATTCAATCTAAACATGAGTGGGCATTTTTGAACTCCAAAGCTGTTATTGGCCAGCTTGGATTGAACAGCAATATTTTTAAAAGCACTGTTTGCATTGCTTGAGATGTTAAATGCAACAAATTAAGGGTTATTCAACAGTGTAACCTGTGATTTATGGATTGATTCTGACAAAGTGCTCCATGTAATATTCTCACTGTCAATACTTATTAATTATTGACAACTGTCATAAATCTCTGTGGCAGTACATAAACACATAATTCTGCACTGCAGAACAGGTAGGTGGGATATGAGAATGAAGACACGATGATGTAGGACACTGGCCAGCAGGTAATGGTATTGTCAAAATCAGTTCAAAGAGGGAGCTTTCTGATCATTGCTGATGAAGAGAAAAGATTATTCAGAAACATCTGTCTGTCTGAGGATTTAATGAGGTAATATCCTGGCTTCATAACTGACCAGTCAGTGAGACCAGAATTTTATGCAGTGATTGCATTTTGTGACAATGCAATCACAGCTGATTCCATTTCATGACAATGCACATTTCCTGCACAGCTGCTTCATTCCTTGTTACGGTTTCTGTTACCCTACAGTTTGTACTAGTCACAGATTAAGATTCTATCACATTAGATGTTAGCCCCAAGGACCTTATAAGCAAAGCAAGAGACAGATGTGGAATTAAAGGAGGTAAAGAAACAGCAAATTGAAATTGATTGGAATAACAGGTGGTTGTATTAACACATCAGCAGTCTGGCTGATTTCAAGCTGTTTGTAGGTAGAGTTTTAGAGAAGGGTAAGACAGAGGACAACAATGTGATTTTCCAAATGGCTATAGGAAATTCTGCCCGTATGTAAAGGCGGAGTCATGGAAGGGAAGCCAAAGGGACTTGTTCGAAAATGTAACACATGGGTGAAGGATGCCCACAACCAGAGGCAGCAGAGATCAACATCAACTGTTTGAAACTGAGCAAACAACAGCAGGCTGGGTAGACAGAGAGAGGCCGCAAAGAAACTGTACAGTGAAAGCAAGTAGCTTATGTTGTATGTAGTAGAGGAAATGAGAAATCACAGCAGTATGCAGACTGGGATTACACAGTTAGAAAGGTTTACTTACTTTGCATTGAACTAAAGATCTTTGATCTAAATTGTCACCATTGTGGCATCCTCTTTGTACCACTCCAGCAGATAAATTCTCTGTAAGGTTGTGCTCTTCTGACTAGAGGACTGGCAGTTTTGATGGGACAAGAAAAGGGCCAGAGACCTACCACAATCCAGGGGTGCTTAGGTCCAAATGCAAATAACTGGAGAAAGGTCTGTTTGCACAATTCTCAGAACTGTGATGCTGCAGAAACAGCGTAACCCATCTTTCTGTTCCCTGGATCTTACACTGAACTCATGTTGGCTGTACTAAAGAATATGTCTCACATAAAGTACTATTTTTTTCTGATTAACATACTTGAAATGGGATTTTCCTTTGAGAAACAAACAGTGAGGAAAAGAAAGTGACATTAAAGGAAAAACTTCTACTTTAACATGTCAGGATGCAAAACACTGGAGTTAAGTTGAACAGTGTCATGTCTCCTCTAGTAATTTGCCTGGAAATGTACTGAAAACTTTTGACCCTGTCCTGCTCTTTACTTACGTGGGTGGAACTCAGCAGAGGCCCAAGTTCATAAGGAAATAGATGAAGATAGCATCACCATGGAAACCTTAACCTGCATTCCTAAAATTTGAGAATCTTAAAGTCATGCACATTCTGTCTGCTGTACTTGCCTCCCTATTTTTTACTTGACATATGTTATCCTTTTTCTTAAGAATTGTTCTTTTTGCTCATTGTCTCCATTTAGTCAGATAATTTACTAATGTACCTAACTTTAAGCATGTGAATCCCACCCATGGGACTAGAGATACAAGTGAAGTTAAGCATGGGCTGAAGTGCTTCGATCACTGCATCCTCTGCATTATGTATGAGCAAGCCTGGGAAAGTGGAGTAGACAATAGTGAAGAAATTGAAAGCCTAGAGAATGTCTACATCAAAAATGCATGGTAATGGGAAAGAGGATTCTAAATTTGTTGTTCTCATTGGAGTTGAGCTGGATTAAGATGCTAAGAGTTGTTTAAAAAATAGCCAAAATAAAACAGCTGAAGGTGTGACTGACTTCTCAAATTCTCTGGAGTATGTGGAGATGAATATCTAATTTCTTTTACATCATATGCAATCTGTTCTTTTAAAAATTGGCCATGGTTGCTAAATTACTACATATGATTGCCTTGATATAATCTACTCCACAGGCTGTACTCAGTGTCTCCCAGATTTCTATAATCAGAAACTGAGGTATAGTTCTGAAATCCACCATTCCAATTCAATTATACGATGTACCATACAAATGATTCAGCCAAGGAGCATGCTGAACCACTAACATAGCATCCATTGCGAAGGCTTTTGTACAAAAAAACCCCACAAAACCCAGAAGATAATCTTTCAAAACTTATTCTCATATAGTTTTTAAATATTCACATACTATTATATTTGGAACACAATAGTTGCATCACTACCACTATGATTAGTGCCTGTATACTCACACACATGTACATTTATGGCTCTAATTGTGATTTATTCTGCAATGATGAATAAATTCTTGCTATAAACAGGACTTTCCCACAGCAAGAAAGAAAATGAGACAAAAGCCACATCTTTAGTAAAATATGCCATCTATTTTCACTTACAAGAGAGATACCCGATGATTCACCTTTGGTTATGCTCCTCAACAGTGCCCCTCTTTGCTTATAGAGACAAATATCTATATGTGTTTATCTGAAATGCAATCTCTGGATGTTTGTTTGTCTGTCTGCCTATCTGTAGGGGCAGAATTATTAGTTCCATGATTTGTGATTGTAGCACTGTGGAATTCTCCCCGGCCATTAAAAATCTGCATATATAGTTTGGCCACAGAAATTTCTTCCAAGTTGGCACGTGAAATACTTGATTTCAATGATTTTTTTTTAATCCAGGATTTGAAGGAAAAGAAAAAGGTCCAGTCAGTATGTTCTCCCAGAGCAAGAGTTTCATTTTGGACTATTAAATCAATGCTGGTGGCCTAAAATTATAAAACATTCATTTTTGCATCTAGTTTTTACTGCTTCCAAGTTTCTTTTGGAAAAGAACAGTCTAACTTTTTTCAAAAGAACACAGAGAAATCACACTGTCGTTTAGCGTGCTGACAAAATGCAGATGTGATCCTACTTTGTTTTAACATGTGCATTGAATTTTCATCAAACTGACCCTATTTCTGGCTGGCTCCTGACCCTGATGAAATGAACTGCAGCACTCTCAGTGAGCTCGGTGGAACTGGAGAGAGTTCTGTATCTGTAGATGAGGGAGGATGTACCAAGTGTAGGAGCTTCTTGCCTTGCATGGAACCAGAACAATTCACTCCAGCTGAGGAGTCTTTCAGCAGGTTTTCGTTATCATTCAGACCTTCCAGAAGCACAAACGAATCTGCAAGATGGTCTGTTCAAGCAGACTGCTACTGCCTGATTTATTTTAGGAGAATCTGCAGAATATAGATTGACTTAACCATAAGCTGAAATGTTTGGCAAAGGCTTTAGTTCACCTGCAAGGAATAATTCTTTATTAGTTTTTGTAATAAGGCAGTCATACTCTAAGTATTTGATATATAATAACACAATTAAAAATCATTTGATATTCGTTATTCTAAAATAAGTCCTAAACAAATAAATAAATATTCTTTTTTCGTGCTGAGAAGTTGAGTGTTTTTCCAGACAGTGCGATATTTTGTGAATCACTGATGGCAGGTAGACTCTCAGGTTCAGAGACCCACTTCCAAATTTCCTTCAGTTCTTCTAAAAAGCCCTTTCCCAATTTTAAAGCATCTCTAAAGCCCTAGAATCAGATAAAAGGAAACACTAATCCAACACAGATTTGAAATCATTTCCTTTCCTTTATTTCATCAGATACATATGGATGACCTAAAATGCCAGAGGGCTCTCTGCACAGTGGATGTAGTCTGGGCTCCTTTGTCATGAGCAATAACTGGTGATCAGGCACTCCTTATATTCAACAGGTTTTCCCTACTGTTTTCTTTAATCTCTCCAGAAAGTTTCCATAGACAGTTTTCATTTTCTCAAAGGAAACACAAACACACACCAAAAAAAAAAAAAAGGTAGAAAGGTTTCCTAAGTTCAATATACAACATAAAAACAGTTCATTTTCTTCTACATGATGGAAACCAACATGCCTTTGGCTTTCTGCAAATATAACTAAAACTGAATCTTTTTTTTTCTTTTTCTTTTTTTTCCAGAAAACAAGTAAGAAAGCCTCCTTTTTCCAGGAGAAAGTAAATGAGGCCAAGTCTTTTGTTTCAGAGAATATGAAATGGGATTGATCCAAGCCACAAAACTTGAATCTAAATTGAAATTTCAGCCTTCTTACCAAAACTTCTGGGTGTTTGGATCAGAGCTCCTGTTTCAAGCCCAATTTAATATAAAATAAATTAAAGCAGTCTCAAAATACACATTCCCTTTTTCTGGGTGGTCTTTGATTCTTTATTCCAAGGTTCAACAGGCCAAAAAAGAGATTTTCAACTGTGCATACTGAATACAAGCAGGCAGAGCTGTAGGGTGAATAGCAAGGGCTCCACAGGCACATAGACATTAGTGCATCACCTTGCAATCACACTCGTGCTAACAGGAGGACTCTGACTCTGCTAGGTTCCTGGAAAATCTTCATTGGAAGTGGGACTGAGGTACTCATGGCCTACCGAGATTCAAAAGGAGTCTGAGAAGCCTTTGTCTTTTGTCATGTTTCTTTGGATTTTTTTATCAAGAGAGGTTCTGCTCCTATCTATTATCAGATGATATATTCAGTCCCTGCATCCCTCTGCTAGTCTTGACATGAAATATGTATTATAGCAGGTATGACTAAATGTGCAAGCAAAGTAACCCCAGAAGTAATGGGAATTGCTTGCAAATATTGAAATACGCCGCTTCTTTAAGTGAGATTTTGATCTTTTAGCTTATGAATTTTCTGATGAATCACAATTTCCAAATGAAAAAAAAATCCAAAAGTGAAAGGTGTTTCTAAAGTCTCTCTCTAGCTTCCAGGGCATTTTGGACGATTTATTCCTTTAGCTTTTCCTTCGTAAAATGTTTTAGCCTTATTTGCAGCATGAGTTATGAACACTTGAACAATTGATCAGTCTTTATAAGGAGCTTATCTTCAATGATATACTTCTTTTCCAGTTCTGATTTACTGTATTTTAACATAAGTCTGCTTGCCTAGCTTACTTCAGGTTTGACATGGTTAGAAAATGTAACTACATTAAAAAGTCCAAGAGGTTGGTAAATTGCCTGAATGTAATCAACAGTCATGTAGAAAGGAGCAATTCCTCAACATGACAGTATTAGTCATACAAAAACTTCGGTCCAAAGTAGCTCAACCGTTACAAGTCAAGTTTAAACTGTATGGCAGATTGACACGAAGTCTTTCAAGGCAACCAAGAGTAGACAGGGAGCAGCAAGACAGCAGAGACCCTGATGATGGTATTCCAGCTGGCAGTATTATAAGAGAAAAACTCAAAATTAAAAGATAAACCAGAACAAACATGGGAAATTCCTTTTGAGTCTGATGTGTACTCACAACTTTTTATGGCAGAAAGAGCCAATGTAGTTTCTTGTATCTACTTTTCACTACTGCTGACTGTAACACTGGGACCTCAAAAATGTTACAGAAAATTACTATAGCACCAAGAAAAAAAATTCCTAAGCCACTAGCACATCTATCAAAAAGCAATTATTGCATTCAATCTCACAATGTCTCACTGACTTCCTAACCTTTCTAGAGGTCTCTATGCTGAGAAGCCTGGCTAAGTCAACTCTTCTTGAGCAGTGTTCTTGTGCCCTTGGTATCGCTAACATTCTCTCTGTAAAGCAAGTTTCCATTGCTTCCAGAAGATCAGAATCCTCTACAACCTCAGAAAAGAGGGATAAGCATTTTCAGAGCTTTGCATGAAGTTTAGTTGCCTGACACTGTGGTTCAAATTCATCCATTGGTTTTAATAGCAAAGTGACTGATGTCATAAATAAACAATTGTACTAGTTTTAGTACATTCATGCACACTAGTGCATTCAGTTTTACAACTTGTTTGTCTTGCAGTTATAAAACTTTGTAATTATAAAACTCTGGCATGACTTTTACAAGCTTGCAGAGAAGAACATGGGAAAACCAGGAATATCCGATTCCTCTGACTTCTCTGCTGAGTTCTTTTGCTACAGGACACCTTGTTTCTTATATTGTTGTATTTCTAATTTCTTTCTATATATTTCTTGTGTATATATAGCAGATGTACAGAGAGAGAAAATGCATACAGAAAATACAGACTTTGACACAATAAAATCTTACTTCAGGTAGTCCCTTCAGATACTTTAGCATCTATGGAGTAACATAGTCACTCCTTATTTTTCAGAAGCCAGAACCTTAGGTCCTGCCAATCACCTTATTCACTGTTCTTTGAATTTCGAAAGGGAAATATTCTAGGTAATATAGGTACACACCACTGTGTAATGGTGATTTGGAAGGCTATATGTCCTGTTCTTGAAAAACGGTAAAGAATAGCAGAATTGTCCAAATTGGTGGGTTGTAAAGCTGAGTGAATCTGCAATTTGCTTATTACTCCTTTGGTCATATGTAAGACTAATGTAACTTGTTCATCACAAACAGACTGCCCTACTGGCTAGCAGTGACTGCAATGGAAATAGAAAGTCTTCTCCAATCCAGTGCATGGTAAAAAATAATTGACTTTAATAGGAACAGAATTAGAGCTTTTTCCTTTTTCAAATGAGTGAATAAAGCCTATTCTTTCACGTCTGAAGGTAAATTATCAGAAACACATATTTGGAAATATGCAACACTTTATTTTTATCTAGTTAAGGTACACTTATTACAAGTTCAAACTCTCTTTGATGGTATCTTCCAGATCCTTTATTTCAGTTTTCTATAAGATTTTCTTTACATGAAATTTTCCTTTTAATCCTGTTCAATCACTACAGAGACAAATGAGATTATTAGTCTGCTTTATCAAATCTGACTGAATAGAAGTTAATGACAGTGATGTCTTGAATAAAGATTTTTTCGAGGTTTCTGCATGAATGCTGAGAAATACAAAACATTCCATGTTAAAACCTGAAGCATGGCTTCAGTTGAAGCCAATCTGCAAGGACAGAATTGGGAGTGAAACTTACTTTACGGAAAGCTTGAGAAAAAGCTTACAAAAAGGTGTGCTAGTTATGAGATGAAATCTCCTCTGCCTGTGGGAAAGGGACAGAGGGAGCTCTTCATGTTCTTCTTTTTTTTTTTAAATTGTTATTATTCCAACTGGTGAGCTCTAGCAGCACTTACCATTTGTGCAGTGTGTGTCCTGAGCCACCCAGTACCATGGTATACATGCCCCAGCCCTCTCCATGATCAGATTGGTGTTACGTCCACATCCCATGCACCCCATTCTTAGTGGAGAGGTAAATAAAACTCAAAATTTAACTATATTAATTGTGGGGAACTGATTCAATGGGCCTAACTCAGAGTAAAAATACATCTCAAGGCTTATGCATGCAGGAACAACTTCTGTTGAAGGGAAACAAACTATGTCTTAAAGCAGTTTCTCAGCTGAGACACTGAAATCGCAAAGTTTTGGAGGATAAAGTATACACGATATATTATAGAGATCCTGAATACTGTATAGAAACTTTTTTTTCTTTTTTTCCCTATTGCTCATGTAATAGCTAGGCCTGTTCTGTGACTTAATCCTAAATCAAGGTCAACTAAAGCTTTTTGCTAGAAATACAACCTCAGTGTAAAAAGGATTTGGAAAAATCCAGTGTTAAAACTACAAAACTACTTCTCAGTAAGGGTGTAGGGTTAGCTTTACTGAAAAAAAGTAGCATAGATTTCTTAATAATGGAGTTTATGAGGTATTGAAGGAACCTGTTGACAGTATTACAAACACCTGGAGAAGGCCTTGATGCTTTCATACAACTAGTGGAGTTCCTACCATGGCCGCTCCCTCGGGGGCTGTTCACTGTTTTCCTTATTGAACTTTTCTGTAGGAGGAATAAGAGATATCAGAGAATGTCTTTGGTACAGGTCACTAAAACACATAAAGATTTATTCATATCATAGTATGGGGGTGTTTCTGGTTTTGTTAATCACTTTTTGACTAATGCTTGATGTCACAATTGTCAAATCAATTTGTAGAAGGGAACTGCATGAAAAAGGACAAATACATTCATGCTATCTCTTGCAGATTGGGCTATCTAGAATCTGAAACATTTTTTACTGCATGTTCATTGCAAACACATCAACGATGTCCTCAGTATTTACATTTGCACCCACAGAGGTGACTTGCCTATATTTTTATCCGGAGTTTCACTGTCTTGAGGACAACAATCCATACACGATCCCTCAGTGGTTCACACTGCAGGATCAGGAGGTTAGATAGTCTTGAAAGTAGATGAAGTAGGATTTGGATCACTGATTACTACCTTACTATTTACTTTTCTATTTTTATGCTTAATCATCCTCAGTCTGCCTTCTCAATCCAGTTTCTTCTTGGATAAGTGTGTTTATAGCTGAATTACAGCTTCCTGAAATACACGGTTCGTAAAAAAAGTGTTGACAACTATAATCATTGCCTAATCTACTGTTGTAATCACCACTATAGCAACACAGTAGGATTTAAATTTGAGACCTTAACAATGAAATAATTGTGTTATTGTTTTTTCTTTTCCTTTTCAGTTTCTGCTTTGTGGCATATGTGGAATATTGTGTGCCAAAAAAAAATCTGGACTTATTGTAAGTTTTCCCACTACATATATAACACATAAGTACTTGAAAGGCATACTTATTTAACTTATTTAACTTGAACTCTTTACTTGAGATGTGCTGTGTCCAAGTGTTTCTGCTAAAAAAAATAGTAAACTTTGCAAGCCATCAGTCCAAAGAAAGAAATCAGCACCTTGGGTTCATCAAGCAACACAGAGCAGTTCTGAAATGGCCTATTTATGTCATGACTATTTAAGTCATACATCCGTATTTATTCCTGAGTGGATGGAAAAACTCTTGACAAAAACCTATGACTAGTCAAGAAAGTTTCCCAACACTGGCTTGAATCTTCTTCCCTTTTGGAACCCATTTCTGTAAAGTGGGGCATGATTGGGCTACCACCTCAATGAGGCTGCTGACCAAGCTTGATTTTAGGTATTGTTCACTGGTTTCAACAAGTTTTTTTTTTGCAATCAAAATCATGAAAAAGCCAGTTTTAAGATGATGACAGATGTTTTCTCTTTCTTCTAAGAATCAGAAATATAGTCTTTTTTCTGACTGCAGCAAAATGGTGCAATTGCAACACTAGTCACTGCAAATCTTTCATCTTTAAAGACCTGGCCTTAGTGTAAGTGATAATGTCTGGCTTTAATTCTCAGTCAGTTTTGTTATCCTACTATGTACACATGGAATTCTTGTAAAACAAGTACAAAGGGAATCAATCTCTCTCCTATTATGTTTGAATATCAATTAGTTACTCTAAACTGTTCCAAAGACAGTGTCATTTTTTAAAACATGTTGACCATACTCAGTTCCTAAAAGCTGTCTGTTCTGGTGGTCTCATGCACTAGTCACTTCCTAGCGGACTGCAGAATACAGTCTGAATGCCACTTCCCTGACAAAAATCTCATCTGGGTACAGAAGTGAACTGTGGAGCTCCATAAATTGTTTCTAAAACTGCATTGAGTCATATCAGAGGCCTATCAAGATCAACATCTGACAGACCAGCATCTAGGAAAGTGAATAAGGCAATCATTTAGCAATATGTCCATAATAAGATCTTTTGGCCGCAAGTGATTTGTGACTGAAGGACATCCTGATCCTGAGGTGGCATCTTTGCGATTAAAGTAACGAGGTCTGTAAACATGTCTCATTAATTGCAGCCTGCTTCAATTCCCATAAACATCTTAATCACATTAGGAAAATAAAGAAGAAAAAAATGTAGTTCACACTGAACCTCTGTAGAGATGCCTCAGATTTTTTGTTGTTTCTGTTGCTTCTTTGTCCAGCATATTCCCCTTGAACGCATCTGGAGTCCCCACAAAAGCTGTAGGAAATTTCCAAATTGATAACAGAACGAACAAATTAGAATCAAACAAGATGCATGATCAGTTGTTACAAAAAACAAGAGAGATTCACAGCAAATACATGAGGCATTCACTCCTGAGGATTAGTGAGAAACTGCACAATAGAGAATTATGACACATTCTGTTTCATTTATTACATTACTGTTCTGAATGAAAGACTGGAAATCGTAAGATTCGTGTCCTAGAAGTCTTTCCATTGACTCCTTTTTAACATGGGCAACTCATTCTACCTAACTATATCTTATATGCAACATCAATCTTAGCTTTTGTACATGAGAGGGTATTGTATTCCCTTGGAGTTCTATGGGAGCTGTGGGAGTCAAAAAGTGAATGTCAGTGAAGTGCTTTGCAATCAGATGCTATTGAAACACTGAGTTACGGTTGGTCTCATTTTTTATATGAATGACTGTTTCTGAGAAATGTTACTGTGACATAACCTCTCATCTTTCCTGACAGATGATACTTTTTTCTGCCTGTTGCATCTGTGGATTAATCGGAGGAATTTTAAATTTTCAATTTCTTCGTGCTCTGACAAAGAAGTCGTCTGCTCTCTATTCTTTGCATCTTGCCTCCATGTCTCTTGCATGCATTGGAATTGGTGGTTGCACCCTTTCTTCATGGCTCACTTGTCGGCTAGCCAGCTATGAACAAAGGCGAATGTTCTCAGAAAGAGAACATTCATTGCATCACTCCCATGAAATGGCAGAAAAAGTGAGTTGTGTGTTTTCCTTCATTTGTTCTGCTCTCCTTAAAAAACTACCGCATGTGTTAATATATACAATTGGCAATCGATGTATTCAATTTTCAGTTTTATATGAGAAAGAGCTTCCGAGAAGAGAAACGCTGCCACTCTGTGTAAGCTTTATTATGTTGCGTTATATAGAGCTATTTTTAGGTACTGTATATTTGCAGTACATCCATTTCAATGAACTACATCCATTTTCAACATAATTCCATTGTATAGCTATCCAGGGGCTTAGCTGCTAAATAGAGCACTTCATAAATAATTGGAAGCATTATTAATATGGATTATCATGTATTGTACTGTGAAAAAGCACAGAATGCTTTCTCTAACCACATCATTGCATGCTTCTAGGATTTAATCAATTTCTTCCTCTCCCAAGTATTCAGCTTATAAAGTAGATTATTTAAACACAAAAGCTACAGCTCACAAACCTAGAAGACTAACCCTGAGCACCTGAGGACATATTTAGACACATAAATGAAACTTGTCTGATTTGTTGATGAGCATTTATTGCCTTTCTCTGCTAAAAGGAATCTTACCACAGTGTAAAGTTGAGTATGTAAGGACAAAAAATAGATTATATATATAATTCTTACAATCAGCAATCATAGTTAGGAATCTGATTCATTTTCAAGGGGTAAAATGTTCACTGACACCCTGTTCTTATGTTTAAGCTTAGTGTCCAATGCCTTTCATTTGTGAAATGATTAGAGAAATGAACAGTCGTGGACTGCCTACCTAAACCGCCATGTGTCAGTTTACATTGCAGCTAACTTTAACCACTGAGACCTCTGAATAGCAGAGAGAGGATTAATTCATTCAGAGTGTAGGATGTTTCCAGATTTCCTGGTCATGAAACAGCAATTAATTATCCATTAAGTAAAAATTTCTTGCCACTATTCTTAGAGTTATTTAACCACATAGAGAATCCAAGCAGAAATAAAGATTGAATTCATCTTAGAAAATGTTTGAAACATTTTTAAAAGCTATTTATTATAGTTACAACAGTAACTACATAATAGGGCAATAAAATCTAGGGAAGAAATACATTTCTCTCATTTTAAAGTGAAGCATAATTCTGATGAGCTATGTAGGCAAATAATATGATGGCCTTGCAGATGGTAGGCTAGATCCTGCCTTCCAAAGAGGCTCTTGCCTCAACAGAGACAAAGATGAAGCCCATCTGAGACAAAAAGAGAAAGGTACAGACAAAAGAAATGCCTTGGCAAGAAAAGTCTTTCAAAATGAAAGTAACTGCCAACCTGATCAATCTGGGCGGAAGATGACCATGTATAGCAGTAGTTCACTGTCCCATTTCCTTGCCTGTTGGTCTGCTGAGGTTTTAGACATTTAGCTGTGAGGAACCAGGTGCCCACTTATCTCAGGTGAAGATCCATGACACACGAGCAGAGAAACCATATTGCACAT
This sequence comes from Penelope pileata, assembly GCA_013396635.1. Classification (NCBI taxonomy): domain Eukaryota; kingdom Metazoa; phylum Chordata; class Aves; order Galliformes; family Cracidae; genus Penelope; species Penelope pileata. The sequence goes on along the minus strand of WBMW01000149.1, from coordinate 18,587 downwards.
GCTCAGTTAATGCGAGATGAGCTTCACCAGTGGTGGACTCACTGCATGTGTGCTATAGAATTGAGTGTGCATGCGTAGCTGATCTGATCTCAGACTTCTCAGACCTACAGCCTGCAGACCACCTGCTGCTTGCAGGTCTGAGCACATTAGCTCAAGGCATGCCCTTAAAAAATAATGAAGGCAACTTAAAAAGTTTTGTTAAATTAGGCCCTGATTTAGAAAAAATATTTAAAGTGTTTTATATAAAATTATTTTGTATATTTATACTGATATACAGTAATATAGACATATACTGCATGTGCATTTGTTTGTGCTATATTTATTGTATAATTGTTATATTTATATTAGAGATTGAGGGGTATTGAAATAACCGACCTGCCCAGCTGCCCGGTGGTTCCCCCGACACCAGAGTTACCTCCAAGGTACGCTGAACACTAGGGAGCTACCATGTTGTTATGTCACCTCAGGAAGTGCCACCTCCAAGACGAAATCATAGCTTCAGCTAATCAAAGTTGGCTGATGCTGTGATTTCACTCTAGATCAGGAATGGTGCTTCCAGGTGGTGACATAAATCTACGTGGTGAATGCTGCAATCTGGAAGTAAGTTGAGTATTTAAAATATTCACCCCAGTTACAGACATCCAAATGCTTCTATTTGGATGCTGCTACCATTGACTCACTCTGCTTCTAATCTGTGTGCTCCTTCATTTCTTGAATTCAGCAACATTTTTTCATTTATTAATATTTTTATTTTTGAGGATAGAAATATTGGGGAAAAGAAATTGTTTTCAATATTTTCTGAAGTTATGATGATATTTCAATAGCTAATGTTTACAGAGAATTCAAGTGATAAAACTGATGAAAGGAAACATACACTTTGTCCCTCACTCATGGATAGCCTTCTGACAGAGCATTACTTTTTCCTTGTAGCTGATTGTTAGTATTAAATGGCTCTAGTATTTTTGCCCCCTTCCCCAGCTGACTAATACCTTCAGCTTAGATTTGACAAAGGGTTTAGACAGCTACAAGCTGGCAGCTGTACTGCCTTCTTTCGGAGCAGGCAGCCTCCAGACAGGAATTCAGAAACCAATGTTAAGCATGCATGTTCCTTTTCAGTTCATAAGGAGGAAAAGGCACATATAAATACATGCAGCACCAGAGGCCAAATCAAGAGCTGGGTGATAGAAAATACTCAAAAGTTGGAAAGTTTACACACCTTCTTTTCTTTGAAGCCTCTGTTTGATTATGGACTATTGTTTGGAATGTCCTCTTGGTTTGATGGCCCTAAGTTTATTTGGTAGAGAATAGCACATCTCTTCTTTCAGAAAACATGAAGGGAACAAGTCCTACATTTTAAATTGTAGCTGGTAGTACCTGCGAGAGGAGGCACCAATGCTTCCACTTTACGTGAAACTTTGAGTTCTGGTCTCTGTGTCCCAAACTATGTAAGAATGATATATGTGAATTAAAAGGAGAAAGGGGCAGACTGGGAATAAAGACCAGGATCCATAATTGGCTTATCTTTAGCAGGTTTATCAGCCACTATGCTATAGAGTCAGGGTTTTTCTTTCTGTTCTTTCCCCTCCCTTTTTAGCCCAGTGAATCCTGATTTACATTCTTCAGAGAAACTTCCACAAGCAGGGTGAAAAACACATCCCTTTTCTTCAGCATTTCCTCCATCTGTACCTAGGAGGTAGTTTCAATCTTTACATGTAGAGAAAAACTACTGGTTCTCCAGCAAGTATTTTAGAACTAGCGTAACAGTGGCACCTCTACCTTATCTGCCTGAATTTAAAAAGAATAGCATTTTTAAGGTGTGCTCATTGGCATAGTCAGGTATTCTGTGGGATCTGTCATTGGATGTAAGCAGCAGATCATTTTATTTCTGCATCCTAATTCAATTTGATGTGACATAGGCTTAGGACTACACAAAATGACGCAGTTCTGAGCATAAGCTCCATGTGGCTTTGCAACCTTGAAGGTCAGAGAAGTGCTTAATGAATGTAGTCATCCATGGGCTTAGACAGCTGCTAAGTAGCATACAGTAGGTATGGTTTGAACTGCAATTTGAGTTAGAAAATCTAACTCCAAACAAATCTTGGTTTAAGTGCCTTAGGATTCTGACTCATGAGCAGGTCAGATTTCTTTGGGATGACTCATCTGCCACTTGAGCAGCAACTGCTGAACTGCTGAAACTGTAGTCTGGCATATTAAAGCAAAACCAAAATCAGTCCCATCCCAAAACAAGCAGTCTAAAGGCGCCAAAGCCTTTAGATTCTCTTTGAATCTAGATTTACATGACAAAATGTCTATCCTAGCTAGCATCAAATGGCATCTGTTTGTAGTATGTCAGCACAGGAAAAAGGTTTGAATGGAAATGAAGACTTAATTACCATCTTGTTCCTTTGTAGATTACCGCACAAGTTTGAGTTGGGGCACTTTCAAAGGACAATGTCACAAACCTTGCACAGATGCCGTCAATGCTTTACATGTAGTCTGAGAGTAATGTCCAACTCCATCAGTATCAACAAGTCTAACAGCTTTCCAAAGTACTTAATTTATGTAGGAATAAATGTGATTTGTCTTATGCAGTGAAATTTATGAAGTTAAATTAAAAATGTAGTTTTTCAGAATGTTTGACATTCAGAGTTTGTTAAATATTTATTACAACTTTAGCTAATTAAATTTCAAACATCATGAGTTAATTGTAATTTTTATCAATGTTTTCTGCTCTTGTTGTAGGAAATGACAGACAACCTAAGCAATGGTGGCCCACATCTGATTTATAATGGAAGCGTATACTAAGAGATTTTTTAAAGTTCCATGGAATGGAGTGGTTTTAGAATTTTCTTCAGAAAAAAAAAAAAAAAAAGTGACTCCAAGAAATTGAGAAAATGGAATTAGCTTTTATGGCTCAAGTGTCACAACTGCGAAACAGCACAGTTGCATTTCTCTTTTAGAAACATGTTCAAAATTTGTCTCCTAAACATTCTGCGAATATACAGTATTTATTCACTTCCTGGCTACTTTTTTTTTGTCTTAATAACTTTTCAGAATTGTAATGGTATTTGAAACAGACTTCTCAAGACTCTTCTTATGAAGACTCAAAAACCAGAAAAAATAATGTAACTGGACCACATTTAACCCAGTCATGTGATTCCTGAACAGAACAGAAGAGAGCACAGGAAGGATGGCTCAGGGGAATCTTCTTCTTCCTTATCCCCAGTCAGCAGCATCTGGTATAATATGGTGGCTTCAGATCACGTGGCATGGTGCCAGCAATGCATCTGCACAGCCCTCCTCCCCACATTGCAAATGCATTCAGCCTCAGTTTGCCCAGTAGATTGTATCAAAAAGAGTACAAATTACTCTTTCAAAATGCTCCCATTTCACATGCAGAGTGTAAATGAACAGTGTGCTGAAAATGACACCAATGTCTTTGTTTTGAAAGACAGAATGCTATAAGAACGCCATAAATCAAAACCTCAACAATGCCTTGTTGTAAAGAAACTGTAAATATTTCCAATTTGTGAATGAAGTATATTTCGTAATTTGTTCATAAAAGATGACAAATAAAATGAAATCCAAAACACTAACTTCAGAGATTTTTTCCTTGTTAGAAAGATCTGCAAGGCCTTACCATCATGCTTGCAGTATTGCACAACTCACTGAAAGATTCCTGAAGAGATGAAGCAAGCTCTGAATGGAGAAAAATGAAGGTTGAACAAAGGTATTACCAAGGGTAGCACATTCTGGCAGTTCTGAACACCTGTAACTAAGGTAGGGTTCCGTTATGCTGGAGTCTATATATGTTCAGGCAGCAGCTTTAACTGACCTCAAACTCTACTGTGAGATCTACTGTCTTTTACAGTCACAAAAAATGGAAGATGCTATCTGTAATAGAATATATACAAAATTATATAAAATGTTCCTATAGAATCATTTATAAGGTACACAGGGCTGTAAAGCCTAGCACTTCAGTATGAGTTTGGGATGCAACAATTACTGATGACTGGCAAGATTTGGTGATGTATCCCACATACCCAGACAATTGTGATTAGAATCTTACCCATCACTAGTCCATGTACTAGGTAGATGGGCACCATGTTGTCCAGCCAGAGTCATTAAGGAATATTCAAGTGGTATTTCTAGTTGTAAAATAAGCTTCTTTATTACTCTATCCAGGCTGTCCAGGGTTCAAGTCTTGCCATAAAATCATGTAGAAATTATATCAAATTTTTTTGTGAATTTACATAGTATAAAACAAATTTTAATTCAATTACCTTAGATTTTTCTAAGTCTATAAGGGTGTTTCCCATATCATTACAATGTAAGAAACATATTCACTGTGATTTAAGGCTCTCACTTACACTTCATGAAAACTAGCTGAATAGCTAAGAAGTCAAAAACTTGTCCACCTCATAAGTTTTTCCCTCACTAATCTACCATCTCATCGAGATTTTGAATCTTCTCTATTCCCCTGGTACACCGATAAGTATTATCCATATCAATAATTGCTAAATTATTGAGATTGTTCAAGTTCATAAAGAACATGAATACTGTCACAGTAAGAGAATTTGATGCTAAGACTTCTCTGCTCAAGGAACACGCTGTTTTCCTGAGGTTTGACAAGCCTTTAAATCATTTCCCTTTCTGCATCCCACACTGGGCTCTTTATACGTGCCATTTCTGCTTCAGCTTAATTTTCTTCTTCCTCAGCAGCAAGAAACATGGGCTCTGCCTGTCCCCAGCATGAGTCCCTTCTAGAGGCACTTTTGCTACAGTTTGCTGCACAACCTGTCAAAGCTGGACTAGTGCCTAAACGGGCTATGGTGTTTCGCACAGGTTAAAGAAATTCGTAATGGACAAAGAGCCAGAGCAGATGGTTCTGTAAGAATCCCTTCTGCACTGTATCAGTGTAAAAAAGTAAAAGGCCCTTATCAAAGAAAAGTGAGAGCAAAATTAAAATGACTCAGAAATCCACCTCAGAACTCTCTGGCTGAGGTTCACAGAATCATAGAATGGTTCAGGTTGGAAGGGAACTTAGAGACCATCTTGTTCCAACCCCCCTGCCATGGGCAAGGACACCTCCCACTAGACCAGGTTGCCCAAAGCCCCATCCAGCCTGACTTTGAATACTTCCAGGGAGGGGGCATCAACGACTTCTCTGGGCAACCTGTTCCAGTGTCTCACCACCCTCACAGTGAAGAATTTCCTCCTTATACCTAGTCTAAATCTACCCTCTTTCTTTTTATAACTGTTACCCCTTGTTCTGTCATTATCTATCCTTGTAAAAAGCCCCTCCCCAGCTTTCCTGTAGGCCCCCTTCAGGTACTGGAAGGCTGCTATCAGGTCCCCCCGCAGCCTTCTCTTCTCCAGGCTGAAGAGTCCTAACTCTCTCAGCCTGTCCTCGTAGGCGGGGTGCTCCAGCCCTCTGATCATCTTTGTGGCCCTCCTCTGGACCCGGTCCAACAGCTCCACATCCTTCTTGTGTTGGGGGCCCCAGAACTGGACACAATACTCCAGGTGAGGTCTCATCTTCAGCTCTGTAAGACAACAGTAAAACTACAGTTCATACAGAGCTATTGTGTGATATCTCAAGTCTAGATCTAGAGAGTGGATTGGAATTGCAGTTTGGAATTTGCTTGGGAATGACAGGAAGGATCATAACATGTCCTGTTTACTTATCACAAACACCTCATTTCCCAGCATGGTAGTAAGAACACCTGATGGTGCAGGGGAATGGGTGATCCTTCTACATCCAACATAGTGTAGCTCACTGCAAAAGCAGCTTTCTCATGCTTTGGAAAGGAAAAGAGGATACATTCCACAGGCTCACAGTGTTTGAAGCCTCGCTGGAACTTAAGAAATACATCCACACCACTTCTGCTGTTTTTCAGAGTGGGGCTGGAATGAGAGAGGAGAAATCTGGGCCTCTGAGAACAAAAGAGTCCATTTATTCTATTTATTTTTTTATTTATTTCTTTTGCTGCCAAGTCTGTAGAAAAATGCAGAAAAATTGGCTAGTCCATGCATTAATAAAAGCCTTGAAAATGCAAATCTGGAATTCAAGAGATCTGTGAACAAATGTGCAAAAAAGACGGCTCCTACCTTAGACATACAAAGAGGATTAGAATGCTTAAAATCAAAGTAAATTGCTATAATATATGAATGTGGTAGGGGAATTCTAGGAAATGCTTCATTTCATTTAATTCATTTAATGAACTTTGTTCTATAATTGCATACTGAGTTCAACTGTAATGGAAGCATTTTCTAAATGTTTTCATTACTGGTGCAGTTGAAAGGCCAGTCATCCCACTCATCCAACTGTATGAACAACAAAGATTTTAATTTTCACAATGTGCCCAACAAACATATTTACACCAATAGCTTGGAGGTTAAGCACCAAAATCTATTTAAATCTAAATAAAGGGAAGCATGTGTTGGCTTTGATACAGTTATTTCTGATTCATGCTGCTGCAAAAACAGATACTGGCTCAGATTCTGTCAGATACTCAGCTGTTATGTAACAGGTCAAACAATCTAACACTCCTCCTGAAGGGGGTTACTTACCGAACTTCGTGCAAAGGACTTAGCTGATAAATTCCTAATGTATATTTTAGGCTATATTTTAGGCTATGTTTGGCATTTCGTAGAACTTCAGCTTATGAGAAGCACACACATTTTAAATTTAGAGCAGTCAACAGATCTTATTCCAAACTGTAGAGAAAATAAGCATAGCAGAACATATATGTTAAATATATTTGCCTTGCACAATATTCAATATATATTTATTGCATTAGGACATATGTATTTCCCTTCTGATGGTCTGGGGAGGTATGAAGGACAGTGGGGCAGGTAAAATTCAGTATGAAATTTCTATGCAGTAAGTCATTCACAAGTAGTCACATATCAAAATTTTCCTTGAGATCGTGATTTTGAAGATAAATTATAAAGGAGATTAAAATGAGTTAAGCCATCTTTAATCACTTCAGGCCCCACACAAGCATAAGAATTTAAAAGGAGAATTTTATAATTTAAAAATCTAAGGATATCTAACAGCAGATTGGTATCAGACTATGGTATCATTATAGACATAACCTTTCTGCCTAAAATTGTTCTATCTAGCTTTCACTTCCTGTATCAAAGGGACATCTTTAGCTCCACTACAATCCCCCAACAAGTTCCACGAGGTTGCTGTACTTGCATTCAGAGACAAATTTTGAATACTTTTAGAACTTATACAAAAGCTATCCAGACAGACTCACAATCTCCAGATTTTTGCAAAACAAAATTTGAGTGAATATGTGGAACCCACCTTGTGTAAAATAATCAGTCTGAGGAATTCTAAGTGAACTTGGGAATCTTGCTTAGGAAGGCCTTTTTCCTTCCTAATTATGATGTTGTAGAAATATGATTTGGTGTTCTGATGGAAAAGAGCAAGCTGGGTGGCATGAATCAGTAGTTAGAATTTCAGTAGAAAGTTATGTGCCTGGAGAGACTTGTTTTGCTGTAGAAGTGTAGTTCTGCTTCAGAAAGGAGCAGTTTCGATTTGGAGCAAAAAGTCCAGAGGGCTCCACTAAGGTCTCTCTCATCATAGCTCAATGAAGTAGTTAAAGAAATGTCTAAGTCATGGGATAGATATATCTGCTTCTGCCAACTGCATAAGCTGTGCAGAGCAGCCTCTTAATTGCTCTGTAATACTTTCATGAGACCTGAGCATATATAAAATTGGCACTTGGTTTGTTTCTTTCCCTCGCATTACATCTGATTTGCTATAAGGTATCTTTTATGTCCTTTTACTGCTGACTCACAGCAGGTTGCTTTAATGGCTTTCACACCAGTGTAATTTTGCTGTGTAATTGAATGAAAGGTTTTCCTTCCAGAGATCTTCCTGAAATTCAGTTTTAATCCTACCAAGAGTTGCAACATGAGTGATTCTAAAAATACATGCAGTTCATACTATGTTGACTAGGTTGATTGTACGTACAAATTCAAAATTAACTCTGCATCCACAAAAATCCAGTTTTAATAAACTGGCATAATGTGCAATGGGAACATGGCATGCCCAAAGAAGCATCACAAGCACAGCTGAAAAAGTCCTGAACTGTAAAGTGTCACTACAGTGCTACATGTAATTCTGCTAATAAGAAACAGGTATGTGAGTCAACACAACTTCTCTTTGTCCTCCTAAGAAAGCAAGTATGGATTTAAAGGGAGCTAAGAGGCATAAGGATTTCTTGCTCACATCCAATTACTGGTAGCTAGGGTGAGACACATCAAATGATGTAACTGAGACCACAAGCTTGTGCAGCTCCTCCGGCACTTTGTTAGGTGAACCCTTTATTCTCTCCCTCCCACTTCATTCCTGTGCAAGAGGTCATGTCTTGTACCTTCCTTTATCTCTCCTTCTATTAAAATACATCTATATTCTTTAAAGATTTAGTATTGAATAAATTCTTACAATGATCAAGGCAAATCTAAATCTAAACCATGAATCCCAAGCACTCAGAGTAATAATACTGAATTCCTGTGGTCTGCCACACCTACTGATATCATTGCTGTCTTCCCCTGCCAAACCCAGGCATAAACTCCAGGAATGGAAACAGCTAATATTTTTCTGAGGACTGTTTATTAGCTCTGTAGCACTCTGGCACAGTATGTGTGTCAGAGGCCTTTTGGTAACCTTTACACATGGAGTAGTAAGCTAATATTGATACCAACACTGTGGTGGCAGCAGCAGAGATCTTCAAATGGTCCAAGAGTTCTGGTTTAATAACCCACAAAAGGCCTGGTATTTTAGAACTACTAAAAATAGTGTATAAAAGATCAATAAATCTGTTAAGGTTGTAAAGTAAAGCATTCAAACATGAAGAAATACCAGAACAGATTTTAAGACTAGAAGTCCCCTTATGACCAACTAGGTTTTCCTTTTGCATAGCCCAAGACATAATACTTCATTTGATAATTCTTGTATCGATCACATAACATCTGTGTGAGCAACATTTATTTTTAGAATGAAATCTGTTCTTCCTTTAAAAACTTCAAAAGATGGAATCTATCACGCCCCTTACTCCAATGAGTAGAAATTTTCCTATTTTAGAGTGATCCGTTTCTATGCAGAATTATTTGGCTTTATTTCCCAAGCACCAGCTCTCATTATGCCATTGTCTACTAAATTAAGGAGCCTTGCAGAAACTGGGGCCAAGTCATATCTTAACCCTTTCTTCGGTGAGCTGCTTAAATTCCATAACTGTGGGGCAGATTTCCAGATATCATTTTTTTTTTTTAATTCTTTCTTAAACCCTTTTCAATTTTTCCATGTAAACTTATTCTTCCTTTTCTGTGCTACATTAGACTAACATCCAGCAGGCTAAGAGTTCTCATCTTGTCTCTTTCCTTGATTGGTTGGAACTAATCTTTACTGTAAGGAATTTAAAATTGAGTACAATTTCATACCTTCTCAGCTCTCCCCCCTCTGTTTCTTTACAGACAACTGGCTTATTCTGCCCTTAGGAATAATGAGGAAAATAAGAAATTCTTTGTTTTAGAATCTGTCTCCTTCCCTGATTTCCATTAATGGAAAGACAGATCTTTTATTTGAGTGTGTTTCAGGCTGATAGGCATACTTTGGTATCAATGCCTATAGACCTAGGATCTTCAAAGTACATTGCATGGCACAGACATACCTCATGCTTCAGACTCACGCTTAGCTCTGCACAGAGACAGCTCAGCTCTCTCCAGATTTTAAAGCTAACTGTCAAACAAAGCTGAACGACTACATGAAGATTACACTCCCATCTGTCATAAGAAAGATGTCTGCCTTATGTTAAATGACATGCTTGAGAGGGAGTGCCCTTTCTTCCTACTATCAATGATATACATTAGCTTTTTCAGAGTCTGTGACAGGGACTTGGGTCATAAGAGTCTTTTGGCAAGCAAAGCAGCCAGAATGAATATTCAAGAAAACAGCTCCACTGATATATAAACACTAACTTGTAGCAACTTGCCATTCAAGTCAGTGTTGCAACATTCTTAATTCTGTGGTAATTCTGCCATTGTGGTGATGCGCTGGTGTAGGCTCAATGACATTATTGTCGCAAAGTTGAACAATTTGAAAAAAACAATTCTTAGAAAAAAGGTCTAGCAAAGTATTGGCAGGTCATGTATCTAATGGCAACAAGAAAAGCAAAAAGATAAACAACGTAGGTCTGTTCCATGTGTCTTTAAAATCTTTAACATTTTATGTGTTCAGTTTATTCTTTTATTTCGTATGTTGAGACTCTTTCATGTTGTGCAGTATTATATTCAATATTTGGTTTGAAAATCTCATATAAAATAATTAAAAAGATTTAAAATAATTTATTTGTGCATTATAAACAGAGGATAGTATGGACATGTATTTTGGGGCCCAACTTTTAAAACCCTAAGTTAATGTCCATTTTGAAGACTATATATAAAGATGCACTTAAGGGAATGCTTACCTACCCACTGAAAGGAATGGGACTAAGACTTACATTTCAAGTTAATCCAGACAACTGTCTCAAACAAGGATTCTTGCTTGAATGGCCATCTAATACTGAGTCCGGTGACGTTAATAATTACTGTTGGTTTGCAGTGATATAAACGTGAGAATCAGGCACTTAATCTGCATCACCCTGAACACTGAAAAATAGTGCAGTCCCCCAGGGCAGACTGCACCTTCCTTCACCCTTTGTGGCACCTACGTTTATAGTTTGCAATATATTTAAGTCTTCGAGATGACTCCTTTTAATGGTTCCCCCAAATGCACTGCTCTTAATCCCAAATAAAAGGTTCGTCCGAAAGTTTGTTTGGAAGGATTTATTTTTGATTTCAAATAAATGTACATTCTGGGGACTTAAAGACTATTCATAGGGCTTGTCAAAGAATGGAAGAATAACAGATGCCCACCAGCTTACTTGCAATGAGAAGATGGTCTGTCAAAACAGCATATTTATTTGTAATTAAGTCTAATTTTAAATCTCCTTTAGTGACACTCATATCTTTGGCATTTACATTTCCAGTGTTTATACTAGTGTCTTAAGAACACTTAAGTAGAAATTTTATTTCCAAATAAAGTTTCATAACTTGGCAGGCTCATCTCATTTTATAAATATAAGAACTTTAAATCCTTTTCCATATAAACATGTGCAATATTTCCTACCAAAAGTGTGTGACAGCCAAGAAGTTCAATTTTTCTCCGTCTATAAATCAGTGCAAGACAGCTCATCCAAAATAAAGGATCAGCCCAGACATAATTATAAATATACATGTCTAGTAAATGTAAATAAATAAATACCACCTAAGTATGAAATGACAGCAACTTTCCAGGAAAATAATATTGTCTGTTAGAACATTATGAAGGCTTATTGGAATACAACTGCAGAGAGAAATGATGGGAGACACTTTCCTCCTAAGTGTCCACTGTTCTCTGTTGAGTTTGAAATTAGCCTGGCTGCTGCAGCCACATTGCTTTGGAAGAGCTGATCCTTGGCCGCTTGCAAGTGGCCTGGGCTGCATGCACTCACACCCTGACTCATCCAGCCATGAAGAAGTTGGCCGCGTGCTAGCGCATGGAGTGTCCTCACACTGCTCCTCTCTGAGCTTGGCTTGAGCCTGGCTGTCCAGCTGAACCTGAATTCAACTGCAGCTCTGGATCTTCTTCTTTTCTTTCTCTGATGGAAATAGTACAACATGGACCCTAACTGACACTAAGCAAAATTTACGACCACGAGGTTAAATTCCACTTATGTTTCCAGTATAGTTTTAAGAAGCATCAGATTCTGCTAGAAGCTTTATGTAGCTAGAAGCAAGGCTTTCCAAGCCTGGTATCTTTGAAGCCTAGCTATCAGAAAGGAATCTCCAAAGTCGCTTTAGGTATTTGGCTCTGTGTAACATTTGTGTGAGAGAAAACTACCAGGAAAAAACTGCCAGGAAATGAAGTGCTGAGCAGTAGACTGGCCAGAAAGAAATAGGTAAGCTTTGCCTCTCCAGAGGAAATATTTCCTGCTCTTGGGATCCGGATTCTTCAGATTCTTTCCCTTAAAACATAAACCTGTTCAGGAGCTGGGCACTTAAAAACTCAGGCTGCCTTGAGAAGAACTCCTGGTTCTGCCTTTTGAACTATGAGGGCTGCTCTGAAAGCAATGCCCCCTATTTTATTATGTTGGGGGCATGGCAGTAGAGCTTGAACCTTCCCACCAATATTCCATTCCATGTTGTTGCTGTGCAACAGATGGCAGCAGAGGGGCAGTCTGATCAAATGGCATCTGACATGGGAGTGCGGATGAAGCAAACGTGTGGAATTGAATTCCTCCAAGAATAAAAAATTGCACTCATACACATTCATCAAAGCTTGCTGAACATTTATGGAGTTCAAACAGTGGATGTGAGCACAGTGAGGTGGTGGTGGTGTGTTTCAGCAGTGGTGCCAGCAACAGTGGTCATCTCTGCTGGTGCAGCTTTTTATGAGTGCAGCATGCAGGCTCTTGTTCATGTCTGGTGAAAAGGCATAGCTAGTGTTGATGACTAGGTTGAAAAAGAGTGTTTTCTAGCTGAGAATATGCTCTATTGAATAGTGTTATTGTGCTCTTTGTATCTGCTGTATTTTCCATAGAAATAAACAGGAGACATTACTTTCGGAGCGACCTACATACATCTCGACAGCCAGAACCGCTTTGCTCAGCTGGAATGCATTCTCGCTACTGTCCTCACACCTCAGGAACCGTCGTGCTAAAGGTTAAGCAGGGAGGCCCTCTTCTGTTGAAATGCAGCACGCATGATTTACGGCACAGGACAGCAAAACACGTCAGCACAGCCGTGACCTGCTGATAAGGACGCTCAGCTGCAAGGCCCAGGCTTCTGACGTCACTTGCCGCAGTATTCCTGTCAGCACTGAGTGCTGGGGTGGTAGCTGAACTGCTTCTTTTCTCACTGTTTTCTCAAGCAAACATGAAAGCAGAAGCAGGCTACTGAAAAACCAGCATTAGCCCAGTGCCACCTCCGTCTCCCGCAGCTGCAGGACGGCTGTTTCAGCTCTGCTCTTTTTTCCTGTCCTCTCCCAGGCACACAGCTGTTTGTCACAGTACTCTCTGATGCTGCAGGTTTGCATCTTCTGCCAAGAAGGGAACTGAAGTAGTGGTCACCACTTCCTGCTTCGCTCTTCTGGCTCTTATTTTACACAGGTAAAATAAGGGCTTGTCATCCACCTGCACTTTCAAAATACTACAAATGTGTTGGGGTGGAGGGCAGGAGGGCAGGCAGATGCTACTATCCATGTATTTAACAGGTTTTCTCATCACATGTCAAAGGTTAGGGCCCTTGAGACCTGTTCTGCTTAATGCCTGGACCCCAGCAAGATTTAGGACGGAGAGGGGTGAGGAGCCTTTTGAAATGGAGCAGGTCAGTCCAGAGCACCACTGTGCACCTCAGGCAGCAGAGAACAACTGAATGACGCAGAGGCACTTTTGTCCCAGGACTGCAATGAGGTTTCTTAATTGGCACCTAAAGTCCATCTCAGCCCTGCTTTAGCTGTTTTAATCTTTACAGGATCTGATTCTTTTTGTACAAGACGGTACAGACCTTTGTTTCATCAATGCAGCGCAGCCTAGCAACTGTTCCCACAGTGGCATATCCACGCATGAACCTGTAGAACATCCCTGATCCTTTGTCCTTGCCACGAGCAATCTGGAAAAAAAAAAATAATAAAGTTGAAATTTTCATTGAAAATTCCATTTCAGATTTAACTAGCAAACTTTTTTTCTCTCAGAAGTAAAAATCTAAAATAAAGCACTGATACTTGTTATCTCCTCTTTCTTACTCTGGTTGAAAATCAGGATTATCCCCATTTAATCAGTAAGGTTAAATCCACACATAGTAGAAGAATAACTTCTGACTGCTCAGCAATGAGACCCTTTCAAAACCCTCAAAACCTACAGTTTATGCATGAAATTAACTACTGAGATGTATAAAATGCAACTGAAAGCATAAATAACTTGTGCAAGTCAGTGTTTTTGAGGTTGTCTCTTTCTACTGTTTCCTAGGACGATGATAGGAAATAAATGATAATCTACTACAGTGATGAGATCACCTGAGGGATTCTATTATTCTGCAAACCATATTTCATTTGATTTATTTTAAAGATGACAGATAGTTGCTTCTTCCACCTGTGATAAAAACAAAACAGAAAAAAATACTTCATATGAAAGGAAAGACTGAGTTACGATAGTTTATTGCAATAAATCTGATGAGATTATACCATTCCTAAAACGAAACTTTTGTACAAAGCAGTTGTTCACAGAAACCAACTCAGGGTTCAAAGAGTTCATTTATTCACTTTTTTCATCCTTCCTAGCTGAAAGGGAGCTAGAAAGCAGTAGAACTGCTGTGAAGTGGAAAAGTAAGACCATTTTGATTGCTGAGATGGTCTTTTCATAGTGAGATGAACTAGCTTTCTGTAATAATAATGCAGCTGTAGTTCATTCTCTATTACCAAAAAGTACTTATAAAATCTCTTGCTCCAAATGGAATTGTGACTATGGAAAATTGCTGCTTTTATGCAAGAAACACTAAAACACAGGATGCCACCTTAAAGTTTCTTTAAACAGAATTATAGATAATTAAATCAGGTAAATATACCTGCTATAGTAATGGCTCAGTGGCTGAAATATAGCCATGTAAAAATAATAATGCTTCCAAATAAGAAAAAAAAAAGCATATTCCATCCAGCAATATCAAAGTACATAATGAGCATTAATTAAGCCTTACAACATCTGTGTGAGGTTGATGTTATCATAACAAAATGTATAAGTAATCTGAAATCAAGAAAAATACAGTCAAGTAGATGGGCCCAAAATCTCCATCTCCATCACTGTTAAGGCTCTGAGTGCAGTCCCTCCCTCCTCCACTGTACTGCAAGAATCAGAGATCTAATTTTAGATCTTTTGCAATTAGGCAACATGACAAAGACACATCAACACACACACAAAGTTAGGCTTACAAAAGTGGTATACTAAATCACCAATTACATATTTGTAATTTTAAAATAAAAATGGTTTCATTTCCAGACAGCTACATGTCTAAGAAACAATTTTACGCCAACAGCAGAAATGCTTTAATAGAAGTAATATATAGCTTCTTATCACCACCAGTAAAACCTTTCAGTGTTCACCAATTCAACAGGGTTATTATATTCTTTAGCTACTTATTAACCAGTCGTGATAAAAAAAGAAATCACACACTGTGAGCCTCTTACTGATCTCACACAATGCTGTAACGACAGTAGCAAGACCCAAGAGGAAAGCTTTTTAGTTCATTTTGCAGATAGAACACTCAAACAACTAAGCTGCACATTTAGCTGATGCATTTCAGGAAATCAGGTCATTTTGTATGAGTTCCTTTATTGATGGGAGCACTTGCAATTATCACAAATGGCTGAAGATATTTACAAGAAATTCATTTGATAAAATAAACGAGGCCCAAGTATTTTTAAAGCCATGCAAAACATGTTAATATAGATATTTACAATTTATAAACCATGAATAATGTCTATGTGGTGAATACAAAGTATTTTAATTGCACAGTTCAATTGCCTGCAGATTCAAATTTCTTCTTAAAACATCTGTATTATTTAAATTCTTTCAGTACTAGCTCATTAAGCTCCAAATATAAATTTATCTAAAGAAATACACTTAGCATTTAAACTTCTCACTCATGTCTCTCAACTTTCTCCTAGAGCTGATATAAACAGTCTTTGTCCTTGCAGAAATGTATGCAGTGCAGAAAAACCCTGCAAAAAGTTACACTGCTTTCAGTTAAAGTTCTCATTCATACACCTTACAACATGTGTAAGAACACACAAGTGGAATACATAAGGGTGTGTATATGAAGTATATGCAAGGTCAGCATGTCATTAACACGATTGCTCTGCGCTCTGCAGTCCCGATTTACATGTCTCTCCTCCTCATGCTCCACAGTAACCATGTTGTGTGGAGGCTGCAACATGCACTCTGCCTGTGGAAACTAAGGCTCCAGAGTAAAGCTGTGTGTGTGCCTACATGCTGAAGAGCTGGGATTTAAGATGTTTTGCAACTAGAGGCTGGCAGCATGACATTTCTGAATTTCCTTAAGCACCAGAACATCTTGATGGTCAGCAAATATCAGCAATGACACCATGCTGAGCAGTGCTAAGAGCTGCAACTGGGGAGTCACGTTATTTTTGGAGCATGGAGTGCTTTGAAAAAGCCTATTTCAATTTTCAAAACACACTGATGCAACACACTGCTGTCGTGCTGAGTAAACATGTTAGTTATGCTTTGTCTCACCCACCATATACTACATAATCTGAAATATCAGCTGAACAGCAGTTAGAACGAACGTTAAAATATCAATAAACCAACAGAAACCGCATAGTTACATCTAGAACATTTATTTCCCAATTCAGGTTGAGATGAACACTGCATAACTCAGAACTGCAGATTTATAAGACTACCCTGGCTCTGTCTATATCACCGTCAAATGTTTGTTTTTCTTTAATGAAACTGTCACTTATCTAGAATTGTAGAGGAACTGAAAATAGATGGGACATTTGGAGACTGTTTCATCCAAAGCATTTTTTATTATCTCCAATAACAGGAATCTCAGCCTCTCTGGGCAACCTATTTTAGCATTCGATCACCCTAACTGTAAAGAATTTTTTCCTTATATCTAGTAAGACTTTCCCTTACTACAACTTTTATCTGTTGCCTCTTATTCCTTCACTATGCCAAGACAACTATGGATCCATCTTCCCCATAGCTAATCACTAGGTTGTCAAATCAGTTCCCCTGTTGGCCTTCTCCAGCTCTCCCAACTTCTGTATTTTATAGCCATTATGTTTATACTTTGTACATGGCACAGTACTGTATGTTCATAAGAGTGACAACTCAGAGCAAAACATGGTCCAGATGACAACCAAGGCCAACACTTACATCAAGCAGACACCTTTCCCTTTGAGAGTGGATGTAATGTTCAGGGCCACACTGGGGTACCTCCCTGATGGGACAAACGTCATACCGGTCTTTACTGAGAAAAATTCCTCTGGCTTCAGTTGAAGTTTGCTTGAGTGAAGACTAACAACGTCTTGGGATTTGACTCGTACCTCTCATTTCCCTCCAGGAGGTGGTGATAGCAAAAATAATGATGAGCATCTTGTGATTAATATCACATTTAAATCTACATAAAGAACAATGCTGCACTTCAGATATTTCTCATGCTCTTAGGGGATTTGGTAACTGAAAGAGGATCTAAAATGAGTGGTATTTCAGAGTGGTATTTTGCCCACACTGTATTTATTTTTTTAATACTTTCACCAGTTCAAGGAACATTAAAATTCTATTTTTGTCATGACTCTCAAAGAAGAGCCCCAGATTCTCATGTTCCCTTTTGGTTTGGCTGCTGTTGGCTTTATTTTGTTGTTGCAAATTGTTTTTGTTTCTTTGTTTTGCGGGACTTTTTTTCTTTTTACTATGACTTTTGTTATCTTGGGATTTTTGCATGGGGGTGGAGGGATGTGATGATAAACGGTCAAACCAGGTCAATGAGAACCCTGTGCGCTGCCAAACTAAACCACGGACTCTGCAGAAAGCTAAGGGAGGATGGAATCTTTTTTCTTTAAACCAGGACAACCTGGCAACTGCCCAAAAATTACACTGTTCTTATTTCTTGTCATTCAGATATATAATTCAGGCACAAGTTGATATCTACCACAGAACCGCTCAGAGGTGAGCGATGCTCAAATACTTTACAAGATAAGAGCTGCTACAGGTACAGTACATTGGAGATTACCTGAACTACTGCAGGTACACTTGCTTCAGTGCCTAAAGATGCTGTACTCAAATGTAAATGATTA
This sequence comes from Penelope pileata, assembly GCA_013396635.1. Lineage (NCBI taxonomy): Eukaryota > Metazoa > Chordata > Aves > Galliformes > Cracidae > Penelope > Penelope pileata. The sequence goes on along the minus strand of WBMW01000149.1, from coordinate 679 downwards.
CAGAAGTTCCTCCGTATCTACTCATGATAATGATCACTATCCTTTATTTGTCTGAAGGTAGATAATGCTGTTATTGATGGTCAAACATGCAAAAAGGCTCAGCTCATCTAAGAAAATCAATGACATTAAAGGGTTTCTGAAGTAGCACATACTGCCTGAGAAGGATAGCAGAAAAATAATAAATCTGGAATTGTTTTATGCTGACGTCATTATTTTATGCTTGTATTCAAGCAGAATTTGAGGAAGAATTTATCCATGATTTAGGCAGATTCTGATTTAATAATTACAAGATTATCTCTTAATAAATAAAGGATGTTCCTGGAAAAGGAATGTCACTATTTTTGGAGATTTTGTTCAGAATAAACAGCCAAATATTTACTCACCCGTCATGGTTTACAAAATGAGAATGGAAATCCCATCAGATTTGGGGTATTTCTTTTCACTCTTGTAGATTGTAAACAACAACTTTTTTGATGATAGTCAAATAAGTCTGTATTTGATCCAAAGCAAAACCTTATAGTTACAAGATGAAAACTAATACAACTTTTGAACCTTAAAATTAAAGAATTGGCTTTCATTTCCATTACTTTTTAGGTAAAGACTTCAGTTTTTCTAGTCTTTCAATAGAAAAAAAAAGTATATATACACCCTTAACTGCAGAAGAATCATAGAATCATAG
>WBMW01000148.1:543797-587202 GCA_013396635.1 Penelope pileata | reverse complement strand
AAGGAAAGGAAAGGAGAAAAAAAAAAGAGAAAGGGGGAGGTTTAACTGAAGTATTATCAGAGATTTGGAAGTATTAAGAGCCTGTTCAGCTGTGTCCTTGCTAACAGGTGTCCCCAGCAGCGAAATGCAATTAATATGGAGAGGATTTCTGGGAACAAGGGGATGGTTAGGTCAGCCAAAAAGCCCCACGTTAAAACCAGGGGCTTGTTTATGGGTATTAGCCCAAGACAATTCTGATAAAACTGCAGACATTCAGGTGGCAATGGGCTTGCTGAAAGGCTTTGTAAGAAAATTATCAAGCTTTTCACACTGTAGTGACACAGACACGTCTGCAAAACCCTGGCAAGGAGCCAGCAAGGCCAAAAATGCCCTGTGCTGCTGTATTACATGCTAAGAACCACTTTTCTCCTGCCTTATCCTTGCTTTCTGTCGCCTTCCTGAGCGTTCTGGTCTTTACCCTCTCTCATTTTCTTTGATCTGGTTCTCAAGAGAAGAACATCTGATCCCAGTAATCTCAAAAGAGCCACAACAGTGGGAGGCCCATTAAATCTCATTTTCAGCTTGTCCTGAGAAATTGAGAGGATGGAGAGGACGAACAAGAGAATGCCAAGCATGGCAGTTGCTGTAAATAAGAGAAAACAGAGGGCACATCAAAAAGGGAAGAGGTTGTGGAAGGATCAGTGGTCCCAAGCTAAAGATTATTAAAGACACACCCCAGCTGGCTTTCCACAAGAAGCAAATGTCTGCGGCGAAGGAAGCATGAAATAAAATAGTGGTAAAAGCCTGTGCTAATACAGCATCAAGATTGTAAGTATGAATGCAAAGAGGCCTTTGAGGGCCATCATTACACATCCTGTGTGTTAACACCGAAGTCAGACTAAAGCAGGAATCCAAAACCTAAAGCCTTTTAATTATATTCTGCTCTAGAGACTCAGAGATACACCTCCAAACCCCCATCTACAGTTCCCTCAGTTCTGGACTCCCTGCAGAGAAAAATCATTTCTATTTTGTATTCAAATGTGGGTAAATGCAAGGGAGCCCTTCTGGCAAGCTGATTTTATCTTTCAAAGTTTTTTGGGATATAACCTTGTCAGGATAACCAGTAGCAAGCAGTATGGGAGACAAAGTGTAGGATTCCTAGGAGAGGAGGGGAAGCTGAAAGTAAATTAATCCCTATATAATGCTGCATTCAGTACGCCTATTTACTAGATGTCAGGAAGCCAAGACATAGCCACAAATTCAGTAAACTCCGCTCTTAAAGCGATGATTCAGAGAAAGGGTTTTGCAGATGAAAAGAGACCACACAGGTTACTTCTGATCTTCAAAGTGCATTTGGAGCTCCGACGACCCACACGCCTGCGGATGAGCGGTCCTCAGGGGCAACCTGACCCCGTGCACAGCCTTGGCACGGTCTGAGCAGGAGCACGGCTGGGATGGCACCAGCGCTTCCTGTCCTCCTGAGGCTTTGGAAACAGCTGATAAGGCTCAGCAGCTCCTAGTAATTAAAGAAACAGGTGGAACAACATAACACCATCGCTCTGGAACTCAGCATGCTGATTTTTCTGCTGCCCTCACACTCTCACGTTTTCCTTTTATTTCTCCCCTCTCCCTCCCACTCTGCATCCATCATGAAAAATTAATTTCCCTTTAGTGAAGTTCACAGTCAGGAGGGGAAGTTAAAAATAAGCTGCTTAAATGCATTTGTTTGTACAAGGGAAAAAATCCAATAATTTCAGGCCTTAGTGTATCTAAAATTATGTAATCACGTTCACTGGCTGGGTGGAAACATTTTAGCTGACGAACAGGGGTGCAAAGCAGGCATACCACTGGAAGCTTGAAATAGAAAGTGGCAGGCACTCAAATAAAATAACCATAACGAAATCTAGAAGATTAGAAGGGAAAAGGACGCAAACCAGCTATGACTTGACCTTGGTTTCAGTTTACTACAGTTGAAACAACCAAGATACTTATAGCCCTAAGCCTCATCATTTAGTTGAGAACTGCCTGCGATGAAAGCAATCAGAGGGAAACATTTTTACACACATTTGTCTGCTCTAATTTTCCTCCAGCTGCTGCCTTTCCAAATTTGATCTCCAGACAAACAGTACCAAGACAGGTGATTTAATCGATCAAGCTAAATTGAAATGACTCTGGCAGCCAGCACACAGAAATGATATGAAGCTATCTGGGTAAGGAGAAAGGAGACTACTCCACACCAGAGAAAGGGAAAGAGATGAGTGTTGGCTCAGGAGCCATCCCTACCACCTCTTGGCTCCGTCACTTTGGCCACCTCCCAGATTCAGGGCTGCTGGGAAGGACTGCACTGCCCAGACACAGCTTGGGACAGAGTATCACAATCCACACCCACCTCACATCGAGTCGCTCAGGAATGAGGTGGTCCCATACTCCTCCTCCCTCTCATCTCCACCTGGTATGCTTCTCCTCCACCAAGTCTTCGTCAACGGAGCTTGTCCGACTGTACAGCAGCCTTGTCAGAGAGCCCAGGGCACAGAAAACTGACCTTACTAGGAGAGGGAAAGAGAAATGGGACCCGCCTTGTCCCCTGAACAAGGGATGTGGCAGGAGAACTGTACAGTGATGGGGTCAGGAGGAGACAGCCTCATTCGCCATCAGATGAAGGCATGCTTGTCCTTCTGCTAGAGATGTCCTCCGCTCACTGTGCAGCCCCATCACCAGTGCTGGGGCTGGGACAGAAGCATCAATTTCCATGAACCTCCTGCTTCCCTCCCCACTCCTTCTGCCCCTCTGTAGCATTCCCTGTTCCCCAGCCAAGCTGTCCCTGTGTCACCAAGGCACTTGGTGCCACCAAAGCCGGGCTGGCTGGCAAGCCAATGATTCCCCAGCAGAGGCACTCAGCCCCAGCACTGTTTTGCTGAAAGGTACAAGTTGTGCTGTTTACCCTGCACTTGTGTGGGAGCGTGCTTGCATTCTTAAGAGCAGCGGTGCAAGTCACTTTTTCCCTGGGTATTATCATAAAAAGTTAGGTTTCATGCAATTGATTTTCTGTGCTTCACAAGATTGCCACTTTGGGTTTTGTGCCGGGGCAGCAGGGGTGAGATCAGCTTCCCAAAGAAAATTAAATCCATAAAAGAGGCAGAGGAGTGCTTGCTGGTGCAATTATTATTCAGAGGCAATGGGAAGATACACTCGTCTGCAGACAGAGCCTCAGAGCACGGCCTCCCCAACCTTTATTAGTATTCTTTCACTGCCAGGGAATGTTATTGATCAAAGCAACCAAATTCCTGGCACAAGTGCTTGAAGCTGCAAGTCTGTTCAGACCTGGTGCTTATAGCCAGAAACTCCATGAAGCCCCTACCAGGTTTTGCTTTCCAATTGTATGGGGGAGCATGTCCCAGCACTGTAGTAAAGCAGCAGCAACAGAAAACTCCAAGAAGGAGGGAGAGGAAGAGGCCAATTAGATAAGCTTATAAGGGTTTCACATCAAGTGGGCCTGCTTGGCTCAGAAAGTTTGGACAATTGGTGTTATCTCAGCCCCACAAGGCAGGAAGCCAGAGACAGTGACGGAGTGCTACTGCTTCCTCTGCACTATCGAACCCCAGCAGCAGCTCTGGGCCACCAGCATCATTTTGTCAGAATCATTTTGCCACACGATGGAGCAAGTCCCTGCTGGGGTGCGAGAGGACGGAGCTGCCAAAGGCAGAGAGGGCAGCTGCTCCAGCTCCTTAGCCCTGATGAAGAGGCTGCCACAAGCAACAAGCTTGAAAATAGGGAGAGGAACAAAACAAATAAAAGAGAACAATTCCCAGGCAGGACACCAAGGACACAGCTTTATAGGGCAGCACTGCCAGGGAGGCAGGCAGCGGGGTCACAGTGAGCGTTCGATGGAAGTGCTGACCACCCCGCAGTACTGATGTCTGGGCACTGCCACCATCCTGCTCCTGTTTCTGTTGGCCCCACAGCCCTACCGGGATGTCCTGACTGAGCAGCTTTGAATGCCCTTTTTGGCCATCGCCAGTACCTATAAAAACTGCCCAAATTACAGCTCCCTGCAAAACCCCAAGCTAGTTGCTAAAACAGCACAGGATCAAGAGTAGGGACCTGGCACAGTCCTAGAAGTAATTTGCAGGGATAGACTTTTAAAATTATCTACCTGAATATGGATTTCTAAGAGAGAGACCAAACATTAAGAGAGCATAACCTGTTGTCACAAATATTTGAGCAAAATACAGACTGGCACAGGAGTCATTCAGTCTGTTGGCTGTAAAGATGTCTTTTGTGCTTCCAAAACCTCCTCTCCCAACCCGTTCCTTGCTCCTGTGGCATTTTCCAGCCTGACTTTACATTGAGTTGGTGGCATCTGAGAAAAAAGCTGCCTGTGTTTTATGCTCTTCCTAATTTGCAAGAAAAACAAATGTAAATCACACCTCACATTTGCAGTACTGCAAAAGAAAATGTTAGATTTAAGGCTCTGATATGTACAACAGCAGAATCAAAAAATATAGTCAAAGTGATTGGATACCACACGACAGATTTTTTTTTTAAGGTCTGCTTGGGGAAAAAAAGGCTTGAATATGAAATATCATTTCCCCTTGACTCACTTAGAATTGTTTTGCATTAGAAAGGAAAAAGCTCCATTGTACAAAGCGCACAGCAAGCTGTGGGAGCGGAGAATGTGTGTTAGAGCAGTGTACTGAGCATCTCTGTTTATTAAAATTTTGATACAAGGTGAAACTCAATTTAGTTGATGTCAGCAACCTTCCTAATGAGGCCTCTATTTTTTGTTTTTATGAAAGGGCAGCTTTGTGCCTCCTCTAATCAGCTTGACAAAGGACATATAAAAATGCAAAAAGACATAAATATTACCGTAATTACCAATGAGAAACACCACGGACAGCTGCAGGAAGTAGCTGCAGATTTGCTTGCAGACGTAATGGCTGAATCTCGTGGGTTGCTTGTTCTACTATGGAAAAGAAGAGCATTTTGTAAACCATAAGCCACTGATTAAAATCTAAAACCAACCTCAAATTTGCAGCTTTTTCCCCAGACTCAGAAATATTCAGAAAGTACCCCTGACTAAGCACAATCTATTTTCCTGCTTGCTGGTTTTGCATACACTGACGTGTCCCAGTTTATGAGCTTTCTGCTCGGCCCACACTGGGGCTTTCTTCTGATCAGATGGGTAAAGCTACCCTTCAGTCCCAGGCCCAGAACACAGATTGCCAGCTCTACAAAGAGCCTCAGAGGCAGCAGCAAAACATCAAAGGTAGGTGCAAGTGAAGGTATCGCTACCAGCATCGGAGTTACTATGCAAATTAAATGATGCAATGTAAGGGTATGTTAATGCCTGCATTAAGCCTCTGAACATGCCCAGTGTGAACTGTTTCCAGAAGCCTAAGCAGATTCATTCTCAGCTGGAGGCTTGTATAATTAATAAAGGCACCGTGCCTACTCTCCTGACCCAAGTGGCTAGGTACCAAACCATTTATAGCTTTATAGGTTAACACCAACATCCAAAAACGTATTGGCAGCTTGTGCAGATCCTGGCACATTAATGTGATGTGTTCCCAGCATGAAGCACTACTTAATAAGCGGGTCACTGCATTCTGCATTAGCTTCAGTTTCTGAGTGGGCTCAACGTATAGCCCCATGTAGAGCGTATTATGGCAACCACATCTCAAAGGGACAAAGGCACGGATAACTGAAGCAAAGTCCATTTGAAAAAGAAAGTAACCCTGTTCTCACTGGAGATAAAGGCATTTTTAAAAGGGCACTGCCACTGTTCAGACATCTTAGAGCATCCTTCAGTCTAACACATTTGAAACAGTTCATGTGTTAGAAGGAAAGGTGGTTGCTCCTCTGTGTAACAGAGCCAGCATGGATTCAATTCACTCCTGCAAACTCCATTTCACGCCACACCACCAACAATCCTTATTTCACCAACATGGAAGGGGAGACCATCTTACTCTCAGTTCCAACTCCAGAGTCAGCTAGCTTTGTGGGACATTACTGGAAGTGATTTGTAAGAGTTTGTTGCTGGCCCTTGCTGCTCATGGGACCTTCTTCTCTGTGGACGCTACTGCTCAACCAAGCCTTCATCTTGTGTGGGTCTCCACAACAGTGCAAAGTCAGTCCAGTTTTTGGTCTAATAAGGCCATCTAAGCTGGCCTAATAAGAAGGCTGACTGCACTGTGATGTGTTGGGAAGCTCAAAGATGTGCTCAGCTAACTCTGTGCAGAAACCAGTAGGGGATGTATAAAATGCTACATGTTTGCCTACGGAAAACATAAATGGTAACTACCAGCACAGACCAGTGAGCTCAAGTTTCCTGGGCCAGATCAAGTCATAAAGTAAAGGAATGATCTATTGCATATGTAGTGCATTAGAGCTCTTCATTAACAGAGGAACTAATCAATTTGTGGAACTCATGAATCAGTAAAGCTATTACTTATAATGATTATTGGCAAATTAACATATCACAGTGTGCTGACCCCGATCCATCTCCAGCAATGTCTCCCTGTACACAGCTGGTAAAGGGCCCTGCTCTATTTGCTGCATTTCCACTCAGCTCAGCTGGACTGGTTCAAATGTAACATCAGGGATGACAGTCACCCTCCAGGCTTTCTGCTTTGGTAATCATACAGTCATACAGACCTTACAGAAGACAGTAAAGCAATAAACCTGTGAAGTGTATAGACAATACAAGCCTCAGGCTGTGGGTATGAGTTTTAAATCCATTCTAAGGTTACCTACAAGCAGGCCCAGTGGCTGGTTCGACCCATGAGAAAAAGAGGGGTCCTGTGCCAAGTTCTGATGCTGATCCAGCTGGCCACTCAACATCTGTTCCCATTTTGAAGGTAACATAATCCATCACCTTCACTTGGACCCAGCCTTAGCACCACAAGGATCTCAGTGAGGAAGAAAACCCATCTGAAAGGCCAGGGTCAGGCTGCCCACACCACAATAGCGCAGAAGTCCTGTGGTCTGAATCAGGCATATTGGGACACACACAAACACCTCCATGCAAGGAAAAAAGGCAAAAAGAGTGGTATTATTCAAGCTACTCTCAGCCACAGAGCGCAGTAGGCCACATATATAAAATGACTCTTTATTAGCGATCCTGTGGCTTTAAACCAGAGGAGACATGGGCTTTGAAATCCTACAGACAGAATATCGTTCCCTATTTAATTCTACCAGGCTTTTCCACAGAGGCTTTTTACGGTCTAAACTGACATTCTTCTCTCTATTCATTACCACATTCCTGGCCTAAAAACTGTATGACAAGGGAAAGGAAGTGGAAAATTAGGTTACAGTGCAAACAAACATATACTGAAAACATTGCACATTTAAAAATAAATTAAGTTTAACTATACTTTGCAAAGGTTAACTTCATAGGTTTTATTATTAGAAAATATCAAAACATTGTTCATTTACTGCAGGGCTCTCCTGCCTGCTGCTTTGTTTCTGGGTCATGTAAGTGTCATGAAGGGTCAGCTCCACATTACTTACAAGCCACGCTTGCTTAACAAAGTAATCCACAATCTTTCCAACATCCATCCGCTACTAAGCGCTCTCGCATAGGATATTGGCGACATGAATTGGCTTTCATAAGTTCACCAACACAAGGAGACTTCTACCAACCAGCTGAATCATTGCTCCTCCAAACATACACGTCAAGGGCTAGAAACTGCAGCTGCTTTAAATCAGTATTTTTCCACTGAAATCAAGGGTGACATGCTCTCTAGACCAGTGAAAAGCCCATGCCTGACATCAGTCAAGCTGCTGTCTACTGAGTTAAGGTTTAATCAAGGGTTATCTTTGCCTTTGCACATTTATTATAGCTTGTTTTGGCCCTCAAAACAACAGCCCCACCAACACAAAGAGTTGCCAAAATTGCAGGATATCAGTGCAGGGCTCTGTATGCTTCTCCATCTCCAAAGCTCAGCATTTTGGCCATTGGCTATGCCTACACAGGGTTCCCAGGCCAGATGTGGCTCCACGCTGACCTCATAGTACCATGCAGTCCCAGCTCCTCTCCCCCTGTTTGTGCCCTGGGTTTCACAGGAAAAAAACACAAGCATCAAAGGCCCCTGCATGTTCCATCCAGGTCCCCACTTGGGAAGGTTGGAAAAAGACAAATACCACAAGACACTATAGCATGTACCCACAGGTCCATTCAGAAATCTTTCTCTCTTCTTCCTATGTGCTAAATTTGTATGTGTATATTCAAGGCTATGCGTGCCAAAGAACAGGACCTCACTCGGATGGGGAAAAAAGCTCACATTAAACTAGCAGTATGGTTTCAAGTAAAGCCTCAGACAAGATGGCAAAAGCGTTCAGAGTTAGTCAGGGTCTGAATGAGCTTCATCCTCATATGCAAGTAATTGTCAGTCCCCTGTCCCAGTGCCATCACGCCACAGCTCCCTCTTGCTGAAAGCTGCACAGTCTTTTGATTAGTGCTCCAAACATGCACATCTTAATCATCACCATCCGAAATGGACTCTACGGAATAATCCGCAGAAGCCCAGCTGCAGTATTTATGTTTCTGCAATGAAAATCCCCAAGGGAAGATAGAGGTGGGGGTAGGGAAAGGACCTTTTCTGTCTTCTGAGCACTCAGTGTAATTACATTCCTAATGGTGAATTTATAGTATCTTATCTTGTGTACATTGAATACTCTATGTGGGTCACCAGATTTGATATGACACTAAAAAGAAAGAGTGGCTCACGGTTAAACAAAGCTGGAGAACTGGATGGCCAAGTTTTTGTTCTGTCAAGCACCAACATTTCATCACCTTGAGGGCATTATTAAACTTGCCAGCCCTTTTGCTCCTCTTATTAGTAAGACATTTCCTGGAGAACAGGAAAGGAGGAGGAGAAAAGGCACTAAAACATCCTCATTCTCTAAAGACTTGAAGACATTTGTCCATTTTATGACTCTTACTTGTTCTTTCTTCCTCTGTTCTTCCCATTGTGCTTCTCCCCCATTTGGATCGTGTTGACATCATTCCTTTGTTATCTTCTTAAATTAGCTGTGATTAAGTCCTTTGAGCTACATGTGCATGCCTTATTTTTTCAGTTTTTGCTTCTCTGAACAGTCTCCATTCACTTTCCCTCACACTCATGCCTCCCTTCCCCCAGCCCACAACATGCTTTCTAATCTGCTTTTCATTTGTTCCCTTTCACCTTTGGTTACCCAGTGGCCAATAGGCAGTGTACTTTACAAAATAAATTGCATTATAACTGATTCTCATTGAGAAGTGACATGCACCCATGTGGAGAAAGCTGAGCGTTTGGAGCAGGAACTATCTGAAATTTCAATGCCCCAGAATACAAGGACAAAAGGGAGGGAGGGGGGAACAAGAGGAGATAGCATGAAAAATGCCTATAAAGGCACTTATAATTTCTGGCACGTGCAAACAAGTCTAAGGGACATTTGTGGACATAAAACCACTGGACTGAATGAAGATCATGTAGCTGTACTACAGCAGCCTGTCTAGCTACCTGACCATCACCTGCTAGATTGGAAGCTGGTTTTATGTAGCATCTTTCATATTCACAGTATTTCATAGCACTTCACAGAATAATGAGGTAGCATACGACAGCTATTATGCAGTTAGCAATAGCACACAGACAACCTTGTGCACGTAGTATCAACTTCGCTGAGAAGCCAATGGGCAGGGCAAACAGGTTGTTCTCTATCTTTTTGTTTTGAGAAGTGCCGTGGATCTTTAGCTTGCCTCTTGCAAGGTGATATAAAAGCCGGGCTGTGTATTCAAAGAAAAAAAAAAGAAAAGGCATTTTTTACTGAGTGATAGCTTGCTTAAAACAGATGACAAGGGCTCTATATCCCAAGAACTGCCTCCTACTGCCTATTGGTAGGATGGGAATATTTTCATAATTCACTGCAACGTCCAATAACATGATTTTCATCATTCAAGGGGTATTTGAGAATCTGTCTCAAATATATGAAGTGGAATGGCTCAAGCAGGAAATGGAGAGGGCACTATGCCTGAATGACTCGTCCCAAGTGGCAGAAGCAGTTTCCTATACAGTCTATGACTTGTCCTACTCTGTTAACCACCTTGCTATATATTTACATATTTTTCTTTTACGCATGCACATACATGAGCTGGGTTTTTGCAATTGCAGCCTGAAAGTCCTGTAAAAGAACTCTTACAGAGGTAGTAATGTCACACTGTGTGGCATACTCTACGAGCTAGTGACACTGGACCCATCCTTCTCCACTGCATGCTTACTGCAAGAGCAAGGCACAGTGGTCTGCAGGATGCCTTCTGGAAGGTGGGTTGGAAGCCCCTCTCTGGCTGCTCCTCTTTCTCTGGGAAGCACCTGAAGGGCTGTCTTTGGGGATGGGACCAAGTTCTTTTCCTGGAGTTGGTGTCAGCCTCACACATCTCCACTGACAGAAATTATACACCTTCCTGGCCGATATCCTGTCCAGGAAAAGCTACACAAGGCTCAACCAGCTGAAGCTGTTGTTTTGTTTGAAAGTTAATTCACACTCAAACAGGAAAAGGAGCCCACACCTTCCAGCACAGTCATCGCAGGACTCAGAACCTGATTTTTTTCTGAAGTTCTTCAATGTGTATTTTCTTGCTTAAACAAAAGCCAGGATCAGCAGTAGTAGCGTGTTACTTCCGAGTTTCCTTTTTTTTTTTTTTTCCCCCAAATACAGGCTATTTTCAGAACTTTTCTTATCACTCGTTTCCACAGTGGCTTTGTAATTCTCCTTGGTGTTTCCCAGCAGAGCCATAAATACCCTGCAAGACCCCAGCAACGTTTCTAACAGTAATTATTGGGAGGGGACCACAACTGCTAACACTAGATATCCTTTAATTTAGGAACAATAGACACAAGAAAGGCAACATGGCCCAGCAAAATGGAGTTTGAGAGACTTACTCCCTGTGCCTGCCCCCCCCTTCATCTTACACTTTTTTTAGCTCATACTTTTAGACATTAAGTAGAGCAGAGCAGGATTTGTCCCCCATCTCCATACAGGACTCAGCCATGAGTGCCCTGCAACAGAACATCAGGACTTCTTAATACATATGTTGCAGTTATCGAGCTATGCAGAGGGTGCAACAATTTCCCAGCTACACCGATAGCTCACTGTTAAATGATGCATAATTCTTCCTGTCCATCTTGGATTTCAAGTAAGAAAGGCAATTCTTCAGCCTATATGGTTACAGTGAAACTTTCAAAACAAATACAATGCAGAAAGATGTTGTGACAAGTTACCTGCAAACCTGGCAGATAATAGCTCTCAGAGGTCAAACTACTCCATTTATCCAAAAGAAGTGTTAACTCTTACATCTGATAAGAATATCAATGTCACTATTCAATATGTGACACATTCTCTTTGCAGAAATACAAAGACAATCCATTTATCCATTAGTGCAAGGTGTCACATCAATTACTTGGATAGATGCATCAGGGAAACTCAATTGCTCTCATAGATTTTTTTCCCAAAGTTGAAGTTGCATTTGCTCCAGCCCCAAAGGAACGTAAAGCATCCATTCCATTACACAAAATCTTCAGTGCTACATAAATAAGAAATCCTAGCCAGCTTCCAAAACTTCTTGGGGGCAAAATCCCTCATCAGTGTCCCATCACGATCTCTGTCCCCCTGCCGCTACAGGGCAAACACTTGCCTTCAGTTCAGAGGTCTGTGGTGCAATTGGAAATGAAGGCTAGAGCATCAAGTATTAGTAATACTTAGCCCTTTCCTGTCCCCCGCATGCATGCATCAGGCATTATCATCAGTATTTTAGACACAGCTGCCACAGCAGTGGAAGCCTTTGTGCAGTAGAAGAGCAGACGATTTTAAACAGGGCACAGAGTATCAGAGAAGGAGCAGAAGAGTGACAGCAAAGTACAGAGTAATGCGGCATTTCCACCCTCTCCCCGCTATTGCCCAAATTTATGTGCAGTAAACTGTATCACGCGTTTCTCTTCACGGGCGTTTGGGTGGGCAGTGTTGAGTTCAAGGAAATGCCATGTTCCTAAGGGAGCTCAAGCACACGACGCCTAGGTTTCATCTCTGCAGGTGTGAATTCCTTCCCCTCATCCCAGACAGAAATTATTATTCAGGTGACAAAGCAGCACCCAAAAGCTGCACTGTTCCTGCAGGTGTCCCCCAGTGACAGGGGCTGATTTCTGGACAGCCAGGTAGTTCCCCACTTCTCACACGATGCCAGCCCATGTAAGAGATGAACAGAGGACAGAAAAATGGCTTTCAGAGCCACGGGATCCACGTTAGATGTTTTTAACCTAGTTAGCCTCGTTTTATGGTTTGGGAGTCATACTGAAACTCCCAATGGCAGAGGCCTTTGACCAAACCTGCAGTTTCTTATGTCTCTTATGCAGTATCCAGGATCCATTTCAAACCATTATTTATTAGATTCTGGAATCGCAGCTGACAGCATACTACAAGCAAGGCCAATGCCAGTTTTCCCAGGACTGGTAGATGTCAGAAACACTCAAAATCTGGTGAGAAAGTTGCATCTCAGGAGATTTCATCAAACCAGGGCGTTCTACATAACTCACTCAACTTCTGCAAGCACAGCTTAGCTTTCAGGTCCTGATATTATCTGGAAAAAGGTACCACAAAGGCAAATACAAGACGTAGGGTTTGAGAAGCAAACATTTTCAGACTATGGAAATACCTCATTCATTCCAAGTTTAGAACAGCAGACCAGGCCTGTGTTTTGCTTTATTTAAAGCAGTTCATTAAGTAAAGGGTAAATAGTGGGGGATTGTGTTCTGCAGAAATGCTTCAAAAGGGCAACACACAATCTGGACTCATTGATCTTTTCCATTTTACATCTTCACAGGAGAACCACTGTTCAGAGAGTTTATCCACAGTTCAAAATACACATTGTGATTCCTGAGCTCATTTCAGTCTATCATTTCAGCCCCAACTGTGTCAGCAGTGAACCAAAACATACCTAACAGCAAAGCAGCTCCACTGCTGACATTTTACTGCTTGTATGCAAGGTGTGCGCACTACATTAATCAAACTACTACGTTGTAACTTAGACATTTGCAGTTACTAACACTAGGCAGGTTTCTTCTATTTTAGGAGGTTAGCAAAGTGATCTGAAAGATGTGGTTTCAGCTCATCTGTGATATTGACCTATGTTTGATGAACAGCTTCAGCATACTGTGCCTCTCTCACTCTGCAGCCCTGTGATTCAAGCCCTCTCCTGGGAGGCAGGAGACCCTCTTCTTCACAGCCTAAACCCACATTCCCAAAAGCAAGCCCAAATCCCTGTGGTAGCCCGGCCTCTCTTTCTTTCTCTCCTGTTGATGTCTATCACATCACATGGGAATACTCAACAGAGCAGCACAGTGATGCAGATCAGCATTTCCACTCAGGTGCATTCAGTTATTTCATCCACTGTGAAATAGAGGGGGGGGGCGGCCACCTTAGATGACCCCCACCCCAGTACACCCAGTAAGACAGCAGGTGTTCAAGGATTCACATTTGGCACGAACTGCCCAAAACAGTCAGCTGAACGGGCAGAAACCAAAAATGATTTTACAGACCCCCATTACTTACATCTCACCTCTTTGTCAGACATTTTCTCAACTCTAAACTTAATTTTACCACCCATTTATTAACTCCTGACTTCATAATCAAGCACTAGCAAACTAGGCATTAAATAAACTGAGCAGCAGTACCAAGTCATTTGATAAAGTAGAAATAACATCAAAGGCTACAGTCTCATGGCAATACAAGTTCTAGCTAAAGACCTCCCCACGCATATACTCCTGCATCTGTTAAGGTTATTAAAAAGGCAAGAGCAGCTGTATTTTTTAATAAAATAATTAGCTCTGTCAGTCTGTTTTGAGTGATGTTCCTCATTTTAGATTCAATTTAAGCTCCATCCCATCCAAAGCAGCGTATGATTGCAAACTATCCATATCACAAATTAAAGTTACGGAGGTATTTAAAAACTAATTATTAACTCAACATTGCAATGGCTTGAACCTGAAAGGTGCAGAGTCCTTGAAGGCCATGTAATTCACAGGCATCAAGGTGTCTGTCACATGGCCTCCTACAAAAAGCTCTGAGCTACAATCCTGTGTCCCATTGCAGCAATGATGTCCCCAGGAAGCCTGCTTGAAAAATTTGATTCAAGCCTGCTTGAAAATTTGATGCTTCTGATAGACAGCAGGCAGCTCCCAGCCAGCTCAAGTGGCTGATTGTGAACTTCTCTACAGCAGGGTTAGTTTAAGTAATAATAATATTTATATTCTAAAGAATACTGTTTAAGTACACCTCCCACACAATGAGATTTCCTATTTTTAGACGGAAGATGTCTGCACATCAGAAAAAACAAGCAGCAAAGAACAGAGCAGGAAGCTTGAAACCAGAGCTCCATTTTCTGTGATTTCACCAGGGCAGGGAGAAGGGACATTTGATTTTCTCTCTTTTAGTCACCACCAGCTCTGAGCACCTTTTTCACAGAAGTCAGCAGAAGTAGCAAAATCCCAAGTGAACTTAGTGAAGCCTGCCATGAGCACTCAGTACTGCTGGGTATGGCCTACACGCCCTAAACACTACATACTGAAGGTTAGCCCATCTGTAATATGCACATAGCTCTATGCCAAGGAGCTTCTGATGAGCAGTGCTGTGTCTGGAGAAGCACTGCCCAGAGGCACCTTTCCAGCATGGGTAATGGCATCACGCTAACCCCGAAACTCCCTGCGATGGGAAATGCTACTTCTCACTGCCAGCACTGCATCCTGCTTTGGGGCTCTCTTCCAGCCTCACAAGACTGGGCTTTGTGCTGGGAGGAAGAGAGAAAGCACTTTGGAAATCCTACAAAACCCATTTTCTGAATCTGGGACACGTCATTAATTATTTCACAGTAATAATGCCTGAGAGTCAAAGATGACTGAGCAGGCTGCTGAAATTGGAAGTTGCTTTTTTTTTAATCACAGCAGCAAAACAGAGGAGCGTTCAGGTTGTAATTGCAGTTTGCTGTTCTTTTCTGCTGTTCCTCTTGATGGAGTTTCTTCCTGCCCTGTAGGTCACTGACCTTCCCTCACTCCTTGCAGGGACGCGCAGCCATCACTCTTGTGTCTGCAAAAGAAACTCTGCACCCAAGGCCTTAACCAAAAAGAAACCTCTCACCTTGAGCAGAGCAAGTAATCAGTGCTGCTTAAGCACTGTTCACAATTGGCAATTTTGCAATTTGACAATTTTACTCTGAGTCAAGAACTAATATCTTCCTATAGATAATATATTGAGAAAGGTAAGGCGATCATAGAAATTGATACAACAGAAAAGGTGGCAGGTCATGGCATCAACAAGAAGTGCAAATTCCCTGTAGACAGAGCCTAACTAAAGAAAGGAAAATAGACTTTGCAATGGCTCGGAAATTGACTAAGCAAGGAAAGACAAAGGCACACGAAATCTTAATGTGCTCTTACAAAACTAGAACTGGAGTTTCAAGACTTATTGAGATACTGTTCATATATATGTATTTGTCTAAATTCACCTCAAAATTGCTCTATACTGTACAGTCTGCCAAGAATTAATAAAAAAGAATATATGTACATTTCCCTGTATTTACTCCCTTCTGCCAATATTTCACATAAACAGACCAGAGGAAGAGGGAAAAAACACACACAGAGATACACAAATAAAATGGTTGAACACTGTGCAATCCTTTAAGGTTTTTGGCTCCAAGCTTTTTTATAGCTGCCAAAAAAAAAAAAAGCAAAATGTTTTCACTCAAGCAATCAAACAGCACTCACATCCTATTTAAACTCCAGTGACAGACTGCCAGTAATGCTCTGTGCTAACACCAAAGGAGAGAAGACATACATAGACCTAAAAAAAACCCTGGTTAGTGTTTTCTCTTATCCACTTATTTCTCACAGGATCCTGTGCACTAACAGAGGTTATATTGCTCCTTCACGTGCTAGCTGCACTAAACTTTTACAGCTTCCTACACCCATGAAAATGTGTACCAGTGCTCAATCACTTCCCTGCAATACAGAGTAAGTATACACTGAAAACAACTATTCTAAGTTTTTATGCTCTTCCCTGCAGACAGCTTTCCTGGCACAACAGGTCATCAAAGCAGCCTCTCAGTTTGCCAGCAGACACTGCATGTGTCTTAACCAACGGGCCTTACCTGTCCCTTAAAGGGAGAATGCTGGAAAGATCAGTTTTGCAACTCCAATACGGTTCTTTCTGTCTTAGAAATAACTGCACTGATTGTCCCAGTAGTTTGGAACCATGGCACATTGGTTTTCTGCCATATTTTACTACCTGCACCTTGTTGTGGTTATTCTTTCCCTATCTCACAAACAAAACCTCAGGACTGAACAGCACTTCTAAGGATTCATCCCTCCTGAGTTCACGTCTGTTACAAAAATAAAAAGACACCCTGGTGCACAACTTCATCAGAAAAAAAAAAACACTTTCCTTTTGAAGGTTTCTGCAGAGAACATGTTACCAGAAGTATGTTGAGGTAGGCAGGAAACATTGCTTTTGTGATGTGAGACTTCAGAACAGAAAAACAGAACATATTTTTTGAAGTTCTAGTCTTTTTTCTTTTTTTCTTCCTTTTTTCCCCTCAAAGCTTCTGCAGTTCAGAGCTATCAGCTTTGTTTCATTCATGGGTCCTGGCCCAGCTCCAAAGGATAGGGTGCTCTCTGATAACGCTGGATACTTTTTAGGAGACATTTAAAAGCTCCATCAGGAACACAGTGGTCTGAAAGCTTGCCAAAAATCTGACTGACTTTATAAGCTCTATTAGTGGTCAGCCTCACTAGCAGAATTTGTGCACACTGCCAAACTGCTCTGGCTGCAGTTCGACATGCTGCGCCAGCTGCAGCTGATGCAGGCTAAGAGGTCCCCCCCAGCCTGTCACCACCTTCCTGCCAAAATTCACCACCCCCTTATATCTGACGGTGCAGCTTCACAAGCACTCGTGTCCTCTCAGCCAGCTGTGCTCAAGTAGGCCGAGTTAAAAAAGGCCATGCTGAGAAATGCTCCGGCTCCCTGCGGCCTGCCCTGACGTGGGGCAGGCAGGGGTTGGGGTGGGGTTTGGGGACAGCAAGGAGCCCAGCACCAGGCCCTATTTCAAGAAGCAGCCAGAAGTCCTGAAAGGCAATGGACGCTCCTCCTGCAGGCCTCCAGCAGCTCTACCGACAGAGCAAGGCTTCGCCCTCTGCAAGAGGCCTGTGTTCTGCTGTCACTAGTGCAACACCCAAAACACACAACCAAAGGATTTCAGGCACAAGGACAAAACTTCTTGTTATCTCCAGGACATTTTGGTCACCAGGAAACTTGCATGTCACTATTAATAGCAATAATCTAGAAGGAATGAAAGGAAATTAATGCTAAACTGGAGGCATGAGTTAGTCTGCAGACAAAGCACATTGCCTACTTTGTTGTAGCTGTTCCAGAACAAAGACAGGGTATTTAAAGAACAAACTTTAACTGACAAGATGTTTGTGTGGACTTTCCCTCCCTCTCCGCCTCCAAATACGATAAGCTCCTCAGTATGTTCCAGTTCTGCTGCTTCCTAAGAAATATATTTGGGAGGTAGAAGGAGAGGAGGGCTATATACTGCTTCGTCAGCATAGCTCCAGGTTTGTATCTGGGTTATAGGCCCAGTGCAGCCCCTGGCTAGCATCTAGCTTATAGGACATTTCAGAGTGACCAAGGCTGTCCAAAGGCCCCAAGGATATATTTCTACCATTCAGTGATCCCATCCATTTCCACTCCCTGAACAGATATTCTTACAAAATTGGCTCTTGGTTTTTATTGTGACACTCTATTTTAATTAAAATGCACAAACCAAACAGATGATTCATAAGGAAACCTCACAGTAACAAATGTCCAACAGACATTTCTTGGACTGGCCATCTGTCTCAACTATTAAATCCTTAACAGAAAAAGCCTAAAGGGATGAGATGCAGGCAGCCCTCACAAGCACCTTTATAAATTCATCTCCTCCCCCAGCCTACCACAAGACTACTGTGGGCTTGCAATACTCAAATTGGTGCTTGGACTCTACTTTTTTTTTCTATAGCTCATGGAATATTTCATCAGGACACCTCCCACCACCTTTCACACCCTTGAAAGTTTCAAACAGAATAAAATCCAGCAATCTTGATACCATAGCTACTAAGATAATCCTGAGAGAGCAGACTGGGGCCATGAAGGAGGATGTTTGCTCCCTGGAATAGGGAGAGATACCTGCTGTCATAAGCAGAAGCCAAGCATGTTGTGCAACCGCAGCACGGAAAAGCTCTTCCCTTACAAAACCTGATGTGACCTCACCTTACAGTAAGGCATGATCTCTTTCCATGGTACTTCACAATGGTGGCAAAAGGAGGTGCCGCTAGACCCAATATCTCCCAAGGTTACAGCACCCTACCAAACAACTCACTCTCTCTTCCACTTTCAGGATCAGCAGACTCCCCTGATACTCTTCCTTTCTATGGGAGGAATTTGTCTTTAAGAGGACCACTTCTGCCAAGCAGTCAGAAGATCAGCTGGACATTAATCCTTCCACCTTTTCACCAGCACAGTAAGGAAGACACCTTCCTGGCACACAAGAGAAAAGAGGGGGATGTGATTCAAGGCAGTGAAACCATGGCAGTACTAAGCATTGCAGGTACCAGAAATCCCTCAGATTTGTGGTTCTAGCAGCAGTGATGGTGTTCAGTGTTGGTATGGCATGTATAAGCACATCCAGCTGCAGCAGATAGACTCAGAAACCTAACCTCTATGAGTTACGAACTGCTGTCCTCATCTCAAGATGATTCACTCAGATACTAAAACTTTAAATGTCACTATTGTTAAATCACAGCTCAGCAAAACATGCAAAAAAGACTGAGAAGGGTGGATTAAGTCTGCATGATTATCATGAGTTACAGCTCATTTTGGCAACATCAATGAATAGGCTGTGCATCCACCACTTTTTTTTCGCCTTCAAGAAGCTGAACCCCAAGGCAGGCCATCTGAGCCCATCTACAAAGGGTCTCCAGGGGAAGCCAAACCAGAAAAGCCAAGAAGAGCTCATGGGTATATTCCAAGCCCATGGAGGAAGAGCTCAAAGGATCTGAAAACATTTGCATAACACAGTTTATCGTAAGAGAAACATATGATTTTTCCAACCGTAGCCACCATCATGGAGGCTTAAGAAACTTTTCCACAAAGAGTTTGCTACCAAAGGCTGAATTTCTGCTCTCCTCCCAAGTCAGATACTTGTTACAGCCCTCTTTCTCCTAAGCAGAGCTTTCTCAGTGCCGTTGCCAAGGCATAGGCCTAGGCCCAGTCTTCCTTTACTAAAGCTTTGCTTCTTACACCAGAATGAAAGGTACAAGGTTAGCCAAAGTGCTGGTTGGAATCTTAGTTTGCTAAGCTGACAGTGTGCCAAGCTTGTATGGTTTCGCTGAGGAACGTGCAATGCAAATCGTGTTGCATTCAGTTGAGTGTGGGTGAGAAAGCAGAGTGGAATCTCTATCAAATACAATGGAAATAGAAATTTTGTGGTAATGAACAAAGAATTTATTGCTGCAGGCAATAGAACAAAGATTCATACCAGCTAAAGGATATAGGACAGAGTAAAGTGCATGGTTTGAAGAATACGGACAGAAGAAAATAATTTATGCTAACTGCAGGATGTGCCACAGAGAGGGGAGTGCATAGACAGGAAAAATCATTCATTCTTTTCTCAATTCTAAGGTTGCTGTGACCACAATACAATTTTATTTAATACCATAGCCATACGCCAAAGCGATTGAGAGCCTGGAAAGCTTAGAACCAGCACAGCACAGCATTCTTGCTTTTTGAAAGAGTCTTGCCATGATTATGGGAAGACTGCCAGTAAATAAATTGGGTATGGTATCAGTAGGCATATCAAGGATGTGAGAATATGGAATAGGAGACAAATGCACTTATATAGAAAGCTATAGTAATATTCTGACTTTAGATCTATATTACCAAGTCTTCCAAGTTGAAAAAAGAGGAGCTTTGTGACATCCTTACATCTCACCATTAGATAAATGCCACAACATTGTTGGAAGCGCTGTGCTACTGAAGGCATTGTATTTTAACAACCTAAATTTTACAAGTCTGGAGGCAAACTATGTCTCTGGTCATTGCAAATCCTTCACTATATTCTGACTTTGTTGTGTTTTATTCCAACTCCACATCTACAGCTGGAAGAACTCGTCTCCTCCTTCTGCCCTGCAATGGTATACAACATTCCTGGAGAACTGCACAACAGGGGGATTGAAGCTACAGGAGACCTTAACCAGGGCTGTGACACATCAGCCCTCCTCATGCTTGTATATTCCTTCCTCCACTGCTTCTGGGAGATTCCCTGTATTCCTGACACTTCGCTGTTCTTTCATACTCAAAAACACAAACACATTCATCCATCTGAGCTGGACCCCTGCTCACCTCCTTGAAGACTAGTATCCTGTGCACTGGGCAGTGTCGTCTACCAGACTACTTCATGCCAAATGTACTGCTTACCTTTCTCTTCAGTGAGCATTCTGCTGCTCACCACTTCCAAGCAGATTTTACCAAGACCACATTGCTGGATTATTTGAAATAATGGGCAGGCCTGTTCCTCTTTTTGAAAGATTTAAACCAAACCCTCTTATACATTATCGTGATGTGTTTGCTGCTTGATGGTATATGAAAAAAAAACAACCAAATAAATCCATAAGTCCAGAAAGATACTTCCCAATGAAAAATAAATCCTGGTTTAAAAAAATACATTCAGAGCATCCACTAAAAAATAGGTTCTCCCAAAGCCTTACTCTGTCATAATGTTCAATATTGCTTTTTGATATGCTGGGAAGGAAGAAAATGGACTAAGAACATTTCAAACTTGTTTCCTGCACAAAGTCATGTAAGCATTGTTGATATCTGTTACAGATGCGCAAGTTATGTTTGGATACAGGCTCCAGTGACTCACAGCTTTCAACCATATACAGATCAACAAAGACAGTCAAAATAGCTCTTTTCAGTTTCCCACAGCACCGATGTAAATTCTCTTTTCCAAGGCAGAATAAACCATCAATGTTTCACTGCAAAGTGACTGTTTTGCTTTCTGCTATGCAGAGCATCAACGTGAGAGTGCCCTTGAACAGGTGCAGACCAATGTCTCTTGTAAAGAAGTCACCAGCCCCCCTCCCCACTATCTCTAAAGTAAATGCACACAATAAGGAGCTGCTACACATTGGTAGGGGGTGGGGGAAGGCAACAACATGGAATAAATGTGCCCCTAAGTCCTATAAAGGCGTTGGCTAGGTTCATCAGCAATGGATGGATTTGGAGTTAGGATCATCAGGATAGGAGGATTTAAAGGTCCCCTTATTTCCAAAGTCCTTCCCCTTTTTATGGTGCCCTTTTTTTCCACAAGTAAATTAAAATTGTTGCTGCAGTATTGCTGACCTCTTTCACACAGAGCATCAAATCTCCAAAGAGCCCCTTAAAGCCTCGTCCTTTCCCAGTGCTGTATCCTATTAGTGCACTGACCCTTTGTGCATCCAGCAGAGCCACTAACCAAAAATGCCTTTGGAATCTGAAAGCTGCAGCACAAAGGCAGCCCTTGGGTTTGAATAGGGCAGAGCAGAGGGCTTATTCCTCCTTGGAAGGAGCTCTTCTACATGGCGTGGGGGTTACAGCAGAGCAGAGAGAAGAGAATTTGGGTCCTTCTGCAGATAAAATTCTGCTATTAAAAAAAAGGAAACAAATTGGAGTCTATACAAAGGGGTTTCCAAAACAGTTCTCACCAGCTGACCTTGGTTGAGTAAATGGGCTCAGATATAGCTGGCTTTCCGAGCCTAGGTCACTGTGGGGGAAACACTCTGGGATAAAAGTATGTGTTTGAATCTGAATCTGAAAATCAGCCAGTCCAGTTGTGTACGACAGAAGGCCATCCCATTCAGAATGTAATAAAGGGAGCACTTAAAAAACAAAGCGTCTTTCGGGTATTAGAGTTATAAAAGCTTTCTTGAAACATTCCTTAAACTGAAAAGATGGGAGCAGAGTGTCTAACAAGCAAGTTTTTAAATAAGCCTGTGTAAGGTGGCTCATGTCTCCAAAGGTTTTCAAAAAAAAATTTGGGAGAAATCTACATGCAGAGATTAAACATGTCCAAGACTATCTGGAACAACTTCAAAACACTGTGACTGTTCTGAAACACGCTGATGTTCTTCAGGAAAAAAAAAACATATATGATGGTATATCCTGGAGTGATGAATTCGCTTATACCATCACAGGCTGCGAGCTAACTTATTTCCAGTATCATACAAGAAAAATGGTAAGATAGAGGCACTGAGCCACATGGCATACTTCCATCCTGAATGCTTGCTTTTCCTTCCCTTCACCCTCCAATGTATTCTTCATACAAGATAGTTTATTTCTCAGTAAGAAATTTGAGGGTAAGATGTAGAAAGACAGCTGAACTTCTGAAGAACTCTCACAAAAAAAAAAAAAGAGAGAGAGATCACACGAACACAGCTGTGTTTAGAATTTCACTCCATGTTTTTGTATCTACAATTTCATCTGCACTTGTGCTTCATTCACCACTAACTGTACTTTGTTCACAGGTCATTTAAGACCGCTAATTTCTCTTATCCTTCAATTCAGGTGTTTAAGTTAAGAAATAAATACTTAAGGGTTGGATGTCTACACCTCTTACAATACTTTACATGATCTACCTTTCATATGGTCATTACTGCCTTCCTTCAACAGGTAAGTTAGGAAGCCCTGACAAGTCTTCAGACAAGTTAACAGGAGGCTTATAATGCTGTTTGTCACTCTACTACTGAAGACAAAACAGAAGTCTGTTTCCCTTCCTTTCTTTTCCTCATTGCTCATTCTGTATTTAACCTACTTAGGTGACTGTCTTCCCACAGAAAAGAGATTTTGGTGTCTGGTCACTTCCCTTAATGTAGCCCAGAGGAATTCTGGCTCACCCAATTCCCTGCATCATCCTGGCTGCCAGCGAAGCATGGGATAAATCCTGTGGAGCTAATGAAAAACACAGCACTCAGAAGAGCACTTCAGGTACAGATGTTTTGAATTTTCTCTAAAAGATTTAAAAAATCCTTTAATATTTAATCAACTTTGGTAGCAGTATCTCGTCTTCCAAATAAAAATTAAACATGAATGTTTGCGGATATTTGCAGTTATTTTCTGCTCCCACAGCTAGTGAGAAAACAAAACAAAGATGAATACTGTGACCCCTACATGGTCTAAACTACATTCTTGTGATTGGGAGATGAACTCCTGTAAGTGGAGTCAGGAAAGACATGGATAAAATAAAGATATTGAGAGTAATTAATATAGTGAAAACGACTTTTCCTCCTTTCAAATATTTCTATTATCTATCACCAAAGAGTGTAAACTTAGGAAGAGAGCAGGAGAGCTAGGCACATCACTATTATAAAAAAAATTAATATCTGCACAAATCAACGCACAAAAATTTTTCCATATTGCCTACTTGTTTCTCCCAGCAACAGACTATCTCCCTTTACTGGAAAGGACCAGCTTTCTCACAGCTCTGCAATTATGTAAACCTCTTGCAAAGGATGGCTCTGCTCCCTAAACTGTGCTGGTGTGTTTTAGTCCTCGAAGAGAAGGGGGTTGGACGGTAACAGGAAGCAACAGATTTTCAGTCTTCCTTTTTGATTTCTACTGCCTACGTTAGTCAGCTGTGCCCATTCAGCATGTAACATTCATATCATTAATAAAACAGTCTGCTAACATCCTTTGAGGCAGGAAAATAAACCCGAAGCATTGATTGCAAGCTTCAGCTGGAACAGGCACCTGATATCGACTGCACAATATGCAAGATGAAAGCCAAGGCCTTCAGCAACATCTATACACCCACCTCTCTAGCAGAAGGCTCACACCTGGTTATGTTTGTTAACCTAGAACCACAGGACATTGTGCATCTACAGTGGCCTGGGTTCACAGCACTAGTTCAATTAAATCAGTAGTATTTCTGTAGTTGACTTTGCTTACAGGCCACAACAGCTGGCCCACACCTCCCTTACTGTGGTCACTACCTCAGCAAACTCAAGATCACAGCCATTCTGAGGGACCTTGAACAAATCCAGCTTGGAGCATGAGGTTAAGAACTATAGCTAACAAAATCAAGATGTTTTGCCCAGGGCTGGTATGACTGGAATAAAGCTCTTAATGGTAATTTTTTCTCCCAACTCTCTTCTTACTAGGCACATTTGACAATGTGAGCAAAGCAAAGAGCAAGCCCACCTCAAATTCACCATCTTCTGCACCCTGTATCTAGCAAGTCTCTTGCTGCATTTCACTTTGTTTGCAGTCCACTATTTCTTTTGCTGCTAGAAAACAGGTGTACACATTTTTGTTACCACAGGGTAAATAACACATTTGCATTATACCCCGGTCTAAGCACAGAAAACAGAAAGGCCTTTGCCAACATCCACACGCAGTTGACTATAGCAGAGGGTTCCCACCTGATTATTTTCATTAACCCAGAGCTGTAGGACTGACTTTGCTTCATTTTCAGTGCAGTCAATTCATTGAGGCCAGCCGCAAAGAAGCAGCACTGACCTCACTGTAGAGCTAGGGAGCTCCGCTGTCCCTGTGCCACAGGACAAGTCATCTGCACCAGCTACCCTGGGGTTAAAAAAAAAAGTCCTGCATGCTCTAATTAAGAACTAAGACCATGATTCTGAGCAGCTTCTCCCTTCCAGGCTACAGCAAAATAGAGAAAGGAGAAAAGCGCAGGCAGAAGCTATAGTAAGACTGACAGAAGTGAGCCTCGGTGATCAATGCACATGAAAAAGATGAGACAGTTTTCATCACCTTATTGCAGAGCTGGCTGCTGCAATCAGAAGTAGGCCATTCAGCCCATCACTCCGCGAGAGGCTTCATCTTTGACCCTCTTCTTGGTAATTATCCCCTCATACAGCTCACATAAATGAGACATATCAGGAGCTCCAGCTGCAGTCAGTCACCATCTTGGTGTACACATTTTGTGACTCCTTCTGAGCACATGCAAGCAGAAGCCAGAAATAGCTTCCTCATCTTATTTATACAACAATCATGAACAGTGTAATAAACAAATAAGCTCTGATGAAGCTGCTTTATAAAATTACTTCAGATTTAAATATTTTATCTTCCACCAAGAAGGATAAGCAGAAGTGCTAGTACTATCTTTAAAACAGCAACAACAAAAAGTCATAATTGCTCCATTGTTGTTTCTAATGCAAATGTGAATATTTAAGATAATCAGAAGCATGGAGAAAGAATTACTTTCCAGCATTTATTTCCTTCAGTTCTTATTAAAAGTCCTAATCAAACATGTTTAATTCTTCCCCTAGTTGGCACAATCTATATTTAAGACTCATTGACTGCAATGAAACTTAGGCAAGCATTTAATTTATCATAGAATCATAGAATGGTTCAGGTTGGAAGGGACCTTAGAGATCATCTTGTTCCAACCCCCCTGCCATGGGCAAGGACACCTCCCACTAGACCAGGTTGCCCAAAGCCCCATCCAGCCTGGCTTTGAATACTTCCAGGGAGGGGGCATCAACGACTTCTCTGGGCAACCTGTTCCAGTGTCTCACCACCCTCACAGTGAAGAATTTCTTCCTTATATCTAGTCTAAATCTACCCTCTTCCAGTTTATAACCATTACCCCTTGTTCTGTCATTATCTATCCCTGTAAAAAGCCCCTCCCCAGTGTTCCCCCAAACCAGAGTGCACAACCAAAGTCAAACTTAAAGTACAAAGACACTAAATTGCAGCAGAAGCGTGATCCCCGGTGGAGGAGTTCAATCTTAGTGGATTTGCTCTCTGCTTTGTCCAGGCAGCCAGATTACTAAGTCACATCTTCACACAGAAGATAGAAAATCTTTACACTTCCCAGCACTGCATGCTGGAAGGCTTCTGTTCATTTGTTTTGCTTCACATGAGTTCCCATTTCAAGTAATTGGTGAGTTTTAAGACCAAGATTTTAGGAACAGTGGGGAGAAGCTCTGAGCCACCCATCCATTCTCATAGACATTACACACGCAGATGCCTGAACATGCACAGCAAAGGTGGGTGGCATCAGTATGATCCCTTGTGATGTTGATCTGATTGGTACCAGCGCTGCTGTGAGCAAGCTGCTGAAAAAAAAAAGGGTCACCTCTGCAATTAGAGAAACCCCACTCTGCACAGACCCAGCAGAAATACCATGTGAGCTTGGAAAGTGTATTAACATCTGAGCACTACCCCAACGAGGAGTTCAAGCCGTACGATCTCTGAAAGTAGCAGAGGAAACGGTGCGTAGATTCTCATTTTAAACACTGGTGGCAGTATGAATGTCCTGGTAAGTCATGATTTAAAAAAATGAAAAAAGTATACTTTGTGCCCTCCCCACATTATATACATTAAAATGGGAGTGGACTGGCAGGAATTTATGGAGACTAGGTTTACAGAAGCTGAGTACTTCGCTCCAAGAAGTAGTCACGGGAGGATTCCTTTTGGTGGAGACTGCATGGGCATCTGCTATAAGGGTTAGGACCTAAAAGAGGAATCAGGACTCCAAAATCTCAGAATCATTTGTTTCCACATACGTGAACTACTTCCTAAAATCTGAAAGACTCAGAAACTGAGCATTTCATTTGCACATTTCTGTGCCAACACAATGTAACATATGCTTGACACGTCTAGAAACATTACGGTGCTGCTTCCATTTCCTGCCAACCTCAACAACAAATTCTTTTCCTTCCTGATTTTAGGCTTTGTGAATTGTTTCAGTGCAGGAAGAGGAGGAACAGAAAAGTGCTTTGGTACCTGGGAAAATAGAGTGTTTAGAAGAAAGAGGCAAAGCATGTGTTCTCTGGATCAGTTGGCAAATGAGGCAGAAAATACCACAGAGCGTGACACAAACTGAGAAAAGATTTTGTACTTGCTTTTCATTTGTTCCCACAACAGATGCATGCTGGCCTGACTTAAATCCTCCATGAAGTAGCAGCCATTGCATATGCTTCCAGATCTGTGTTGGTCTAGCTGAAGGCAAACATGCTGCTAGCTGAATGTGAGCTGAAGGAGCAGCACAGCGGTTGCAGCTTGGGAATGCCTAAACATCTTCAAAGTCCCATCGTGATCTGCACAGCCTAGGGCTCCATTTCCACTCCCTTCAAGGCCAAAATTGCTTCACGACCAGAAGACAGGTTCAAGGTACAGAGAGAGTTGATGAACTCCGTATTCAATTTTAGGAAGACTGCAACTAGAGAATCCACCCTTCAAACAGGTTCAGATTTGGGAGGCAGTAAAACAACCGAAAGACATGATCCTTATCTAGATGATTCAAATCATCTGAGCACTACACAAGTCTGCACAAATGGACTGAACTCCCTAGAGAAAGCCCTTTCTCATGAAATTTTGAGTACTTTTCAACCCTGGCTTGGCAAGAACTAATGTGAGAGCAGATTCCCTCGTGGTATTTTGGTATTTTTGATTCCAAACACAGCCAGAAATAGAGTGAGAAGAAGGATTTCAGTACATTATCTGAATTTATGAAACAACTAAACTATTTTAATTTTTTTTTTCTGATGACAGGCCCTTCAATATTTTTGAGCACAGACTCAATAATCACTATCTATGTGATGGCTCGAGTATGGTTTGAAATCTAGCTTCTAGGCACTGAGTTTTAGCTCAGATCAAAAACAAATGCATCACATGGCAGAATCGTCTCTTCCCTCCTTCCACAAAGTTAGTCCAGTCCAATGACAGACCATTGCTCCACAGTAGTAAGATTGTACTGGTATTTCTACAGGAAGAAATCTTCTGCCTTTTCCATTGTTGAAAGGTAGCTCTAGCAAGAGTTGGTGAGAATCCAGATATATTCAAAGGCTGAAGAGGGACCACAATCTTTAAACATCGGGGTCTATTTAGAGAAATGGTACATG
Organism: Penelope pileata; assembly: GCA_013396635.1. Classification (NCBI taxonomy): domain Eukaryota; kingdom Metazoa; phylum Chordata; class Aves; order Galliformes; family Cracidae; genus Penelope; species Penelope pileata. The sequence continues at coordinate 559,258 of WBMW01000148.1, read as the reverse complement.
CTTACTCCCAGTGAAGTCAAAAGGATGGTATGTTTCTCCCCCCAGAAATCTAAGAGAGGTGCAAGCAAAACCAGAGGAGATGAACACACTCCTCTTGACTGGCTAGAAGGGGAAATCTACATTTTGGAAAAGTGTGAGGAAGGGTATGTATTTATATCCAGCAGCGACAGGAACAAAAACCAGTATTTTACCCAGAGTCTGATTCCTGAAGAGGCCCATAGTGACAAAAATAAGATAATCGGAAAATAATAGCTCACCATGTTCTCACACTTTTTTTCCATGCTGCTAAAAGCAATTCACTCAATCAGCAGTTGGCTATCACCAAAATTCCCTCCTTCATCTCTGTATTCCACTTAGGGAGTAGCAAATATAGGGCACTCAGCTCCTAACTTTTGGTTTTCTCAAGCAAGAAAATTCTTATGAAGATGAAATAAGCCTCTGGTTTAATGGTCATCAACTGAGCACAATAGCTATGCTGGGAACAAGAGATCTTAGAAAAATTCCCTCTGTGATTATAGGGCTGATTCTCTCATGTTAAATGATTGTGGCATGATTCCAAATGCAGAAAAGCCAACTCCTTCAGGATGGTTTGTTCTTGATTTCAGCTAATCCTCCCAGACCATACACTGATAAGTAATAAACCAATCAGCAAAGGGGCTTCCAGGGTAGAACATCCTACTTCTCAAAACTTGGATCTGTACCATCATACAAACTAATCTCATCCTACACAAAGGCACACATTTGCACAATCAGTGCTGATTTCCAGAAAGCCTTTACCATGGACACTCTGGAAAAGCAGTTATCTTCCATCGGCGGATTCTTTTTTCAGCGCTTCTTCGTAATCACTTGGCTTCCCCGTGCCCTCGTTGGTCACAGTCAATATTTCTACAGCATGATCTCATGATCTATAAGGTTGCTTTAACCTGGCATGTTATAATCTGGATGTTTTCTGCTTTTTCCACAGCCTCTCTGACAAAAGGTCATTCTTCCCAGAATACGCTATGGTGATCCAGTCTGAACATAATTCAGGAGCCATTAACAGTCTCAATTAAAAACAAACAAGACTAGTTAAAAAGGAAAAGGAATTCTATCTTGCATCTCTATTTATTAATTTTTTTGAGCACATTCAGCAGATACATCTGCTAAATCTAGGCTAAAGAGACTAAGTTTGGGTTTATGCTGCAAAAAACTCCTTGCAATTACAGAGAACGCATCCTGTATAGTTGACATCTCCTTTGCCTCTCTCCTCAGGTGCCCTGCCAGCAGGGCAATTTCTCCCTTCTGCACTGTTTTCTCTCACTGAAATAACTACTATGTCCTCCTGCGTTTTCCATGGGCCAGATATTCCTCCCCTCCTCTCAAGCCGTTCTGTGATGTTATTATGCACAATAAACATGTTGTACTCCATCTCATAGGCAGCTGAGGTCTTTGAGGATTAAGGAAAGGTGCAAGGTAAATGTTAGATGTGTTGTTATTACTTTAATTAGGTATCCATCTACTAACAGCTCCTCACTGAATGCAGGAATTTAAAACTGGGTTCTAACAGTTTCCTGCTCCAAACTGCCCTTCTCCTGCCAGAGACAGCAGGAAATTAATCGGAGCCAGAGGAAATTGGAGGAAATGGAAGACAAGGGAGGACTCTCTGACCACATGGCAAACATTAGTGCAGAGAAGAAAGGGCCCCTTCAGAACCAGCATCCTGGTTTTGTGGATCCCAAGTGTTTCATCTCTCAACCTGCCGCCTCATTCTTCAGAAGGCCCAACATCTGAAACATGTCTAGAATGAGGGAAGGAGGGAGTCAAACCATTCTTCCACCAACAGCTCCAAATGTTGCCAGCATGACATGCCAGAGCTTTCAACGTTTTGTCCTTCCCTCCCCCATCCCCCATGACAGTCCACCAAAACAGGAAGTATTTCTGGAAAGCCGCTGAAAAAGATTGTGCCAATTGACCAATAGTCCCAGAAATACCATCTGACCAGGCTGACATGGATTTCACTCAAGCTAGCTGAATTTACCCATAATTTGTGAACATTCTCAATTCCTAAATCAGTAACAATTCAAAAGTGACTACTGCTGCATTACATTATCTTATAAGAACAGTACCACAATGCAGCTGCTTGCTACATCTGCAAGTATTTTATGGATACTACCCACAAGTCAAGGAAAGGTATACTCTGCCAGGACCCACCAATTGTTAACATGCTGAGAGAGCTAAATGTAAGCTGAAATGAGGACTGATTTACCCTTCACCTCCTATGAGTTATGCTTCCATCTGCTTAACACTCCAAGTGGAAGGAGCTTGGCACATTTCTTGAAACAGTTAATTTGAGTTCCCATTCCCAAATCCATCCTTTCCAATTTGGCGCACTGGGAAGATTATAGAATTGGAATATGAGTTGCTGCAAATCAGGACTCAGGTGCTTGGCAGGTATCTGCATTCAAATTTCAGGTAATACCTGGCTGTGTTGTCCTGCCTGTAGCTAGGATGATGATTCTCTATCTACTGCAAGTTCAAGGGAAGCAAAAATGCAGACAGATAACAAACACAAAGCAGATTTACAGAAGCCACTGGGTCTAGAAACTTTGTAGGAAGCACTGAAGCAACTCAGTCTCACACTGTGGTGAGGAGATGATCACCAACTCAGCCTGCAGGATCTTCCTTCTCTTGCTCTTGAACAGTCAGGATTTCTGCTTTAATAGTCTTTGCCGAATAAAACATACCAGGTTTTCAGGATTTTGCTTTAAATGGTCATGTGACTTGTATGCCCATTTGAGGCCATTTGAGGCTTAGTTATGCAATCCCCTTTGGCAATTTTTCTGTCAGAGGTTCTAATACTTCTGGAGACAATATCCAAATTATGCATGTATATATGATTACATACTAAGCTGGTGTTATTCAGTTGAAAATCTGTAGCCAAGAGAAGAATAGAAACTCCCTCAGACAGATTGTTTAAAAAAAAAAAACACAAAACACTAACTCCTTTCAATCGTATGAGGCCTGCAGTATCTTAAGTTGCTCTTTCTCCACCTCATCCTCCTGCTCTGGGGTCTGTTCCTTATGGACAGACACACACGGGCCACCGCTCAATCCTCATACCCCTGCCCATATGTTTAGGCTGCCATTAATGTCACATAAGGGACTAGCTGGAAGAGACACGCTCCAAGCGGAGCCAGAACATCCCTCCTCTCCCACAGCCAAGCACACCATGCTGCCAGCACATCTGCTCCCCACCAAGCCAGCAAGCTTCAAGGTTATTTTGGGACCTACATCTACACTAAATGGTAGCACAGAGAGCCAGCAGCAGGAAGTGCACCAAGGATTGTCTAACTGAAACCTGCAGTTTCAGGGGCCAGCCAGAACAAGGGCAAAAAAAAAACCCTAAGTAGAAGGCACCCATGTTTTCAAGGATACAAAAGAGGCCACAAGGTACTAACTCCTGATGGAATAAAGCAGAGAAAACAGGCATGACAGACACCTGTAAGAAGGATTTGAGGGTGATGGTGGATGCAGTGAAGCCTGAGAAGAGGTGGAAGGGGTAGCACTGAGGATTAATGAAAAGGTACCAGGTGAAGGGGGAAGAGGAGAGTTCCGCAGGGAGCAGCCCTCCCCTTGGGTGCAGGGGGACACCTGGACTTCCCAGCAGTGCACCTACCCTCTCACAGAATCACAGAATCACAGAATTGCAGGGGTTGGAAGGGACCTCCAGAGATCATCGAGTCCAACCCCCCTGCCAGAGCAGGTTCCCTACAGCAGGTTGCACAGGTAGGCGTCCAGGTGGGTCTTAAATATCTCCAGGGAAGGAGACTCCACAACCTCCCTGGGCAGCCTGTTCCAGTGCTCCGTCACCCGCACCGTGAAGAAGTTCTTCTGCATGTTGGTGCGGAACTTCCTGTGCTCCAGCTTAAGGCCATTGCCCCTTGTCCTGTCCCCACACACCACTGAAAAGAGGTTCCCTACCTCCATTTGCCTCCCACAACTAAGATACTTATAAACATGGATNTACATGCAGTTATTCCTCCCCAGGTGCAAAACTCTACACTTGCTTTTGTTAAACCTCATCAGGTTCCTCTCTGCCCATCTCTCCAGCCTGTCCAGGTCTCACTGAATGGCAGCACAGCCTTCTGGCGTGTCAGCCACTCCCCCCAGTTTTGTGTCATCAGCAAACTTGCTGAGGGTGGACACTATCCCCTCATCAAGGTCGTTGATGAAGATATTGAACAAGACCGGACCCAGCACCGACCCCTGGGGAACACCGCTAGTTACAGGCCTCCAACCTCTTCTCACAGCCTGCTTTAAAACACCTGTTCTTTCCTTTTTATTATTGTTTCTATATTTTATTCACCAAGGGAGAAAAAAAGCTCTGCTCATACACAACATCTGGCTTTCAGCAAGGTCCTGCCAGTTGTCCAGCTGGATGGAAGGAACCCCAACAGGTGCTACCCACAGAGGGGCCAAGGGAGCAGAGTCCACCATCCCTGGTGGGTGCTTAGCCTCTGGATGCAAAGGGAACTATGTGTTCCATTTACACCCCCTCAAGAGGAGGATCTGCCCAGACTAGGTACATGTGACCTGCAGCATATTGAGCCCTGGGCTTGCTCATGCTTTAGCAATGCTCCTCCAACTCACCCACCTCAGCACACAGGTATTTTAGATGCAGTAAGTACACCATAGTGCTCAAGAGCCACAAACTCTCCCCCAGCCTTGCCGTAGGGATATATTTGAGCACAAGGTTTGAGATGTACATGCCTGCATGGTCAGCACCAGGCAAAGAGTGGCATACAGCTCCAGAGGTGGGATGTTAGAAAGCTATCACTGACAACATTTAACAAATTCTTTCAACAGAAACACAAGAACTGGGGGACTTAAAGCCATAGGAAGTTTCAATTCCTCTTCCCAGAGCAGCAGCACAGCATAGCCTGAAGTTTGTTCTCTCTTTTCTGCCTACAGAAGTGTTCACAGTCTCCAAAGCACATCTGCTCATTTTTGCAACTGCACTGACTACTCCAGCAGGCACATGCTACTCCCTCCACACAAACATTGCCTCATTTCTGGCTTTATATCCATCCCAGCAACAACACTGATACTAGAATGATTCATCTGATTGGGAATTCAGTAAAGACTGGACTTACGTAAAGAAATTAATGAAAATCCTGCAACATGAGTACATCAAACTCTATGAAAGTTCAAGTCTTGGGCCTTCTGCAGACCTTCACTACCACATCATGACAACATCACCAATAAAAGTAAATAGAGAAGAAAATACCTAAGGAATAAAAAAAGTCAGAAGCACATTTAGGATCCATCGGCAGCAGTTTTTCATGTCTCACAAATTTCCCTAGTGGCTACATCCTATGGCCAAGACCCTCTCTGCTGTGCAGGGCGGGAGGCATTACCTGGCCAGGACCCAGCCCTCAGACAGGAGCTGGGGTGCTTACAGCTCAGCCACAGCTGTCCCCTGGCCCTGCTCCTCCATGGACAGCTCTGGTTTTCAGGCAAGTGATATTTTGACAGCAACTTGAAACTGTATGCAGAAAGCAAGTGCTTTGTGCTGTTACTTAAGCAGATACTGATAAGCCAGTTTTCTCCCCCAGTAAAAACCTTTCAACAATAAAATTGCTGTAGTCATCCTGTGAAACCAACACAGCTTGTACACTCCACACAGCCTCAAGAACTGGGTTAGAAACTGTACGAAACTTTAGTTTGCACACATACGTGATTGTGTTGGAGTTATTCTGTATATCAAGGTCTGATCAGACCAGAATAACTAGACAATCCAGCCACAGATAGTGATTTACATGTTACTGATGATGGGCACAAAAATAAATGCTAAGACTTTACTCAAATAAACTTTGGCTTCTGGATATTTAAAATTTAGATCCCAAGCTAAATAAAACATTAATCTAGCATGAATTTATATCTAGTTTACTGTCTGAGTGGTCTTTCTGTTCATTGCCTGCACAGAAATGTACATTTTGTTTGAAAACAAGAGGCATATTCCAAAAACATACAGGTCACAATTCTACTTGGATCATAACACTATATAAATATTTTCCATTTGTTTTCACTGGAGAAAGAGTCCTTTCTTCTTTTCTGCCAGTCTTCACACTCACATATCAAATGGCTTATAAAAGCATTACAGCTGCTGATTGACTAACATTTATCCACAGCAACCAGTTTCCTAAAATACCTTGTTTTTGATATTTTTCAGTCCCACTTGGTTGTTTATCACACAGACATACTTTTGGGGAAAGGAACATCTATATCCATACAGAACCAAGACAAACAGAGGTTCAAGGTTGTGGATTCACCAGGCTCTACTGCAACACAAATCACTAACAGCATAAGACTCTACTAGCTTTCACTCACGAAAACCAGATATGCCAGACTTACAACTGCCAATCAGTAGCTTCATCCAGGGAAGAACTGTGACATTTCACCTACTTTTCACCTGTTTTTTGGGGGTCTTGTTCTTGTTTGTTTGTTTGTTTTAAATCTAAGAAGCAACTGAAAGGGGTGGAGGAAGGGTGTTAAATAATTCTCACAGAACAAGCACTCTGCAGCAGAAATCTAGGTGAAGCCTGGACTGGAAGGTCTCCCAGTAAGCACTATGGGTACAGCAAAGCCATCGCTCTCGACACAACAGGAAAACAAGCAGACAAAAACTACTGAGACGTCTCCTGCATCCAGCTCTGATGAACTGTCACAGGGGAGGTCAGGTCATCCTGTAGCAGATAGTGTGCCAATAATTTCTATTTAATTCCGGTGGAAAAACTTAACATCCGGAAAAAAAAGTTTCCTTCAGCTATTGTTTCCTTGCCAAAGATCATTCCTTCAACTAAAAGGAAGAGGAAGAGTAAAGAAAGAAAGAGAGACGGGGTGAATAATGCACCATGACTAATAGCCGTGGTCTGACCAGTCTGAAACTGCTTCAAGTACCCGTGACCTTTTGAAGATCCACTAGTTAGACGCTAACAAAAACGCACAACGCACACCCTCACACCCCCTTCCCTTTATCAAATGGGCGTCAGGATGAATAAGCTGACAAAAACAACATGGAAGTAATCTGCTGAGTAATTCCACTAATATTCCACCGTGGGTTGGCTCTGAGAGCTTGAAGCACACAGCTATGGAGGCACTGCGCTGACTCTGTTGCAGATGACAACTTCTCATTAATCACACAGAAACACTACGTGTCGTTCCCCAGCTTACACAAATGTTCTCTGGAAACAGCACTCAAGCTATTAGCAAGTCACCAAGCCCTCCTGTTTCCTGACGTGGAAAGCTTCACCCAACTGCTCCACGCATCCCACCCCCTGTGATCAGCCCACGGGACTTCACTCAGCACATGTGTTCCCCACACTGTTTAAAGGTCTTCAGTATGAGTCCTGCTTTCTGGAGGCGGCACACCAGTTAACTGCTCGGGGGCTGTTCCTACACCTCTTCTGACAATCAACTCAGATCCACCCCAGGCTGCAATGTCATTAGAACAAGTTTGGCAAAAGCAGATAACAGTAGTAACAATAACAACAACAATACCATCCAGCTCATATATGTTAGTATGTATAGTCAATAGAGAGAAAGAATACTTCTTAAAGAATGTCGCTATCACTGTACAGAAGGGTCACTATTACCCTTTGGACCCCTACCTTCAAGGAGAGTGTTTAGCACCTTTCATATTGTTGGACCATGACGACGTGTTCCTCTAAAGCAATGCATACTAATCCCGTGCAAGTGGAGATTAAGTGATTTCTGTTAACAACATTTTCAAGTCACCAACAGAAAAAAATCCATCATATATTATTATTGAAAAGGAGTGACTAATTCACAGGACAGTTTACTGCTTCAATCTTTTTCAAGTCACAAAACATATTTGTCCTCTTAATTTTGAAGCGTTTTTATTCTAAAATAAAAGGCCAAGTTTGACCTAATAACATCTAGACTAAACGATCAGAATTATACTATATAGTATTATATTTCCTGAGTAGTCAAGTACACAGTTCTGGTTCAAACACTGAAAACTTCTAAAACGTTTCTTGAAACAACAGATGTCAGAAAGTAGCATGGCCCACTCTATATAGAAGTAAAAATAATACACTGGTTACATTTTGAATGCATGCTGCCAAGTTCTCAAATGATTGCATGGCCAGAAAAAAATGCACACCATTAACTATAATGAGTTATCAGAGATAACTCAATAAAGCTTACTGGAAAGTGCTCAGAACTCCCAACTAAATCATCTGCTAGCTGTAGAAATCAAATCACATTCAGTTAGATGCCTAAATATTGTTTTGCCAGCACTCAAATTGAGAACATCAGTCTACCTTGGGTGAAATGCCTCACCTAAAACAAGAGCTGTGATATGACTGCCACCTAAATCTTTGGGAAAAGTGTAGCAGTGCATCCAAAGTCCATGCCTAATGTGTTTAGAGAAGGCAGAACCCTAAAATCCAGATATGACAGCCTAAATGTAAGAGGAATTCCAATTCAAATTTCAATCCACTCCTATATAGAGGGAAACGTTTAAACTTGTGAGCAAACCTCATGATTGTAAAACAACAAAAAGGCGCTATGTGAACTTCACACAGCTACAGAACTGATTATAGAGCAATAAAACAGATCTCCAAGGTATGGTCTGAGTAATGAATATCAGAAGCCAAGAGCACTCCTGTCCCAAGGAAAAGTCAAGCACCAAGCATACCTAAAAAAGCTTGGTGACAGCACAATAAACTGAGGGGACTTTCTCAATTACAGACAAGAAGCCATGGATGAAAACAAAAGAGGGATGGGGAAATAAATATCTTCAAGAGGCTCTGACAATTCCAGAGATGATAGGTGACAGGAAAGATTTTGAAAAGAGAAATAAACAGAGTGGAAGTCACAAACAGGAGAGCTGACAGCCAGAAACTGTTTGGATTTTAAATGAGTTCAGTGGACAGAGAAGGGGAAAGATCATTGAACTGTTACCCATGAATGACAAGGATGGAACTGGAGCACTGTGAGAAAGAAGACATCCAGCATATTTGGCAGCAGTAGCTTTAAGGAGGGTCTTGAATGGGGACACAGTGGCAACTGATGCTTCTTAGTCTCTGACATGTATCAAAGAAGAGGGAGACGGGGGTAAGTAGAAAAGCATCCAACCTAGGAGGAGAGTTGAAGAAGAAAGAGAGGAAAAACCCTTGGGCACGTGCAGAATTGCTGATGAAGTGTTTACTGATGAGTGGTGAGAGAATCTTATCGTGTCAGCTCAGCGAGCTGGGAAAAGCACCTCACAACTGAAAAGGGGCAGAAACAGTCCCTCAAAGTCAGCAAAAATGAAAAGGGTGCATTCTGGAGAGAAAATTTTTAGTACAGCGTGGGAGAAGCTGAAGGGGAACGTTACAGCAGAGTCCATGGAAGATATGAATCAAATTCCTTTCTTCCTGATCTGCCAAAATTTTCCTCTCCCATCTACCCAAAGAAATAGATCACCTTCCAAGTTTAAAATTTAGCCTCTAAATGTTTGGAAAGGACATCACAGACCTAAGGGATAAGGGGACCTAGACAAACTTGTGGCCTGCATCTATTTAATAGGAGATGCTACTGTTAGTGGAATTCAGCAGTTCTGAGCCTCGTTCACCTGGGGAAGAGCAGGAGGTTTTCAACACCATCAGTGAGTCAGGAAGAGCAGCAGGGATGGAAGAGGCCCTCCGACAAGAATGCCTAAGTATCAGTTCCTATGTATGCAGACTTGGCTCAGATTATTCCACCAGGAAAGCATCCTCTCTCCTGATGAGCCCGCTGAACTCCACCAGCACCCCATGCTCACCATTGGGCAGGAGCCATCTCCAGTCTGATCCAGTAGGCCCTGCTCCTGAGAAGAGGGCTTGCTGGACACTAACACTAGGCATTGTGTCCTCCTCCCCTCCACAGACAATCCACACTATGCTGAGCTAGAGAGAGAAGACACCTTTTCCCATATAATGGAGTCTTTCAGCCTTATACAGATTAAGCACCCTGTAAGAGGAGCACTGGAAAAAGTAAGGTGGTATTGTATTGTATTAATGTCACTTAATGGTAACTGTCAATGATTGCGATGGAATAAATATGGAGAGGAAATTACTGTAATTGATTGACAGTCTGGAAGCTTCCACACACTATCTAATGAGAGAGACCTGTGAGAAGCTGCTGCAGTAGAGGCTATTAATGCAAATCATATGCACCATGCCTGCTCTCTGAATTATGCAATGCCATGTGAATGTCTAATCCGTTTCACCAGGCTTGTCTCTATCCAGAAAGAATATTCCACTGACATGCTGATTAGTATATTAGGAGAGTTTCAGAAGTTCTGTGGTAGAGCGAGTGCCATTACAGTGTCATTAACTTAGTTCAGAACAAAACAAACAGGTCTGTACAGCCATCAAAATCACTACATAAGTCTACAAGATAAGTTTGTCATAGCTGATGGGAATTTGCAGGAATGCCTTGTGGTATGTGCTGGGAGTTAATGAACACATAAGGAAGGAATCACTTTTCTAGGAAACAGTCATTGAGGACTTGAGAACCGAAGACAGGGAAAAATGCTTGATACAGCTCCATGATATTATACATGGCTTTCTAGAAAGAACATTGTGATAACAAACAGACAGGAAATTTAGAAATGTAGTTGGCATATTCATATATCAGCAGTACCAGAGACACTAGGCAGCACACAAAGACATAGGAAGATTGTGCCTGTCTCAAGCCTTCTGGGCTGATACTACTGTATTTTGCCTCTAAAAAAGTATATTCAGATCAAATACCATTTAGATCGATGATGAAAATGATTTTGAAGGAGTAATCCTGGTCCCTGGGGAGCACTTGTCCTTCATGCAAAGCTGTAACACAATTAGCACCACAGTGTCTGTTAAAGAAAAGCACAGACCTGGACCACAGGAGACCTCACGCAGTTTCAGATTAAGGGGATGTGAAGAAAGCTCACACAAAGCCTACGGAGCCTGCACTGGCTATCTCCCTCTTTTCCACAAAAGTAAAAATCATTCAACTTTAACAAGAAGCTGAGAGAAGGTACTGCAAATATTTACAGCATTCCTCACTGCTTTCTTAAAATAGCTATTTTTACAGGTCTGAATCTGAAATAATACACCTTGAACGTTAGCCCTGTGTCATTCACCATCTAAAATGAACGCTTACAGCAACCATTTTGCCTCAATATCCCTTGCATCTAAATGTCACAGGATAGCCATGTCTAAAAAGAGGCAGAGGGACCACCAACTTGGTAACAAAAGTAAATAATGCCTAAAGAACAGCTTTGTAATGAGATTAATTTTGCTCTTCTCTCCTTACACAAACACAGCCCTGTGGGATACCTCATCCTTTTACACCTGCCCAGCACCCTGTGGGAAATGGGAAGGGCAACCACATGGATATGGAGAGTTTAGGGCAGCCCTTGGCTTTCCGGGTCAACCAGCATTGTTGGCACTTGCCTTGACTCATGTAAGGGAACGAAAACCATGTTTCCCACTCCTCCTGGATTGTGAGAGGCCCCAAGGCACCTCCACACCTTCTACATGAAAAAGACGATGGGGTAGACACAACGCAATAGATACTCAGGATCATCTCTGGTGATCCACACAGGATCTGCATTTTCCACCAATTTGTCTGCAAGCAGTTATAGAGCTTGCGCAGAAGTGAAAGTTTATTGTTAAGATTTCATAGAGTTACTACTTGTGCAGTGATTATACAAAACAGCTCCATTACATTCTAGGCTTTATGGCACCTAGATGTGCCTAGGGACAAACACTGAGAGCAGAGCCAAAAGGACCTTGAAAATAAATAAATGAAAAGAAGCAGAGCTTGGTATTTGGCAAGTCAGCACTAGGGAAGCAAAGATCCATGTGTCATTTTAACATTACTCTTGTGGGGAAAAGATGCTGAAAGTCCCCATGGATTCAGGCACTATTACTTTATTAGTGTTATTTATTTGCACTATCACATCACAGAATAGCCTCAGCCACATCAGCTGTGCAAATGCAGCACAAGGAAAGGGAGTCACATCCCTCCAAAAGACCCAAAAAAAAAAAAAAAACCAACACCTCAATAAGGGACAGTGATTTCAGAAAAGAGAGAAATGCAGGACTGTAAGCTCTGGAGAAGTCACCACGATTTTCCGGCAGCTACACAGCTCCCAAGAGGACCACAGGCATCCCAGGACCTGCAGACCCCCAAAGAGGCTTGGAACAGCTATAGGGACACAACATATTGTGCTGTTTTCCTCCTTTTTTGCACTGCCCCACCTCAGAGAATGCTTTCAGAAGGCAAGGAGTTGGGACGGCTTGATCAGACTTGCCTTATTAGCAAAAAGAATAAAGTCCCCGTGACAATTTGATGTTTTGAATTCACAACACAGAAATCCATCAGTGTTTCTGAGACGGACTGAATTTATCTGGGAGGGACGCACAGTGCAGCATGCTGGTGAGGAGCTGGGGCAGGGATGGGGAGGGGCTCCACAAGAAGCAGAGGAGGCTTCTCTAGCCTTGGAGGAGTTATTTGCCACCCAGAGGCCAACACTTCTAGATTTTTGCAGAGATTGATGTTTTCAACATGTAGAAACGCTCTGAGGGAAAAATATTTTGCATGTGTTCAGCTTCCAAGATTTCACTATTTTACTTGCAGAACAGCCTGATTCTCTCTGCGCTCGTTCAGCAGGAAGTTTACTTTTGGGCAGAACAGGCCAGAAATGAAAAATCTCAACGCAGATTTCAATTGCTCCCAAAAGCCCAGTCCTCGTGTGCCTGTGACTGCTGCATCGCTGGTAGCCAGCTGCACATTAACACCCCTCTGGCACTGGGGCAGGCACAGCTTCTGCAGGAAAGCAGATCCCATACCTTGAACAACGCTTTGCACAGCCCGGTAATGAAGGAGGACGGTATTAACATTCCAATCAAAACATCCAGGAGGAGGAAAAGGAGAACTGGTCCTTCCAGTGTCAACTCCAATTAGGGGGAAATAGAAGCCACAGACGAGAAATAGGAAGCATCTGTATGTGAAAGCATGTTTAGCTTTGAAGCTGGTGTGGGAATATTGGCTTAGTCCTTACTTTCCCCAAGTGTTATGTCATCTCATGTGTAATATTGACACTTACAAGGATTACATATTAAATAATTCCTTTACAAACAACAGGGAATAATTCTGGCCTTTGATACAGACAGATTACGATCTCAGATGCTACTATTGAGATCTTATATTCATCTGAACAGGCTAAGCACATTAAGAATCAGGAAAGAAAAACATGAATGCAAAATATGGAAAGTAAAGCACAGAACAGAAAAATCAAAAAGGCCGTGCTGAGCCACAGTTTTTAGTACCTGGGAAAGGGAAATTACTAAGAGATTAAATCAGTCCACATCAGACTTCAATTTAGTAAAAATTGTGTTCTATGCCAATCTGCGCNTTTTTTTTTTTTAATTTTAAACAGTATCCCATCTTGAGGCTCGGGAGGGGGAGGAGGAATGGTTTAAGGAAAGCCTGCAGATGTCTAATTAACCTGACACTGCCCTCTGGTCAGGCACAGTCAGCTCCCAATTACCTGCAGGTGCTTTATGCAGGTTGCGGATGGAGCCTGGCACAAGGCAGAGGCTCCCACACCAGCTCTGTGGGGGTGCAACGTTGCACGTATGATGCTCCTCCTAGTCCTGGAGCAGTTCAGCCCGTTTCAAAGAGCACAAAGCTGGAGTTAATAAGCTTTGCTGGTGCCTGCATCAGCTCTCTGCGGAGCTGGCCTGGATACTGTCTCTGTGCCGCAGAGCCTGGAGAACCTGGACCCAGCACTGCTCTACTTCATGGGGATACCACAAGACTCCTGTAACATCTAACAGCAGGCTTGAAGATATTTCTGCCTGAAGTCCTGAGTGGGCAGGTGCAAGGGGCACCAACTTTTTCTTCTTAACTATCCTTCCACTAGGACTTTCTTCCCAAACCACCCCCATCTGAGCATTCACTGTAACGTGGATGTGGGGGAACAACTCCAAAAGCCGAAGCAAAAAAAGAAACAGCATTAATTTGTTTCCTCAAACTGCAAGTCCTTGTGTCCGCTTAAAGCAAATGAGGCATTAAAGCTGTGAAAATGCATGCAGGCCCCTGCAGCAGCACTTCCTTCAGCAGAATGAGAATGGCAAAGGCCTTTTCACCATGTCCCATTGTCCTGGCTAGGTGTACGGCCTGGAGCTCCAGCTAGCAGCACAGTATGGGGTTACCCAGGGCAATGAGTGACAAACAATTTAAAACTTTTCCGTAAATCTGAAAAACAAAGAGGCTTTTTATCTCTGCACTGAAAGGAGTCAAGGAGCAGAGCCTCCATCCCCAGAGCCCACCGGTCTGGCCTAATCAGAGCAATCTAGCTGCCGGCCTGACAGCAGACCTGAAGCAGGCAGCCTGTTTCATGAGCAGGAAGGAGAAATCCCCTCAGAAACCCTTCCTGCAGCCTGTCACAAGAGGGGAGGCCATTCCCTGAACCCCCCTGTCCTTCCAGCTGGTCAAAGCACACTGCTGCTCCTTCTCTGCCTTCTCCCCTGTCACAGCAACCCAGCTAAGGCGGAACAGGGCCCTGCCATTAGCCTCTTCCTGAGCTTTATGGAGAAGCTCATGCTCTTCATTGAAATAAATGAAGCCAGAAACACTTTTTTTTTTTTTTTGAAAGCAGCAATTGGAAAAACAAAGCAAGGAGAACTTTTTCCAGCCTAGAGAGTGGCACAGAGCAGAGAATAAAGACTGAAATGACTGAAAGCCTGAAGAACATTTTATAAAACAGTTATTTTTCCCCCTAACAATGGTACTCTGTCCCTGACATGAATCAAAAATGTCACAAGGCAGTTTGGCGAGGCCGCATGTGAATGCTGGGTATTGAGCTGCAGCAGCTGCAGGCAGACTTTGTGGTTAACCCTGTGAGACTTTCACTGCTACAGCTGGCTTCCATTCTGTTGCTGCATCCGAGCAGCCGCTCCTTCCCACCGCCGCTGCTAAATAGAATCATTGCTTTATCGGTGCCCGCGTTTCCTACGCAAGCATCGCAGCACCAGCTCAGAGGTAAAGACAGCAAGTTGGGTGCTATCTCTGCGTATATCCCTAGGCCACTTTGAAGCCCTCTCTCCAGCACCAGTACTAGGAAGTCCTCTGCCATTCCCCTGCAATGCATAGCACTAAGGTTGCCCACTCACATGTTTATCTCCCTGATATCCAGCTCTACAACACAATATTTCCTTCCTAGAACTATCAGCATAAGTGATGCTTTCAGCCTGTGTAGCACCAACACCGGAGTCTAACAAGGCTGTAAAGTTCAGCTAGTGAAAAGTAAACACCTTGCTTCTCAATTGTCATGAAAATTTCTGCAGTTCTTCAAGATTACTACATTACTGTCAGCTTGGCTCATATGAATCAGTCTTCCTCACTACCTGCGTTCCCCATAGAACAAGAAAATAAAAAAA
>WBMW01000148.1:427478-543358 GCA_013396635.1 Penelope pileata | reverse complement strand
CAGGGAAGGAAAAAAAAAAAAAAAAAAGGAATGCGGAAAATCTTGCATGTCATCAGTGGATGTACATGCACACAGGGATTTACATGTTTGATCGTTTCATGCATTTGCATCAACATAAACCTGCAGCCAGGTTAACATAGTACAAGATTTGTTCAATACTACAGAAGTGATTTAAAACTATCATCTTCCTTCAGAGTCCTGTCATTTTCATCTATGATACTTACAGGAAATTCTGCTGAGGACCTAGTTCGATTTATTTTTATTTATTTTTTTAAAAAAATTATTTATTTTACACAGCTTTCCTTACAGGGCAAGTTCTGCTTTCCTAGGAGGATGGCTTCAGCCCTAGCCATCAC
The DNA here is from genome assembly GCA_013396635.1 of Penelope pileata. Taxonomy (NCBI): domain Eukaryota; kingdom Metazoa; phylum Chordata; class Aves; order Galliformes; family Cracidae; genus Penelope; species Penelope pileata. The sequence goes on along the minus strand of WBMW01000148.1, from coordinate 543,002 downwards.
ACACATGGCCACCCTGTCACAGCTTTATTGCCCTGCTTTTCCACCCCACCACCAAGCCCCCTGTAGCACATTGCTCTTTCCTGCAGCCCAGCCCTACAGGCAGCATTGTCTTTCTAGCACTAATATGCAATGGATATCTGCAGGAGCAAGGCACTGGAAGATGCATATCAGCTTGAAACACAAGGACTTTCAGATGTGGCCTCTCAAAACAAGCAAGAACGCATTAACAGCAGCAGCCACCCCCACCTTTTTCCACAAAATTTTTAAAGATGGAGGCAAGAAATAAAAGGCAAATTCCAACACAATCAAGTTGCTTGTGAGCGTGCTCTTTGTGGCATGGTGTGGCAGCCATGAAAGCACCTGCTTCTCTCCATCATCCCAGGCCTCTGCTCCACCTGACACTGTTTTAGCCTGGAGCATACCTAAGGGCTACAGCACAAGCTGCCCAGGAGGAGAACAGCAACATAAAGGCTTGGTCGCATCATTAGGCCTCAATTTGTGCTAATCCCCCAAATTCTGCAGGAGAATGTGAACATCTAGGAAATAGCCTGCCTTTGAAGAGGAGAACTCAGGGCAGGATTTAGACCACCTGTCATCCCTTACCTTTATTTAATCCCTGCCCCATCCCTCAGCTCCCTTTTCTTTACACTCGGAAAAAAATTAAAAGCCATCCTTCCCCAATTCTAATGCAAGCCTCCTGACAGCAAGCAAGATTGTTTTAATAAGCCGTGGCAAAGCGTGTCCATTTTTAATCACCAAATCAGGAAAAAATTATAAAAAATAATCAGAGAAGGAGAGAAGAAGAACAAGAGAAAGAGCTGCACGGAAGTGGCCCAAAAGCCCAACATGGTGCCGTTGTAAATGTGCAGATATGCCTAAACCTGAAGCTTCACTAGTAAGCAGAGTCTCAAGCTGAAGGAGATCCTGCCTTTTGCAACAGAAGGAAAATCTGAGTATCTCCAGGCTGTAAACCTCCCACAGCACCTTCTGAAGAGGAGGATGGGTGTTTACTCTAGCCCAGATCTATTCTGACTAATTGCATCCCAAGCGCTCCTGCCTCCCTCACAGCAGGGAGGGCTCTCCTCCCAGCCTTTCCCAGCAGCTGCCACCCACCACCTTGCTCACCCCACAGAGTGGGGGTGGCCAGCATCAATGTCACCTCCCCAGCAACTCAGGGGCAGCAAAGAAAACATCTGTAACCATCCAATAGCTTCACAGCTACTCATGATTCTCAGAGCACCTGAAAGTTATCAGCCAAGCAAGGGGAAGGTCTCAGAAGTGAAAAGGGAACACATGATGACTGGGCAATACTGTTCCACCCAAGTGTTAGCATCAGCCTACTCCTTCCCCCCCCAGGGCAGGGCTGTCTTGGTAGCAGCTGGGGAAAAAAGGAGCATTTTGAGGTCATAAGTCTTCAGAAGTTTTACCCTACCTGTCTTGGCAAACTGTCAATGTCTAGGAGGCCACATGGCTACGTGAGAACACAGTTTGACACTATAAGGCTTTGGCCTTTTCCCTAGTACTGAAGCTGAAAAATGTCTTTTTAGTCAGAAAACAGGGTTATGTCACTTGACTAGCCAATAACTTTGCATTACTGCTATTCTCTAAGCTTAACCTATGCTGTGGGAGTGACCCTCCTCACTAGGAGTTGTGGCTTATATTGCTATTTCTGCCAGCATAGCTTACACCTGGACTTACACAATGCAAGGGAAACAGCAAAAATAACACCGGAAAGCTGCTGAAGAAAGTAATCATCATTTCCCTAGGCCCAAGCTAAGAGACTTTTTGCTTTCCTAGAGTTTCTCAACACTGATTTGCCCCATTAAGTCAATGAGGGAACCCAACGTAAGTCAAGCACTCATAGGTCCAGAATCTTCTGTTGTGCAGCATCGGAGGATGAAAACCAAACCAGGTGTTATCATTGCAGAAGCATGCTTTAGGTTCACACCCTCTACAAGGATGGGGGTTGCATATTGGCATCTGACCAAAAACAGTACCCTAATAGGTGTATGGAAAGAAAATTGTATGTTCCATACAAAAATCGACAGTGTTCTTCTGACTTAATAGGTGCACACTATGCACATTTTACAAAGACTATGAAATAGATGTTTCCAAGTTTAAAATATTTGGATAATTGTAAGATCGCACAGGTGTCTGTGATATCAAAATAAATTTAACTCTAACATAATACTTCGAAAGAGCTCAAGTCGCATAACACAAGCTTCTCACACCGACTAACTTGGGCAACTGTGCTGCCATTTCTCTGTAGATTTACCTAAAGTGAGAGCAGTGAAGAGAGCGTTAGCATGTGATGGACCTGTGTCAAATCTGAAGACTTCTGCATTTCAGACTTTGCTTTTTTAAAATTATTTTGAAATGAGATGTTAGTCGCCACAACATTTTAGCTGTTTGACATTGTAATTCATGGAAAATTCATTTTACTCTGTTCTAAGATTTCCCACATTTTATATGCTGTACACAAAAACAAGCTATGGAAGTTCATCAACAGTCTAGACAAATTCTGCTGAAAGTGTTTTGTCCTACAAGTTTCAGGGAGAATATATTGCCAAATCATGCAAGATATGAAAAGCAAGAAGTTCATCAACAATCATAAAAGGGGAAGAAAAAGTTGTTCAGTCTCACAGTGCTACAAAGGTCTTGCTTAACCCTCTCTCATTGTAAAAAGGATAACCCAAATTCACTAGTACAGCTCAAGAGCATCCACAGCAAAACCAGCATTGCTAGAGACGCACCCTTGCAACTTGATTTAATTCTTTTCACAAACTTTTTCCAGAAAGATTTGCACTGCCCATACTATGAGCTCAGCAGCTAAAGAACTCTGCAGCCTCACTATTAGTAGACAACACCAAACTAGGAAATCTTAATGTGAACAGCCATGAGTGTGAGCTTTTGGGGGAAAGGTTCGTGTTTGTTCTGTAGATGCCAGGTGCCTGGCATCATAGAGTTGTGGCTGGTAGCCGAGCCAACATCAGTACAAGATAGATATGCAGCAGTTAAGAAAAGCCAGAATCCCACTGAAATCAAGTTTTGCTAACAAAACAGAAGAAAAGAAAAATCAACAAATCTTGATTTCAATAGATTTGGGCTTTCACAGGAAATATTTCCCTGAGACTTGCTGTATTATTTCTCTTTCACCTAAGCCTTCCAACTTCTAGGGACAGCACGGCCAAGAAAAATACCTGCACGTAATGAAAGTCAACAGGGAGAAGTTTGCTTGCTTAATCAAAGCTTGAAATACAGGAAAGAGAGAAAAAAACCCACTATTTCTTGCTAGCTCAGATCAGATAAAGCATGCATTTGCTTTCTGCCAGCAGTAACACATTTTTAGACATCTTACCATCGTCAAGGAAACCCCAGATCTCTGCTGTTTTCTAATGCATTGCTCATTTGAGTGGCTGGGTGAAAAATGGCTTTGATTTCTTTGCAGGGTTCCCAGCCCACCATCCCAGTTGCACACTCTTTGGACACAGGCTCTGCCAGTCCAGCCTACGTACCCTGTGCTTGGTACTTTATCCACCCAAAAGCTCTTCCCCTGTACTCAGCTTACAGCAGAGGGACCTCACTTCTTAAGGTACTCCTAAAGGATCACAACTGGTCCCACAGCTCCAGCACACCTTCTCAGTTCAGAATCGACATCCAATCACAAACATTTGTCATAACTAATGGATATTTGATAATTGAGGCAATGAGCAACAAAGCCAGAGAGACATCAGAACTGACGCCACATTCCTCCTACCAACCATCCACCTCTGAAGGGTTTTGTCTCATTTAGACTAGCACATCCTGCCACCTGTCCTCTGCCCTGTGAAAGGCTGATTTAACAGGAGAGGACAGCAGTACTCAGCCTGAAATCCCACTCCTGCTAGGTTAGAGCCTCCCAGGGCTCTTTCCACGAAAGTCACCATGTTTACGGCAGTGGCCTGAACACTCAGTGTCCCCCTCTGACAGCAGCAGCATGCTTCCCACTCATTGTCTCACTGCCATTGTCCTAGTTTTCATTCTGCAGAACAGCCACAACAGCACTTTTCACTCCTGAAATGCACTGCACAAATGGGGACCACAAGCCAAACAAAAGCTATGGCCGTTCTGTTTACTAGAGAAGAAGATCAATGGTCTTCAATGAAAGGACAGGAAGCTGATGTTCTCACTGTAACTTGTTAGTAAAACAGTGAATAGTGCTATCGAGGCTGACAAAGGCTCTTTTTCCCCCCTCTTTTGTCTTTTTTTTTTTCCTTTTTTTCTTTTTTTCTGAATGGAGAATCCAATGGAGAGGGTTATCATGTAGTTATCAACAGGCCATGAAATGGGGAACATCAGCAAGTTTATTCAACTCTTTTATTTGCTCTTAGAGAGTTGAACAGGAGCCTCAAAGTGCACACACACCAAAAAACAAATAATAAACCAACAAAAAAAAGGAATCACAAAAAAAGAATGCTGGGGGAGACAGGGGGGCGAAACAAGCAGGAGCACAAGTCTGAGAGGTTTGCAGCCACATTTGTTCAGCATCTTTGCCTGTGTTCAGGGCGCACAGAGCATCCCAATGGATGGAACAACTAACCTCTTGTTATACCCACACAAGGCCACGTTACTGCTGTGACAAGCCAGCCCTTAGGGCCCTATCAGAAACACTACATCTGGTATTTATATGATTAGGCCTTTATTCAGTAAGATGCTCTAGTCTAGTCACCATCAACGTTTCAGAATTACTGGGCACCACAAAATGGAGCTGTGCTCTGGTAGAAATACCACTGGATTGACCCTACTCACAGAATCACAGAATTGTAGGGGTTGGAAGGGACTTCTGGAGATCATCTAGTCCAAGCCCTCTGCTAAAGCAGGTTCCATAGTGTAGGTTACACAGGAAAGTATCCAGACAGATTTTAAATATCTCCAGAGAAGGAGATTTCATAGAAAGTCCCATTGTCAGAAAAAACAAAAACCCTCATGCTGGCACCAGCCACATAGCCAGGAGTTGATTACATATCTATTTCTGCCTTCCCTCTTTCCTCCAACTGGCAAAAGTGAAAAGAAGATAACTTGGACACCACTGTTCTTCACTTGTGCTCCCAGGGCTTTATAGTCTTTGATTCTGCCCATGTTCCGGCTTCCAGTGTATTTCATGCCCACTTGAAAGAGCATTAGTGTATAGTAGTCCGTGCCCTCGACAAGCTGCAGCACTCTCTTGGCAATGTCCCAGATCTTGGCTCCAGGGAGGCAGCAAATCTCTCGAGACTCCCTGTCAGGCCGGCAGAGGGGAGTCTCAGTGCCTTTTAACAGGAAGTCACCCACTACATGCACTTGGCATTTCTTTTTATGATATCCACTATAGGCTGCTGGTATGGTTTCTTCTTGCAGATCTTGGTCATGAGCATCATGTCTATATCTGTAAGAGCTTAATATCTGATTTTGGTAGTGAGGCTGTAGGGTGGGAACTGAAGTGGAGCCAGGCTTTTGTGGGTCACCAGGGACCAAGGTGTCATCTTCTCAGTGTTGCCCACTGCTGGAATATGATTATTAAACAACATCTCTCTCTCTCTCTCAGTGCCTCTAACACTATGAAGCCTTTTAACTGCTGCTTGCAGTCCAGCCACTTGCCCTAAAAGTTCATCCACCTGTGCACACCTTCTGCAGGTACTTAGCTTATCGTCGTGAGAATGTTCAAGTACTTGGTGCAACCCACTGCCTGAACCAGAGTCTCCTTCTTATCAGTTCTGTCTGGGTGACACCTCCAGGAATTCCCCCAAAGGTGCACTGGTTTTAGCCCTCAGGCAAGTGCCCACCACCATATTGGCAGAGATCAAGAGCGCTTCCTCTGGTTATGAACCTTCATTAGTAATAGTACTTAAGTAAAAAAGTAAAGTACTAGAAGTACTTAGTACTTAGAACCTTAATTAGTAACAGCAGCAAATTAGTAAGGAGCATGTTGTCCTTCCACAGCCATGGTCCTTCTTCTGTCTCTCAGTTTTTTTCTGAGTTGTGAACCAATGACATTTTGCAACTACTCACAGAAGTGTTCCTAAACCTCTGGATGTTTTAGAAGTGGTGATGCAACTGACAACAGAAAGAGGAGGGGCAAACATGCATACACATCATATTCCCTAGCACTATAGAGCTGTGTGAATCTGTCATATAGCCTACGTGTATGTATCTGTCTTGTGCATTAATACGCCTGCATATGTAGGTATATCTCATACACTGGGCACACATTATGTATCATATATGTATGCATACATCTGCAATGATGGTAAAGAATTAAAATGCTATCATATGACTAATGCCAAGTATTTTGCAAACATGAGAAGCAAAAAATCTTTTTGGTCTCCCAAGACTCCTTTGCAATGTCCTACATATAAAATTTCAAACTCAAATTCAAAGTGAAGCTTCGCACAGGGGAAATTGTGATTTTCCTTGAAGGCTCAAAGGAAAATTCAGGATTATATGAAATACATGAAGTTAGTTATTAGTAATGTTGTTCTTCAAAGGACTGCAGAAACTGAGAATACTGATGTCATGGGAAAGCCAAGTAATTGGTGAAAATGTTTTTAAAGGTTAACCTTTTCTATTACTGCTTTTGAAGTACTATAAGAAGAGACTTGGTGAGATCCCCTTCCTGATTGCTTTGCGCCTGGAGTATGACTCTGGGCTTGTTGCTTTCAGTGAGCCCATTTTCCTTCTTAGTTTTTCAGCCCCATTTTACACATCGATATAAAGCTTGTGCCCGCAGCAGCCTGAATGCAGCAACACATCAGCAAGAGCTGTCCTCCCTACTGAGAACACACTGCCTACTGCAGAGCCACCAAGAGCCTTCTAGTTCATGCAAACCTCTGTGGGGAAGTTAGCTTCCCTAGTGACCAGAGTTGCATACGTGCATAGAATCATTTAGGTTAGAAAAGACCTTCAAGATCGAGTGCGATCATCACCTTGATCTACTGAGTCCCACCATTCAACCATGTCCCTCAATGCTAACAATCACAGCTGTTAATTACCTGCAAGGGTGGGGACTCCACTACCTCCCTGTGTGGCCCTTTCTAATGCTTGACCACCCTCTGTGTGGAGAAATTCTTCGTAATGTCCCATCTAAACCTGCCCTGGCACAACTTGAGGCTGTTTGCTTGCATCCTACCACTTGTCACCTGAGAAAAGAGGTCAACACCCAGCATGGAGAATGGTTGGCCTTGTTCATCCCAAGTGAGCCCTATTTGCTCAGGCTACCATCATGAAGATGTGTTAGAACAGAGGCAAATGGCTATTATGTTGTTTGGCCACATGTTGGCATCACCTCTACCCTCCATCTGTTTGCCCTCTAACAAAGACTGCAGGCCACTTGCCTTGCAGAAGACACACACTGCTGGAGGGATGCAGAGGCAGAGGTAAGGGCATCTTGACCATATTCAGCAAGACCACTTCTACCTCCCATGTCAGATGTCAACAGAGCCAAAAGGAAGGGAAAAGCATCCTGCTTTCCTGAGATCTATGGCATACATCCACGCACACAGGCAGCCAGCACTTGGCCCTCTTCCTTTTCCGGCTTTTAATGAGAACTGACAGGCCAGCACCTCTGTTAGGGTGGCTTGTACCAGGAACAGAGAATGTATAAACAATGACTCACTCCAAACAAAACATGCACAATCCTTTTACTTTCCTTAATATAAGAAGTCTTATTGCTGCTAGTCACTAATTTCTAATTCTATAATTCCTCAGTGTGGTCCTCTTTAAACACCACTTGAGGCTTTTCACTAGTCACAGGGGCCAAAATGATTATCTGCCAGATAGTTTAGATGCATTTTGTATCTCTATACAGAAACTTTCAAAAATTGCTATCCATTAACATCAGAGATGTTAGGGACAATCTCTCCAGAATAAAAGTTTATTTGACAAGGTATCCACCAATAGTTATTACACTTTAAGTGTACATCTTGCCTTAATCCAACAGAACTTTCAGCTTTCCTTTGGAGGCATAACAGTTGAATTGATCTTTTATACAGGGGGACAAATTTAATTTTCCGGCTCTGATTTGGAAAAGAATGCCTATTCAAGGCAGCATTAAGCCTTGCTGAAGTCAATGAGACCTAAACACATGTTTACAATTAACCATGTGCTTAAGTGGTGGTCTGAACTGGGTGAATAAATATGAAGTCAGTAGGTCTGCTTGCATAAGAAAGAATTACCAGTCTGAGAGAATTACAGAATTTGGCTCTAAGAGGCTGGAGGATTAGTAACAAATGTGTCATTCCTGTAAGTAATTTACTTAAACTGAAGCCATGGCAGAGCTGTTTAGAGTATGCACTCAGATTCATTTGAAGAACAGACTTAGAACATAATTATCAACCAAGAGCAACTGTAAATTTGTAATAATATATCAGAATCACCAACTGACTTTCAAACAAGATCTATAGAACCAAATATCCTGCTCGGATTTAATGAATTCCAGCCTGTTTCAGAGCTAGGTTGTGATTTCACATGGAAAACTGAATAAGCAGCAGTGCAGGCCAGAGAATTAATTGTGGCTCAAAAAATGAAACTGAAGAGCACATGTAAGAGCCTCCAAACCCTGCCAAAATTATTTTTGTGGTAGCAGTTTATAAGAAAAATATGAGAAGCCATCAACAGAGCTTAAGGGGTTTAAGTTCCCAACTCTCATTCACTGATAAGGGTCCTGGAGACTGTCAGACATTTCTCTAGATGCTCTTAAGATAACTTAATGGTGAGGATAAATCCCTGTATTGGCCATATTTAAAGAAATACATTATGATTTGCAGGCAAGTTTATAGTGTACATTGCTTACCTTCCTTCCGGGCAACATTACTGACAGACGTCTAGCTAGTACATCTACATTTGATGAGGAAGGTCACACGCTCCTATGCTGCAGAGGAGAGGAGGAAAGAGAATCAGCTCCAGATGTCACTCCAGCTCTGCAAGATCAATGAAAAGTTTAACAATTAAGAAGAAAGACTTGGGCCGAAAGACCTTTAAAAAAAAAAATCTATCCTCGTATTGCACTTCAAATGCATTACAGTCATGGCTGGCTATGGAAGTGACCCTCCAGACTGAACTGATACCCCTTTTTCAGTGTCAGAAATGAAAACCCTCAACAAGAATTCAAAGATCATATGAGTGACTGCAGCCTCCTGAGCAAAGCAGGGCTTCAGCAGCTCCAGTCCACCTGCCCCCAGGACAGCTACGTCCCAGGACCCTGGAGCAGCAGTGGGAGCCATCTCCTCCAGATACCTCCTTTCCTCGTCATCCTTTCTCTGAGAGCAGCAGAAGCAGCAGGCTGAGCATCTCTTCTAGCTTCCACTTCGCAACAGGTAACACTGCTGCTCTTGTGCTCAGAGCTGCGGGCAACTGTTCCAGGGCCTTCCAGGTAACGGCTCAGCTCTAGGGACTGTGACAGCTCTGGAAGTTACTAATTAATTCACCACAGCTGCTCTGCCCTCTCCACAGTAACTAAATCTAGTAAACATGTGGGTTGTCAGGCTAAGGAGTGCAGGGCTCTGAGGTATGAGAACAGATACACCATTTCCTCAAATTTTCCTCTACCAAACTCAATGTACAACTCCCCAGGGAGTCAGCACATAAGGGTAGGAGGAAAAAAAAAAAAAAAAGCAGCTCTTCAGGATGTGTGCCAAGTGCCTATGTACATAAGGCACAGCACGCACATAAACACATGCGGCATTACTGCCGCTGGAGTGATTTACATGCATCAGAGCCCTGGCGGGACTTGCGCTGTGCCTGGACACACCCGTGTTTCTCTGGATGCTGAGGATATGCTTCAGCACAGTGCCACTCCTCTGACCCTGGCAAGTATGCCTGAGGTGCAGGCTCTCTGCCTGCAATCCCATTCATGGGAGCAAGGCTGCCCTGGGCTCTCAGGACAAGTGCCAGACCTGTAGCTGCTAAAACAGACTTTTTCCCATAATATAAACATTCCACACACAGCACTGCAGCTGATCTCAGAAACACAGAGAAACTGATGCAGGTAATACTTCCAATTTCCAGCAGATCAAGGAAGATACCTGTCTAAACAGCAACAAAAACAGAAAGACTCATTCCCTTAATGCTCTGTGACATTTCTAAAGCTGATAGCAGTCTTCCAGTGTTTGAGATGTTTTTCTCACCAAAAGGGTCTAATCCACCTCTAAATCACAGAATGGTTTGGGTTAGAAAGGACCTTGCAGACCATCCAGTTCCAACCCCCCTGCCATGGGCAGGGACACTTTCCACCAGACCAGGTTGCCCAGGGCCCCATCCAACCTGGCCTTGGCCTCCAGGGATGGGGCACACACAGCTTCTCTGGGCAGCCTGTTTCAGTGCCTCACCACCCTCAAGTCAAGAATTTCTTCCTAATATCTTATCTAAACCTATCCTGTTTTAGTTTAAAGCCATTACTCCTTGTCCTATCATTCCACTTCCTGACAAAGAGTCCCTCCCCAGCTTTCCTGTAGGCCACCTTCAGGTACTGGAAAGCTGCAGTGAGGTCGCCCTGGGGCCTTCTCTTCTCCAGGCTGAACAACCACAATTCTCTGAGCCTCTCTTCACAGGAGAGGTGCTCCAGCCCTCTGATCACCCTCATGTCCTCCTCTGCACCTGCTCCAACAGCTCCATGTCTGTTCTATGCTGGGGGCCCCAGAGCCAAACACAGTACTGCAGGTGGTGCCTCATGAGAACAGAACAGAGACAGACAATCATTTCCCTGTTGGTTAAACTTATTTTGATATACCCCAGGATATGGTTGGCTTCCTAGGCTGCAAGCACACATTGTCAGCTGACATTGAGTTATTCATCAATCAAATTCCCCCCACTATTGCAGCTCTTACCCCTAAAGTCACTACCCTATCACTTCCTGAAACCAGTCCTGAGGAGCCTCTTTTAAAACACCATGGCCTGTCTTTCAGACAACGCATCTGTGATCAGTCTTAGCAGGTATCCCAGGCACATCTGCTATTGCTTAATTATTGCAGCTCACACTTGAGAAACAGGTTAGGAGACCATCCCTCTGCCCAACCATGCTCTGATTGGGTGTACGGTTGTTGTGAGCTCCAGGCCAGATGCAGGAATTTCTCCTGTTGTTTGCTATGGGTTTTAGAGCAAAGAGAGAAGGCAAGGTCTCATACTTAAACCAGAACCAGTAGTCTGTCACAGATCCACTTGCTTCAACATCAAAGTCCCCAAAGCATTTCCCCAGACTATCTTGACAGACAAAAAGTCTACTAAGTATGGTCTAGACATACCCTCTCATGTTAGGCAGTCTTTGCTATACTGGAGGTGGACGGAGAGCAGTGTAAGTCCCCATTTTCAGGGCTCATCTTCTTATCAGTGTCAGGAGTTTCCTCAATCATGTTGATGGAGCAGTTTGGGCAGGTGGGATGCTCAGTGGGCATTGTCGTGGGGACAGAAAACTCCACTGGGACACCTTACAGCTAAGGGATGTGGCAGCTGGTTGGGCTGGATCTGACGCTCATGCAAGCCCATCAACATCTTTTTCAGGCTCCAGTTATAGCACATAGCACACCCTGGAGGGAACATAGGAGTGAACAGCAGAGCAGGCCTCTGCTCTTGGCCTGCACCTCCACTTGACCCATGTGCCATGACAAGTGCCAGGCTGCCCTCAAAGAGGAACATACGCTCTGCAACTTCTTGCTGGCTTTGAATGCACCAGATGCAGCTGGTCAGCAGGCTGATCTGCCATACTTGGCACATAGGCTTCCAGAGCTGGAGAGAAACCGCAGTGTGGTGCTGGGGATATATGAGTTGTCAGCGCCACAGTGGGAGAGCAGGAGACATGGATGAATGGAGGCTGCTCAGCTGCCCCAGCCCGCCTGGTTAAATCTGCCTGCCTTCCCTCAGCTTGTTTTCCCTCATTCTTATTGTAAGAAAGGTCCATGGCTTCCAAAAATGTCGTATCTCCACACATTATTTGCATGCTGCCTTGCGAAGCCCTTCCAGGCAGGCTGCTGCACTCGGGATGTCCCGCATGTGCAGCACAAGTGGGCTTGCAGGAAGCACACAGGGAAGCCAAGCCCCTGCTTCTGCCTGCAGAATTCTTCATGATCAGGGTGCAACGTGCTCCAACATGGTTTGGAGGGAGCAAAAGGTATGCGGACATCAACGGGATCTTGGCTGCCCAGAGCAGCTTCTTGCAACCACTATTCTCACTGTTCTTTCTTTTTTTTTTTTTGAAAGCAGACTTCATGACACATCACATGAAGTATTTTTCTCACATCCCACACCTCCCATCCTAGGAACATAAGGGTTGCTGTCGATGCTAATGAGCAACCCCACGTGAGCCCATCTGCACTGCATGTGGCCCCCACGCCCTTCACAGCTCACCAGGCAAAGTCACTGCTCCTCCCTGATTCTGCACACATATGCACACATGCACATGCATATTCAGAGAAATGCAGTGCTCCTTCTGGACAGGAGATAGGAAAAGGCTCCTTGAACTTTCACATAGATCCTAATCCTCATGGATGGGGGCCATGGAAGAGTTGGTATTCCATTTTAAATAGAGATAACCAATGCTGGACACAGAGGAGGTGCTGCAAATACACTCAGAGGGCTTCTACGCAGCCAGCCAGGTGGGAGCCAAGCCACTGACATCGTGACTGTCATGACGCCAACATGCCTCCCCTGGGTGAGATGCATTCACAGCGTCTGCACTTTTTGCTGTTTCACTTCTATGCATGGAGGTCAGATTTTGATCGTGCTATGGAGCCCTTCTGTACCTAAAATGTACTCAAGGGATCTCCTGCAGGTCATAGTAGCAAATCTCCCCTCTGAGCTGTCATGTTTGGCATCAGCTGAGGAGCAGGTGCCTTGGGAGAGAGGCTGCTGCCTACCCTGCAGCATCATTTCAGATGGTTGGATCCATCTCTGCAGAGTGCCCTGGTGCCCTAGTAGCTCTGTAGTCCTGCCAGGGACAGGTCCTGCCAGCACAAGATGGGGGAGAGCATGCTGCAGGCTTCCCCAGGACAGTCAAGGGTGCAGTTTCGGGGCCCTGCTCACAGGCGGGCAGTGTGGATGCATAATGCTCATGACCTGCCAGGGTGTTGTGGTTTGATCCAGCAGATAGCTAAGTCCCACACAGTTGTTCACTCACCTTCCCCCTCCCCAACTGGGATGGGGGAGAGAATTGGGAGAAAAATACAGTAGAACTCATGGGTTGGAGTAAAAGCTACTTACTAAGGCAGCAAAAGAACTAAAAGAAATAACAGTAATTATGTATATATACAGACACACGGAAATAGATTTATGTATTTTTTTAGATTTATTAATGTATTTATGTATATATACACACACACACACAAAGCAATTCCTCACCACCCACCAACCGATGCCCAGCCAGTCCCCAAGCAGTGGCCCCTGCCCCCAGCTAGCTCCCCTTCCTTATATCACGTGATGTCTCATGGTATGGAATATCCCTTTGGTCAGTTTGGGTCAGCTGCCCTGTTCCTGTCCCCTCCCAGCTCCCTGTGTCCCCTCAACCCCTTCACTGGCAGTGCAATACAAGAAGCTGAGGGACTGAGGTTCTTGGCTCTGTTCAGTGCTGCCAGGTGTTATCAGCTGTTTATCTTCTAGAACCAAAACACAGCCTCACAGAGAGGCAACTTGTGTCTCAGCTAAAAGCTAAGACATAGGGCAATTTAATGAAGATCTTTTGTGGCAGCTCATGCCCTATGAAGACAAAAGAGAGACTGGAGGCATTAGATCACCAAACGTAGGGCCTGACCCGAACTTTGAAATAAAGCTTCATCCAGGAGAGAAGAGCCAGGGAATGACACAAGGCTTTGTGAGTGTGATCCAAGCAACCCGCCTTTGCTCCAAACCACCAGCTCTCACAGGGATATCACTGCCCAGCAGGATTAGGCACATTTTGGGGTTCCAAGACTAACACCATCCATCGGGGTATTTTATGGAGCAAAGTCAGCCCAGTCCAAGACAGTTCCTCCCTGCTGATACAGGAGCTGGCAGGCTGAGCAGAGAGGCCAGGGATTTAAAGGACCGTGGAGAATAGACTCATTCCTCCCTGCCAGATAGCTTTCTATCAAGTCATTACTGAAGCACATTTAACACCACAGCAATTGGAAGGAGCCCGCGTGGCACATACAGGCTGTGCTAGACACATGTACGTCAACTTTCTGACCTGGCAGCAGGCACAGCGCTGACACTTTTGTGCACATATTTTTTAGGCTTGGCTACTTATTTAACTGCCTGACCCACTTCTGAACAGGATCTTCCGACTGGTCATTTTCAATAACACTGAAATGTAGAAAACAGCGTGTTCCCACAGTGCAGACCAACCTCTACATCACATCGGCAACTGATAGGAAACACTCCCTGCAGCTGCCCCAGCAGCTGCACACGAGCACATGCAGAACAGCCCACCCCAAGCTCACCAAGTCAGCAAGGAGCCCTCGGAGCCCCAGAGCCCAAGCCAAGGGGACCTGGCAGCATTTCGTACAGATGTGTGTGTCCTAAGATGCAGGTGGAAGAAAACAACAGACTGGCTGGCCCAGGGTCAAGGCTCCCACTTCCCCTCTGGTTCCCAAGGCAGGGAGCAAGCATCATAAGCAGGACAACTACTTCTGAAAGTTGTATCCTCCCTGGCAGAAGGAACAGGAATGGGCAGGAACAGAAGCAGCATAAGGTGAGTCAGGGAGCAAGTCTATAGGGCGTATGGAAAGAGCTTGAAGAGCTTTTCATTGCAAGGTAATGTTGTTCTGAATCTGGTCCAGTCCACAGATATTACCAAGTACTGCTACTCCACAGTGCCTGTTTCATGGCTGTGAGTTGCTCAAGGCTGTGAGCTGGTCATGGCTATGAGCTGGTTATGACTGTGAACTAGTCATAGCTTTGAGTTGGTCACAGCAGTGAGTTGGCCATGTCTATGAGTTGGTCACGGCTATGAGTGCATCCTTAGGCTTCTTAGGTAGCAACTACTCACATAATTAAAACCACCATTATCAACTTTGGCCATCTTAGTATTTTCTTTTTGTTAGTCTAGATGGTCCACCTCAGCCAGGCCTAAGGCATATCAAAGGAATAGCTGCTGCCACTCTGCTCCACATCTAGTGAGTTTAGTCACCAAACTGGTGAAAGTGATGCATCACTGATCAGTCCAAGTGAAATATTTATTTAAATAGTGATGAGTCCCCAGAAAACAATTAGCTAACATCTGCTGAACTGCCATGTCAAATGAAAGCTGTTGTGTGAAAATATTAGAACTGAGAACTGAGAGCAGCGAATTCTTGTTACAGAGGAGGACAGCTAGTGCTTTTTTTTCTAATTGTGCAAGCCTATTTTTCTACAGCCACTTGCCTAGCAATACTGGAAAGCAATCACTGGAAGGACCCTTGTACCAACAGTGAGAGTTACAATTTTTCTTAACTAGAGATGCAAATGAAGCAGCTTCAGACTCACATCACTTTATTTTTCGTGGTGCCCCCACCCGGATTTCTAACAGATGTTTCAGCTCTGGAGCAAGCCTTCAGCTTTGGAAATAAACTGAAAATAAGGAATTGCTGGGGCTCAGTCTAGGATTTTGTCTTCCCCTCTCCCCCATCTACCAAACAGAAATTATCAAATTGATCCCAAAAGTCAAATCACCTCAGAGTCCTGGCAAAGTCTCTGTAGCAAGGAAGTAGCTAGAGGGTAAACCTATAGATTAATAAAATTTGCATACTTCACAGCCAGAATGAGTGAACCTGAATCTAATGGGCACTCAATGTTTGCTGCTGTTTGAGTTCACATGTCAGAATCTGGGCACAAACATACCACAACTGTACCAGGACTTCTGCTGTCCCAGAAACTGTTCATTTTTCCCCAACATTTTTGAATAGCAGTCTTCCTGCAGTCCTGTCCTACTTAGATATACTTTCATTACCTTTTTCTTCATATAAATATATTTTAATAATGTATATATAATGAAGGATATGCATCTAGTGTATCTATATTAAGCCACGCATACATTAGCATCTATATTCACATACGATACATAAATGTTAGTTTGTTCAGAAATGTACTGCAATGCTTTGCTGCTTCAGTCATAAGTGAATACACTGAATCACAGCTGTAAAAAAAAAAAAAGAATAAACATATCATCACTTATTTGTTCCTGTTTACTCAGTAACTCACAGTGCTGGACAGGCTGTAAGGCACTCTCAGCCCTCAGTGTGAATTCACAAAGTTCCTGCTGTGTATGCAGACTTCACATACACTTGCTCTTGCCTTGAGCACTCAGAAATTAGCATCCAAGGATCTCAATGAAAGGACTGTTATTTTTTCCTCTACAAAAGTAGCCCAACCCAGAACAGTGGTTTTGCCTTAGGAAATTGGGAGAAATCATGCAGGGCCAGCATGTCCTCACCAGCGATGCCCCATCTGCTGGTGCTTCTTCTCCAGCCACCTTGGCCTCCACCCTGTTCAACCACCTTCTCCAGTCATGACATAAATCTCACGTTTATAGTCATTTTGGAACAAATCAGTCTGGATACAGAAGCTGTTTTAGGGCTGTGTTTGCCTAGGTGTGATGTGCATGCAGGAAAAAGCTCTCAATATGTTCAGGGTCTACAAGGCAAGATGTATGAGGAGCGGCTGAGGTCCCATGGTTTGTTCAGCACAGAGAACAAGAGATTGAGAGGAGGTGAAATGGCAGCCTACTGCTTCCTCATTTCTTCTCCAGACCACGGGACGAGGCACAGGATGAGGATGGCGGCTGGAGCCCTGGCCGTCCGAGGGCAGGTGGAGGGCAGTGCCCGTGCCCAAGGGGCAGCCTTTCTCTCAGGTTAGCAAAATGGCACGGGGGAGCCATCCCCAGGAAAGGGACCCTCGGTGCCCCCGACCCTCCTCCTTCTTCCCCATGAGGGCATCTCTCAGGCCATAGGACCCCCTCCTCCAACTCCCAACACAGCCAGGGTTGGCCAGACCCATTGGACGCTGTCACAGTGGTGGCCATGGCAGCGGCCCCCTGACATCACAGTGGCCACACCCGCCCCGCACCCTATAAAAGGGGAGCAGCGGCAGCTGGCCCACCACTTGCCGAGCTTCGGCCTTCTGGTGCCACGCGTGCGTGGACGCTAGAGGAGCTAGAGCAGGAAGGCAGGCGGTTGCCCACCTGGGCGTGGAGCGAGAGCGACAAACAGAGAGCGAGAGAGTGAGAGAGTGCCAGGAAGCCCAGACGAGGATGGCGCCTGGCACGCAGACCATGAAGAACGGGCGCAGGAGGAGGCCCTATGGGGTGAGCACTGTGGGCACCTCTCAGGCGTCCAGCAGCATCCGGCCCCTGAAGAAGCGTCGCAGGGGGAAGAGGGTGAGCCGGAGGGCTGCGCGTCGGCCAAATTTTGACCTGCAAATCAGCTGCCTGTGCTCTCTAATGAGCAACCTACGGATAAGTGATGGCCCTCGTCAAGACCTCGCTCAGCGAATCGTGAGGCTGAGCGCTGCTGCCTGGCAACAAAAAGCCAGGGAGCAATTGATCCCCCATCCGGCTGTGGGCAAGAAGAAGCCCATGGGGGTGGATCATCCAGCGTTGGCCTTGGCACCCAGCGGGATCCAGCTGGGAAAGAGAGGCATGGGGCCAGGGATCCCCCATCCGGCAAGGAAGGGCAAGGAGCACTTGGAGGTGGATCCTCCACAGAACGTCAAGAGGCTGAGACTTGACAGAAACACACTGAACAACAGGAGGCACAGAGATGGCCACCGTACGGACAGCAGCAACGGGAGGCACACATACAGCCACCATTCAGACCGCGACAATGGGAGGCACAGAGCCGGCCACCGATATGACAGCAACCGGAGGCACTGACGTGGCCACCCGTTGGACAGTTGTGGGACACGCAGATGTGGCCAAGGATCAGACAACAGCGTGGATCCACATTATTTCCACTGTCCTGAAAACAGCAAGAGGCCACGATGTTCCCATTTTTATGAAAATAAAACTCTACCGAGAAAGTTGTGGCGGGTTTGTGCATTTTTTATTCTTTTGGAGGCTGTGGGAAGGCTTGGGTGCAGGTGGCGATGAGTTCTCTTGTGTGTCAAAGCAACACTATGGCTGTAAACCAAAGTCTGGCAGGTGACTGAGCTTAGTAAATGACAAAACTCTCATCTCCTCTGCTGTCTGATATCAGAAAAGAGCAAGGAGCTGTGGGTCTTTCTGTGAAAACGCAGTTATGCAAGAAAAAACAGCCAATGAATTTCTGCTGTACTAGGTTTCACTGTTGATTCCTCAGGCAATGGATCTGGAGTATCCATTGTCATCCCAAGCACGGGTTCATAGGATCACAGGGTAGGCTAAGCTGGAAGGGACCTAAGGAGATCAGCCAGCCCAGCACAATCTGCTATGAACTTGTGGGTGTTCAAAAACCATCCCATTCTTTTAGTTTCTATCTCTAACACCACTGACAAAGTTGTTTGAAGCAATGACATGTTTTCCTCTCTTTTTAAATTCAAGGGCATTGATTTTAAAATGACTGACCATGGGTACCACAACGTAAGAGGAAGGTCAAGCCTGCAGAGCGTCCACAGAGAGGCTATAAAGATGGTGAAGGGTCTAGAGGGGAAGATGGATAAGGAGTGGTTTAGGTCCCTTATTAGTTTGTTCAGCTGCCAGAGTTCAAGGAGTGTTTGGACAATGCTCTCAGACATAGGGTTTGAATTTTGGGTGGTATTGTGTGGAGTCAGGAGTTGGACTCAGTGATCCTTGTAGTTCCCTTCCAGCTCAGGGTATTCTATGATTCTATTTTCCTGTGCTACAGGGACAACCTCCAAAGTCACTGTTCCTGGCACTGAGTCAAGCTAGTTACTAACTCTCAGGCCTGATCCTAGTGTTTTTTTCTACCTTGGGGTAATTAATGGGCTGAGGCAAGAAAACAGCAAAGAAATGTCTTTAGTGTTACTGCAAACTAAGCCAGGCAAGGCCAACAGTGTTCCTCTGAAGGGGGAAAGCATGGCCATGCAGTTAATGGTACTGTTGAGATGAACATTCATAGGAAGCTAACAACTTTGTGCCAATTCCTACTTCTCTGGGTTCTTTCCTTTTTTTTTTTTATTTCACTCATATCTTCCTTTTCCATCTGAAGATAGACAGAGCTGAGCAGAACTCAGAGGTAATTAAGACACAGCATCACGTGCTGCTTTCAAGAAGAAGGTGAGGAAATGCTCTGGCCGTTATGCAGAGACCACAGAGACAAAGGAAGAGTCACGCTAATGAAGATCGGAAGGATGATGAACTCAGACTCACAGAGATGAGAAAGTGAATAAAATCACCAGGCTGAAACACAGCTGCAGTTTTATTCCAGCAGCAATCTTCTGAAAGTGAAATTTGAATTAAAAATATGTTTATAATGAACAACCAGCAATATCTCCCAGCCCAGTAGCATGCACATGGAGGACAGAGGATCAGTCATCAGTAAGGTCAGGAGCTGAAACGGGCACTAGAGCCCAAGAGACCCCCACGAGAAAGAGCAGAAGTCTGGCAGCCCAGGCATCTCCCCCTGCTCCAGCAAACTGATGGAGCTGGCAATTCTTCTGCAGGCACTGAGGTCCTGATCTTTCTCTCAGCAAAGTCAAAGGCAAAATTCCCATTGTATGATGGATCACAACTAATTTCCTGCAAGCTCGGTTAAGTTGCTCAAGCCAGCTTCCGAAAACAAGCCAATGAATTTTAGAACAACAGCTGAGGGTCTACTGTATTATAACACAACCCCTGAGAGGGTACAAATTGCTGCGAGGTGAGTCCTCTTAGCTATTGTGTTAGGCTGCTGGCTCAGGAAGACAGGGCCGCCTTGTTCCACATCTGAAAGGGCTTTTTTATTTATTTTGGGACCACACAGGCTAGAAATGCTTTGAGGTTGTTATTTGTGGGTGGAAGGGGGATGAGGGTGGGGGCTTTTTCCCTCCATCAGTACAAATTGTGAGGAAACTCAGGGTTTACAAGGAGTGGCTTCCCGGTATGGTGGGATGGTGAGAGGCTGGTGGGGTGCTGGAAAGGAGCACAGTACCAGCACAGTGCCAGCATGGTGCCAGCATGGCAAGTGCAGCTCATGGAGCACCCCCAGGGCAGCCAAGCAGTGTGAGAAGGTGGGATCCAGATCTGAGGTGCTGCACAGGAAGATGCTGGGAGTGGCCAGTCTTGAAGAGGAAGCCGCTGCTGCAGCTGGCGTTTGCAATTCTTGCAAGCCACTGATAAAAGCCAAAGACAGAGTGAGTCAAGTGGGATGCTGATTTAGGGCCCCTCTCCTTGGCAGAGGGTGGGAGAGGGCCTCAAGTGATGCACCCTGACGCACTCCTGTGGATTTAGGTGCAATGCAGCAGAGCTTAAAATAAGATCAGAGACTTTGGCAGATTATTTCCAATTATCGTGCAGGTCTAGAAAACCAGCTGGCATTGAGGCTGAAGCCACCGTGCTCTGCTGGTGTGGCTAGTCCCCCCAGCACGCCAACAACTGCTGTTTAAGACAGGCTGGTCAACATACCCCGGCACAACTGTGCCTGCTGCCTGGTGAGCTGGTGCCCCTGCCTGTTTGTGCAGCCCTGAATTAGCCCGCACTTAAGTAGATGCAGTAATAAAAAGAGCCTATCGCTTTCCTATCAGCAATTTATGGAACATTAAAGACTGAATTGGCAAAAGTCCCACTTCACAGAGAGTGAGATCAGGCGCTCGCGCAGCGCTTCACATACAATTACTTTTAACTCGGCTCAGTTACCAGTGAACTATAATATCTGCGAGAATTTTTAAATGGATCATTTTGTCAGTTTTTCTCCTTACACTTGCTCCGCTTTAGACACTTGTCACCAATTTTATTTAATTAGCACCACAATTGTATTAACACCACATTTTTTTAAATTTAATTATGCTTCTGCAGTACCCCAGCTTGTTTTGTGCAATTAGCGCTCTACTTTCATACAAATTAATCTCCCTGGAGAACTGCATCGAAAATAGAGAAAAAGAAGAGACCTCATTTAATGGAAGTAACAACACCAACTGACTGTATATGCATATAGCCTTCATATGTTGCCAAACACGCAATTTGAGGTTTGTGCCTCATACACACAAAACGATTGAGTGGTTTTCTCAGGAGCAAATTCCGCTGTCAGTAATTTTGTTTTGTCTGGGGATTTCCGTCCTGGGCGTAGTGCAAAGAGTTAAGTCCATGTTCTGCTCTATCGGCCAATTTAATCTAAAGAGGACAGGAGGAAGACTGGTTCCTGTATCTGGTAAACATTTGCTTTATCAGGGAATGTAAGAGTGCCTCTAACAGCCCCTTCTCACCTCAGCTGCAGCCACAGATGAGCTGAGGGAGATTTAGGGTATTTCAAGCCATGGAAGGTTCAGCCCCTGCAGTTGCCTTTCTGTGCTGTTTGTTTAGTGTTTTGCCTGCCCTCCGTGTAAACAGTGATGAACCTGAACACTAATGTCTCCTCTGCTTTGTTCGTATGACAAACAGCAGCGCAGCTAATTCCTCTGGCAGAAGGGGGGACTGGCTGGGCTTTATTCAGTATCCTTGGAGTGTGTGGGTGCCTCATCAGTACAAACATGGAGAAAAGACAGTGAGCGTGATGACATGGTGACCAGATGATTAGGAAGCATCCAGTGCTGACAAAAAGCTACTCCAGAGTCCTATCAAAAACCAGAGAAATTGGACCTCGGGCAAACACCTGGGACCACCACCAAGGTCAGGACTTCTTAGTGCATTTTTCCATACTTCTACCAGATCAGTTTCACAGGAGCTAACACCCTTGCTATTGCCCTCGTAAAACATTGACCATGGCAGCAGAACACTCCACCCTCTCCAAATCTTGCAGTGTGGAAGAGTCGTGTCATCTTTGGGTGTCCCTCTTAGAGGTACCTGGCCCCGGGCCAACTGCAGCTGAGGTCAATGCAGAAACCCAAGCGGGCTTGACCAAAAGCAATGTGGTGAAAAAGAGCCCAAAGGGCGTTCACTAGTACTCATTTCAGGCCTAAAGCTGCTGTGGTTTTCTGGCAGAGGTGAGCAGTTGAGGACACCCAACTGTGAGAAACTTCTCCTGAAAAATATTGTCCATGTCACTGAGGAGCTGGAAATAATGCCAGCAGGGTAGTTCAGATATTACTCCAAAACCTCCTGGTCCTTCAGAATGGCATTAATTTTGCATAGAGACAATCCACAACACATACATTTGATCAGAAGTACTAAAAAAATACAGTTTTTTGTATTGCTACAGCTTCTCCTGCTTGCTCAAAACTGTGATGGAGAACAGATAATGTTTAGAAGAAATGCACAAATGGAAAGCTGCTTAAAGAGTGGGGAAGCGTCAATCAGCAGCACAGAACTGACAACAGATCAAAGACCGTATCAATGATTAACAGGAGTACATCAGGGTTTTTTGGTTTCTCAAAGCTTATTCTGAGCCAGCTGAAAGTGAAATATGTTGTGCTACAACCTTCCGGTGCGTTTCAGTTTTAAAGAAAGTCTTGCTTAATATACATCAGCAAACTACAGACCCGGCATTTCTCCTCGCAGCTGACTTCTTGAAACTTTACCCTTTAGCCAATCAAACAGGCTGTTCTGAGCATCTGACAACCTTGCCCTAGCCAAGCTGAGTTAACCATCAGAGAAATAAAAGCCCAGGACTTTCCTTTACGTTTTCTGTGGTCTGGGATATTTGAAAATAAAAACAGAGAAAGGGTGAAATTTGGCTTAATCTCGTCGTCACCAAGCAGTATTTTGTCGGTTTGGCATCTTCTGATTATAGGCGTATGACAGGAGAGAAATTGGTGTCCTGTAGCTGACTTAGTGACAGAGGAGCTTAAAATGATCGAGAGATTTGGGTCATTGTGGAAAAGTGCAGAAGAGAAGTTCAGAAAGAGATGCCTTCCCCACTATCCCGTATGCTCTCTGGAGGAGCCAGGGGCTGAGGAAAGCTTGGAAAGAACAATCTGCAAACCTCTTTAAAGCTTGTTTTCTGTACAGGTTCAAGTTCATGTGCCCAGTGACACCTCTGGTAGGTTACAGCCACTGTCCCCAGGACAACCTGGCACCTTCAGAGGTCCACTGGGCAGCAACTCCTCCTCACCCTATTTTCTCCCCCGAAGGCCAGCACTTACAAGGAGAGCTGCGACCACCATTGTGGAGGCAACACTTCATCCCTCTTCTCCGCTGCACTAGGGGCCCAGTATCACACTGGTGAAGCTGTTAGTGTGGCCAGTGTCAGTGCCTGGCTACTGCAGCCCCTTCTTCCCTCCCAGCAGGTGTTTGCTTTTCTGATGGCTCGAAAGCAAAGCACTGGGGTTCTTCCAGCCAAAACCCCACTGATATGGGCGCTTCTGCCAGCTTTGCACAATGCTCAGCCACACACTTCGGTGATACCTCCAGCTAACGGGTTTCTTGTTAGCACATTAAAGTATGGCTGGCTAAAAACCCCTTGTTAGCGCTTGCTGCACGGAGCAGTTGATCACTTCAGCAGCAGACCAACTTGCTTTAGAGATTAATGGCACAGCCGCTCTGCTTTGTCCTTTCTATTTGTTAACTAGTTCGTTCTGCAAATAATAAATACAGAGAGGAAAAAAAAAACCACAACCCTATTCTCCAGAACACCACTGTGAGGAGACAGGATTAGAATGACATCAAGTGGCTTTCGGCGTGACTTTGTGCAGTGTCAGGGTAGACATTCATACTGCAATACAATTATTCAGTCAATCCCACTCCCTGTGAAGTCAATGGATACTGTGCCAGTGACTTCAAAAGAAGAAGGATCATGCCCTCCTGTGCATTTTAGGGCTTTAACGGAGGTTTCTAAAAGCAGTTTTTAAACAAAGTAATCCCATTTATTTTTCAGAGAAGCAAGCAGAAACACCAGACTTACTAGCTGCAAGGGAATTCCATTTTTTTCCCCAGTTAATTGTGTTCCTAAGCAGAGTGAGAATGAAAACCCAGATCATTTTTTTTTTAATCATCTGTAAAATGGAAATTCCAAAAACGGCAAAGCTCATTTGGGATCAGTGAAAGTGTTGTTTTTCAGTAACATCAAAACATGTTGTTTAGGTTTTGATATCTGTTTCATAAGAGATTATACTGTCATAGAGCATGAAAAGTAAGTATTTCAGTGATGTTTTAGTTGAAAGAGACCCCAGAACGGTCCAGTCTGACAAGAGCTGTATGGCATGTCTGGACCACATTACAGACTCTTCACTCTGGGGTTTATTTGTAACTGAAGTTTAGAATGCAATCATTTCTCATTCTCTGATGGGGGAGAAAAAACAAACACTATAGGGAAGTTTTGTAGTTTTAACCGTCTCTTGCTAGCATTAAGGGAACATAAATAAAGAGATGCTAAATGACCAATAGATACTACAGTCATGCTACAAACGTGAATATTATGTGTTACAAATGCTCGTAAGCATATACGTGTGACAGAAATTAAGGGAAGCTCACTGACCTCCTGGCCTCTACAGCAACTGATTAACCCTATACCAAAATACCTACTTACACTGCAGTAACCATCGCCCAGCCCGTCTGTAAGCCCTACCCCTGACGTGAAGCAGGACTGCTTCTCCGAGAGCCACCTCGCACCAGCACCCAGGGCAACGTGTCAGATCCAGAGGCCAGCCTCCACGTCCTGGCCCAGCACCCTGGCATTGGCCCCGCAGACACAACAGGTAGGATGCACAGTGGGGTTTGTGCCCCTGCTCACCTCGGGCAGGGCACGGTGCTGGAGGAGACCAGCGGCAGAGGGATGGGAGTTGGGTAGTTTTACACCCCGCTGCATCACAAGGCTGCTAGTTCTCACATTGTTGGGCTTAATGTACTGCTTAAAGGCCACAGCAGCAAGAGAAAGTAATCTGTCAAACCAACCTTTTTTTGAATCACCTTTAGAGTCCTGAGTGGAGCTATCCCCTGTCGGCAGCCTCATAAGCTACCTCGTCCCACGCTTGTCCCTGCTTTTTGGAGCATGGATGCTCTGAATGTGCATCAGGCAGGTAATGGGACAGGTGCCAGCAATCCCACCCTCCCATATGGCCAGCCTCTTCTTCAGTGGCCTGGCACAGCACAGCAACATTAAAATGTACCTCACCAAAGCACCAGTGCAAGTGTGTTAATGGCAGTGAAGCACAGTGCACCGAAATTGCTGCAGCATTTGAGATATCCCAGTTAATGTCACTGGTTTACAGAAATCTTAGGATGCTTATTACATTAGCTCTGTTTCCTCAGTTAAGCAAAATCAGCTTTAAATCACTCTTCCCCCAGAGAGGTAAATGGAAAGCACAGGTAGCATGTCTTAGAGGAGCTTGGATTTTACCTGAATCAGTTTGAATTAACACTGAAATTTTCACCACAAATATTCACTAACTCATTTTCAGTGAGGCATATATCAGTTAAAATCTATACAGAGCTTTGCTTCAGGCGTGAGAGAATCAACCAGTTCAGCAGACTGCCACCTATGCGAGCAGTCACTAACACTGTCATTACTTCCAACCTGAACAAGACACACCAGACTGAGCGTTCGATCTGATGAGGACATGAGATGTCTACAGTCATCCTTCAAATTTAAACACAAAAGGCGTAAAGGTGGGTATCTTGAAGAGGGATTCCATGCAAAGCTAAGAGTCTGAGAAGAAAGGCCTGTGCTGTGAAGAAGCACTGACACAGTTCTAAAAGGCAGTGGGCAAATTCTGCATCAGCACTCTTGTATACAAGCCTGTGCATTTCAACAGAGTTGTGGCAGCGTGCACAATGTCTGAATTTGGATCTACAGAATGGCCCCAGAGCCACCATAGTTACTGGAGCCACCTCCTGCACTACCGTGCCCCACGTCCCGGTCCCTAATGCCATCCCTGGGCCAGGTCCTTCTCTTTAATACACCTCAGGAGCCATATCCCTCTCATCCGGAGTGACAAGCTGTTGGGATGTCTGGAGTGAGGGTTTTGTTTGCACTGTGTTGCTCAGGAGCATTGCTCACACCTTCCTGAAAAGACTCTGTACAATTTTTTTGTTTCTTTTTCGTTCCAGGACAGAGTAATTTCCAAATGGCTCTGCCTCCTTCACCAGACCAACCAAATCACGACAACCCATACCTGGGAGGGACAGACTCCCTGCTTCACCTGCAGTAAGTGTATGGGGAAGGAGAAGGGAAGAAAGGAAGGCATCCACTCAAAACCAGCTCTCTTCCAAGGAAAGGTAATGAATGCATGGCTACATCTCCTTGCTCAAAGCTCAGGACCGCACAAATCCACGTACATCTCCTGCAACATCTATTCCACTTGCAAGTGCTTTAAAGCAGCATGTGGATGAGATAAATAGCGTGCATACAGGACTTCAGTGATAAAACTGATCATCCCACATGCTTCCCACAGCGTATTAAGGCATCACGGTAGCATGAACTTTCAGAGTTCTTCCTTACACTGAATGGGCAGACAACACTATTTTTTGCCAGGTGAACATAGCTCAAGTCAGGAAAAACAAGGTCGCTACTCACGGCTCCGCAAGCTTCATTTAACAGCATCACAGAGGGAGAGAGACCCCCCCAGAACAAAACAGGAAGTAACAGGCAAGGTGGAGCTCCGTTTCCTAATTCCCAGTAGTCCATACATAAGTCTCCATACATTCCCCCACAACAGCTCTGTTATATGCCAACTAACCCCTACTCTGGCTAATTCTCTAACTTTCACTTTGTTGCAAAATTATTCCCATTTTACTGCAGAAGGGGAAACTGAGATACAGAAAGACAAAGAAAGGGGGGGAAAAAGCTTTGCCCAGTCTGAAAGATTTCATTGCAAAGAACAGATTAAACGTTTCCAGTCCTAGCAGATGCAAAGCTTGTAAAAATTATCTTCTTCTTCTTCTTCTTTTTTTTTTTTCAGAATTTTACCATCTGGCTGCTATTGTTATCATTATTATGGAAATGTTTTTGCTGTCAGAGGAAAGTAACAGCAGTGGCACTATCTGAGTGCAACATCAAGAGGCAGCAGGACAAATCTGTGTGCAAGGAGTAAAGCAGCATCTCCATGCCAAAACAGAAACTCTGGTCCAGTATTTCCCATTCATCTCATTGCCCTTCTCTAGATATCGCCTGCATAAGTACACTCATGTGTCATTCACCCTAAAAGTACTTTTCTTCTTTCCCAAAGCTGCTTCTTGCAGCAATCCTGGTGCAGAAACAGAATGATTTTTTCAAATAATTTTCCAGTCATGTTAACCAGTAGATAGATAGATCCATCAATCTGCCATTTGTCTTTCTTCAGACAAATATCAGGTTGTTGGGTAACCTGCAGTTACTTCCAGAAACAAGTAATCATCCAGTCAATAGAGCAGAGGTGGCTCGATAAACGATGCAGCAAAAGGAATTCACTAGGTCCTGCAGGACCGAATTAATGGTTGACGAGATCTTAACAAATCATCAGCTACTTCCTCATGTATGTTGTGGGAAAACATTTGAAGACGCTGAGAAGGCCAGATTCCCCTGTCGATAGCCAAGCCCACAAAGAAAATTACTTACGGCTGAAGGGCTGAGAAGGAGAGGAGGACACGGTAAGGTGGGTTACAGGTGGGCATGTGAGTGCTCCAGGTTGGTGGGGCCAAGGGGGAAGGAAGACACCTGTACTGTGTGACTGGGCACCATGAGGATCCCACAGCCCTCCAGCATCTCTGGAAACACAGCAAGATCAAGGAGCCAAATGCCAAAAGGAGTTTGTGCTGGCTGGAGGTTAATTGTGGCCATCAGGGATGAGTGGTTACACGGACATGGCTGTTTACAATTAATGATGAATTAGCTTCTTGAGCTCTTTGTAGAAGAGGTGGAAAAGGACAGAAGGTCCTCAAGCAAAGTGAAGCAAAGCAAAACATTGTTTCATCTTCTGAATGTGGTCTGGTAAAGTGTGTAGATGCTTGCCTGGGAACAAGAAGAAGCCTCTCTGAAGGTCTCAGCGAACTCAAGAAAAAAAGGGCTGACCTGGGCCCACTGACATAAAATGTGCGCTAGCCAAGACACCCAGATTGTTCTTCTCTTCCAGTACTCTTAGTGCTTCTCAGGATCTGCCAAAGAGGAAAACAGAAACAAACGGACAAAAAGCCCTACTGCCACAGCTCCTTGAAAAGCATCCCTTGCATGACGTACGCTGACTGTGGTGCGCACGGCAGCAGTCGGACACCTTAGTAACCACACCAATCTCCCATGTAGCTGAGGTAACCAGGGCTTCTTGGTGCTACTCACCAAAGGAACTCTTCTACCTCTTCACCACAAATTGATGCCCACTGCCAGCAAGGCAGCAGGTGACTTGCTGGGGAGTGAGCTGGGGGTTTGTCCCATCCCGTTGTGCTCTGCAGGACAGCAGGGTTCTCACGGTTATACCAACCAAAGCTCCATTGCCTTGGGCTGCTGCCAAAAATGGGAGAGATTTCCATACGACCTTATGGATTAGTTCTCTTAATGCTTTTACTCTGTGCAATGACTTAAATCTAGTCTGTGATTTCATGTTCCTGGAGATTCCTGGAGGTACTGTAAAAGTATAAAACAAAAAGACAGACCCTATTCCAAGGAGCTTATGGTCCAAATGCAAGTTGAAAAGATAACAGATAAACAGGGAAAGCGAGGAGCACAGTTGAGATTAACCAGGGGTAAAATACAGAGGAGGAAGAAGTGGGGATAAAAGACTCAGCCTGATGAAATCCATGCAAAAGTTGGAGGGAGATGAGAAGCTCCTCCATGAGACGTGCTGGATGAGATTAAAGAGGAAGGAGGAGAGGCAGGAAATGATAGCACCAATGAAGCCAAGGCAGAGGAAGATTTCCAGAGGAGCTGCACCGCCTGCCTCCATGGTCAGATGGGAGGCGAAAGCATAGCAAGAACAGTTTGACTGCGTCCCCACTGCCCCTGCCAAAGTTTTTCAGTGAAAGTTCGGGGGTATCCATTGCTGCACACCGTCAGTGGGGAAAGGAGTTGTTGGCTTTGAGGTTTGGTTTTGTTTTTCTTTAACAGCAATAGGTCTTGAGAGATTCCCTAGAGCGTACTCCTTCTCTAATCCTTTTGGGATTAAGTAACTCCAGACTCATTTCCCTGGGGGCTGGATCCCCTTTCAGCTTGGCAGGCTGGATCAGCAGCTGCATCTCTCCCCGCAGAGGGGGAGGACATTAACCATCTCCCTGCCACTGTCTCCGCACCATGCCTGACATCCTTTCAGAGTTTTAGCCCCAGATCAACACGACTTTTATGTTCTAGGCTGGCTCTGATATGCAGACTGGCAAAGGGGTGTGCTGCTGTCCTTTGGGAAGGATGGGGCACTGGAGAGCTTTGGTGCATCTGCACGTGGCAGGGGACCCAGTGGCTGACCAGGCTTGGTTCCCAAATGCCAGGCTGCATGCTGCATGGCTTCACACCAAGGTCAAGGGGAGAGGGGTGCAGGGTGGAAGAGCAAGCAAGGACCTTCATGGGCATGAATTCTTCCTTCTGTTGCACATGTACACGTACATTCAGGACACCTACTATGCTAAACCACTGGCTCGTTTGCCCGACATTTGGAAGAGAATAGAGAAATGCCCTCTCCTGCCCCAACACGACAAAGCACTCATGAGAACATAAAGCCCTGTCATCTCATCAGATACAGAAGCTTATCAGTTCACCCCAAATTGCAAGTGTCCTGCTGAAGATGCTCTGCCACTCCGCGTGAGCACAGTCTATTCCCATGGATTTGACAACATGACTCATGATGGGTCGATCCACACGGGGTGGCTTGAAATGTGAACTTCCCCATTCAGGCATCATCAGACTTATTTCCTGATTAAAAAACCCTACCACTGGCCTCAGTGAGGATAAAGCCAGCCCAGCCCAAGATAAAACCTCATCCCTCTTATCTCAGAGCTTCTGTGAGCGGCCTTGTTTCACCCTCCTTTCAAGAAGCTTTGTGTGTTACAGCATGCTCACGTACTAGGTTTCAGTGCTAGCTCTGCAGCTGACAATGAACCTGTCCAATAGCTGCTAGGAGGAGGCAAACGTGACAAACCCACCATGCTGATACATTTCACTTTGCAGCAATGGGATGGGTAGCGGAGCAAGAAATCACCTACTGAGGCAGCACAGGAAAGCTGGAAAATGGCCCTCATGCTCCCTGAGAGTGAGGGGAGTAGCCAGCGCAGTAACTTACACAAGCCGCTGAACTTCATTAGTGGAAGATCAAACGAACATCATTACAACCCGGCCAGCCCCTGCTCTTTGCTGGCTTTGTTTGGGGAAGCCAGAGCACTGGAAAACAACCAAGCAGACAGCCCATTTTTCTGCCCTGAGCGGCAATGTCCCCTGTCACACAGGGACGTTTATTTCTCCCTGTGAAGGTTGAGCTCCTGTGCAGCGCAGGTGAGAACGCAGCCATCGTGCTGTCCTTCAAAGCTGTGATGGAAGAAACATCTGCATATTTATAGGAAGATTACATTAGGGAAACAAACGTATCGGCTGTGCCAGTGGGAGGTGTCATGTGCATTTGCCTGGGGTCAACCCTCCATGCAGAGCTAGCGTGAGCCCGCGCAGGGTCACACCTCACCAGGACAGGTACCCACAGCCCTCACAACCTCATTTTGTACTTCATGGTGTGAGTGTTTGAAGAAGGTGGGTGCTGCAGCGGGGTCCGTGCCAGCCCTGCTTCATGCACACTGCAGAGTCCCTGCAAAGAGCGCAATCTTCACAGAAACAGCAGCTCTATGTGTTTATTCTCTGTGGGCAGAGGGTAAATCTAATTAAATCAGAAGGCTTCCAAAGGGTCATTTAAGCAAATTTGTGAAGCATATTAAATTACACTGCCATGATTTTCCTGTGGTTTTGGCCTCCCAGTCTGAGGACAGGGGCTTAGAGCAGATAAACCGATGGAAAGTTCCTCAGTCTCCGAGGAAGGATGGGAGAATGAGCGGTCTGTTCACATTTTCCCATAAGCATCACAGTAGCAGCCTGTGAGGGAAGGGTTTATTTTAGGAAGAGCTATTTTGAAAGCTAAAGTGTCATATCCTGGCTGGCTCTTTTCGTAGTGTTACTATAATCATCCGGTTATGACAAGCTTAATGCAGAAAAAGCAACATTTTTTTTCTTTCCTTCTTTTTTTGGGAATAGATACAATGCAACCGGGATATTTTTGGAAAAAGGCTGTCATTTCATTTCTTTTTTTTGGTACACTTTTTAGTTTTCCCTCTCATCTAACCCTATTTATAAAGCACATCAGGTCTGGGCACTGCCCGTCCATTTTGCTGCAGAAGCTTCTCTGTGCACCAGGCAGATCGACAAGGCAAACACAGGCTGCATCTTCCCCTGCACTGAAGTAGCTCCTGCTCTGAATTCAAAGGCATACGTAGGAAATTGATATACTTTCTAATTTATTGGAGGGAAGATAACTCTCGGAAAACCAAGGAGACTGCTCTCAATTTATGGGAAGCGGACGCTTTTAAACAGTGAACGAGAGAATGTTGAAAGAGTCCTGCCTATAGAGCTATGTGTATTTAATATTCAGAAGACTCACAGGAGATGCTAAAGTGCCCTCAGCTCAGAAAATTAATAAAATATTATCTCATGAGTGAACTTCAAAAGCTTTGGCAGTTCCATTCATTCCACTTCAGATAAGCAGCCAAAATATTGCAATATCCTGCTAACCTGATGTGAAACATCCAGCTTTCCTTGGACGGTAACATTAGGCTGGAAATGTGTGAACAATCTTTATTATTAAATATTTAGTCATTTCATCTGCTCTGCCGTGCCTCCCTATGCGTGGATCCAGTAATTCCTGCTCCTAAAGGTAGATTTGGGGCTAGAGAGCCAGTGGGGCTTCGACACGACAGCATGTGTCTGAAGACACGGGATTTAAACCCAGGTTTTGGCACATTTGGCAGCCCTGTATTAAGGGGTGAACTGTCCAGAGATCTCTCATCCTGGAGCAGGAAGACCCCAGTGGGCAAAATGATGAAGTCTGAATGGGACTTGGCAAGGGGACACCATCTGAGGAGAAGGCATCTGGAGGAGATCCCAGACTCCAGCAGCTCTGTGCCCATCTCATCTCCCAGCAGCCCATCCACTCTCAGTTATTTCTTTCCCCCTTCATAGTTCTTTTTTTTTTCTTTTTTTTCCCCAAGGCTCCTCTTGCCATAACAAACTAATGGCCGTACTAGAATTTACATTACAGGCGCTGGCTGAACTTCTGAATTCCGAGCTGACCTGGCACTTGCTGAGCATACAGGTGGGGACCTACCAAAAGAGATCCCAAATTAACCTGACATCTGCAGGAGTCCAGGTAGATTGAAGTTTCCCAGAGCAAGCCCAGATATTCGCCTCACCCCAACCTGCCACTCTCATCAGCACATTCTACAGACAGAACAAAAATTAAATCCCTGCGGCTCCTGATTCTCCTCTCATCCCTGCTGCCTGTCCCTCCACGCGAGGGCTGAGCCCGAGGGAACGTTATTAATCTGTCGATGAACATGAAATGCCAGCGCTCGCAGGACTGTCAATCCAGCACAAGTAATGAGTTAAATATATATATTTATATTTAATTTCCAATTCATCAGTAATTCCCGACAGATGGAATCCTTGCATTTCAGGTCAACTTGACATCGCCAGCACTCAAAGGTCCAAGTGAGCATTGCCAAATTTAATGAGCTGCAGTAACAATGTCTCCACATTATTGGGCTAATTACTAGCTTCTGAAAAGAAAAGGAAAAAAAGAGGGGGGAGGAAGAAAAAGAAAATCCTCTAAACGGACGAAACTTTAATTAACAGCATTTTGAGACGTTACTTATTGTGGAGCAAATGCCACTTCAAAGTGAAAACAGCCTGTAGGTGGATAATAGATCCCATGGAAGGTATGGGCGTCTGTTGGGTGCTAACTTGCTTCCCATGCAGAGCTGTCAGCCTTCAGAGCAGCCAGGCCTGGTGGCAGCAGCCAGCACGTCCCAGCGCTGGCCATGCAGAGTTTCTATGCCCCCAAGAAGCTGGGTCAGGAGGCCCGGGCAGGAGGACAGCCCGCTGCGGGTGGGTGCCAGGTATCGAAGCAGGCCACCAGGCATGCTGACTTCAGGAGGTGGCAGGTGACACCAAAGTCCTGGCACCTTGCGCTGACTTCCCAATGAGAGCTTTTTACAGGAAGAAATACTTGGGTTTGGTCATAGCAGCGGATACAGGCTTGGGCTTCCAGGTTGAAAGTTCGTGTTTTGTCGAAGCCAGTGGACTTTTAAACTTGTGGAATAGAATTTAGCCTCAAACGCTTGAAGCAAATGTAAGGCTAATTTCTTCAAATTAGCTCTCAGCAACTTCTCTCTCACATACACATGCTCATTCATTCACTTATCTAAACAGACACAGAAAAAAAATCCTAGCCTTCAAACTAATCAAAATATTTTTCCTGTGAACTGAGAAGGAAGAAAAGGAAGAGGTTTGTTGCTACTTCTGTTTTTGAATATTGAGCATTGCTCAGATCTGCCATGATGAGGGGCCATGTCAAATTGACTAGATCAGGTAACAGCAGGCTGCAAAAACGTTTCCTTACCCTGCGGAGACCTTCATGAATCTATTCATACCTCGCCGGCTCCAACCACCTTTGTAAGCCCCGCTGATGTGAATGCAGCAGCCCTGAGCAGGCTGCTGCAGTCATGGACTCAAGGCCCCAGGACGCTGCAAGGCACAGCCTTGGTGGGGAGAGTGCGCTTTGACCCCCACAGCCTGAAAACAGCACTGCAGGCAAGGGCATAGGCTGGGGCAGAGGATGGGGACTGTCCCTTCAGCGGATTGTAAGCAAAACGCCTTCCTCCTTTCCTGGTTGAATTAGCTTTGCAGAGCTGGGAGAAAAAGTCATCCATCACGGCTTCTTACCTCAACTCGTTGCTTGCATAAGCCTCTCCCTCCCAGAGCAGCACGTGCTGCGTCCCAGCAACCAGATCAGCAGAATTGCTGTGCTTTGGTAAACACCCAAGACCACACCTACAAGCACAAGTAGCATCCAGGAATTTTACAGTTTAATATGGAGAGTTCACTATAACACCACCTCTCCCCACTCCACCCTCAAAATAAAACACTTTTTTTAAAAAAAAAAGGGGGGGCAGCAGCTAGGAGGCTGGTGGCTATGTTTAACTGGAACGGGATTTGAGGTTTTGAGGGAAACCCCCTGGCTGCAAAGCACCTGGCTGATGCAATCGGAGGAAGAAACAGGCTTCTCCCTGTCAGAAGAGGGACCCTCTTCCCTGACATCAGTGGGTATACGGCTGCCCCATCACAGGGAAAAAGGGTCGCAGCACTGCAGACTGAGGTGTACAAGAGGAGCACATACCACAGAAGGCATCCACATTGCAGGAGGTGCCTTGGTGGATTCTGTACTGCCGAGCTGCACTCAGCTCATTGCCACAGAGCAGCCTTCACGGCCATCTCCCTGCATGCAACAGCCTCCAAAATAACACTTGGGTAGGTCCTAGCCCACTTAAGCTATGATTTTCCCCTTAATGTCAACAAAGATGACAGACACCACTTAGCCAAACGTGACCGACTCCTGCTGTGCTCCCAGGCCCAGCCCAAGCTGTTCCTCAAAGCCATCCAACCCGGGTTGGACACGCGAACCCAAGGTTTCCTCAGCCATCTGGCTCAGCGGCGTTTGCAAGGCTTTATGCCAGTGCTCTTGTTTATCT
Source organism: Penelope pileata (assembly GCA_013396635.1). Taxonomy (NCBI): domain Eukaryota; kingdom Metazoa; phylum Chordata; class Aves; order Galliformes; family Cracidae; genus Penelope; species Penelope pileata. Next base: position 508,369 of record WBMW01000148.1, on the reverse strand, counting down.
GGGAGATGGTTCCTCTTCCAACTGCCACTGCAGGCTCTTCCAGTGCCCTCAGCTTTGCTATTGCCCGTGATGTGCAGGGCACTCTGATCACCGGAGTGGAAGCCTGCAAGGCTGTCTGTGCGTTCCGAGCAGCTGGCTGCTTTCCAGGCTTGTGGTTGCCATCTTTTGTTACTGGAAATACCCTAATTAGTTTCTAATGCACTGCATTAACCTGACACCATCCACCTTACCTCAGGTCTGTTGGCTTGTTCAGGGCTTTTTATTTTAATCATCCATGCAGACTACAAACACTTTTCCCAACATGGTGCTCCTTGCTCCACTCACGGCTGAAGATAGTCTGTGAAGACACGGGGGTGGGGTTGGCTGGAGAGCAGGACATTGGCCTGGTGCTTCCTACCGCAGCACAGAAAAGGGAGATGCCTGAGAGCTAGGCAGCAGGAGAGCCAAGATGGGGAGAGGGGCTGCAGGTCCCTCAAAGCACCCGCTCAGGACCTTCAGCTCAGAGGCAACTTCTCTGCGAAGAGAGGAGGTCAAAACCCAGCCAGCAATAGCCCTGAGCCAGGCAGGCAGGTGTCTGCCACGGCAGCCGTGAGCTGGTGTGCTATCAAATCACCAGGTAGAGCTTAAGCCCAAGGTCAGCTCAGAGTCCTGTACTGCAGTCATGTCCTACCTTGCACCTTTCTCTCCCGTATTTCTTCCTCATATTTTTCTCATATTTTTCCTTCATGTTTGCTGCACACAGTTTTTTCACCACACAAAAGAACAATGAGTGACCAACCTCCTCCTAACCTGATGCTTACAAACAAAGCAAAACACAAATCAGCCTCCCTTACAAAAACAGGAGAGACAGCCGGTACAAAGCATTTCTCCCTATCCTCCAACATCTGTCAGGCAGAGCCCTGCAGCCCAGGTGTGAGCTTTAGCAGCCATTTGCAACACTTCGCCCAGATGCAGGTTGGTCTTCAAGAATCTCTCAAAGGCCGTGGGTCTGAGGCATGTATCTGGCCCTTATTTAGCCGCCTCTTCGTCCCGACTTGCTAAAAGGAAGGAGGGGAAGAGATGGATCAGATGAGGCTGGCTGAGGCAGTGTCCGCACCTTGATTTACTTTAAGTCCTTGAAAGCCTGTCACTGAATGTAAAAGAGGAGTAAAACACAATAATAAAAAGCAACTAATGTATCCCATTTTTATAGCCAAAAATAAAGGCACTGGAAGGCAGGCTTTTTAATGGCTATCATTCCTCCTGTGTTATTTGAAGATCCCCTTGTAAACGGGAATCCGGGGTCTGTTTTGCCATCTGTTCCCTCCTCTCCTGCCTAGGAATCCTGAAAGGGTATTTATTGTATACACAGGTTCAGTGAGGCCCACTTGCTATAAACAAATACTGCATGAAATATGGTGGGGCCTGCTCTTTCTACGGTGCCGGTATTTATGAGGAAACAGTACAAAAACAAATATGTAATCTGGAAATAAACCTGTTAAATGAATAAAAAATCCTACGGAGCAAAACATAACGATTAGCAGAGCCATTCAGTGAAAGACCCTGTTAAGGGGACACATCTGCTGTCATCCACTCTGCATCAGTGCCTTTCCCCCATGATAGAAACCCATCTGAAAGCAGCCATCAGGAAACCCTGGGGGAGGGGACGGGGAGAAGGAGAAGATACAGCCCAGGAGCTGCAGGGCCACTTCTGCTGGCTCTTGAAATGCCCATGGGTCCTATCCCCTGCTGTCCACCAAATACAATCTGTGTTATCTACAGCATGGACTAGGTGCAGATCACAGTCACTTAGNAAAATAAAAAATAAAAAGAAAGAACTCAGCAAAGGCCAGCATGGTGTGCTGAACAAAGATTCAAGTGAAGAACCTGAAATGCAACGTTTGTGCACACATGCATGGAAGGCCCTGTTTTGCCTCTGACCACTTGCACAGAGCCTGGGCAGGGCTTACAGAGAAGAGCAGAGCAAGATAAACCTGCTGTGGAAATGCAAATCAATCGTGACCTATGATTGCTAGCTTGTCTTCTGTGCAATAAAGCTATTCAAATGCGGGAAGTGCTGTTGCAGCTACCTGCTCCTATCAATGCTTAGGTTTGTATTTACAGACGCAGCTTAAGACCACAGTCCCACACCCACCCCACCCACGCAGAGCCAGCTGCAGGCAGGCGAGCAGCCACGCTTCTGGCCGCCCCCCCCTGCCCATCGCTGACATCTGCTCCACGACGCGCTGGGTATTTCCTACCGCAGCTTCTGCTTTCTGCCATGGGTTGCCAGACCTTCCCCATGGAGCTGGTCATTAGTGAGTCAGCCTCCTCTGACAACGCAAGCACAGCACGGAGAAGTGCCCACAGCTGACGCAACCCTGGAAAGTGCTGCACCAAACCCTGATGCTGCCCCCAAGGGAAACATAGTTCCTCCCCCAGTGCATGTGGGATGAGGATGCCCTGCTGGCTTTCAGCGTGGCTTTTGCTTTCGTCTTTGCTTGCCAGCACAAAAAAGGACAAAACCCATGATCTCTGGAGCTGTTAACTTGCTGCTAACTGCTGCAGGTGAGCTACACCTGGGTGAAAACACTGCACACACAATGTGCTTTTTCTTTGTTGCACGGGCTACTTCACGGTCACACTGAAGTGCATTGCCTGGCTCTGCTTTTACCATCAGGACCATTTGTATTTCTTACTGATCAATCAAAGTAAAGCAATAAAACCTTCACTTTTTCAGCAAGGAAAACAACACAGAAGCATCTACTAAGTAGCAGGGCTGTGGCTCTCCTTGCCCACCCAAAGCACAGAGTAATGCACCGCATGGCACCGTTTGAGTACAGACTGGCAAAACAGGCATCACAGTTTGCTTGAACGTGCACTATGGGGATGGTGGACTGTTTGCTGATTTCTGTGTGCGTGAGAGATAGGTACAAGTTCAATGGGTTTATATCACTACAGTTACTACTGCTGCTCACTGACACACTTCAGTATTTTTATTGCTTTTTCATTGCTGACATGATTCTGATGGTATGCAATTAAATATTTTACAAAGATTGAGTCTGATCTGACAACCTTTATGCACATGAATAATCTCATGATATTCAATGCCTCTGCTCAAGTACCCAAAGCTGCTGGGCTGGGTTCCCACTGCTACAAAAGTATTTTTTTTCCCCCGCTGTATTTCCTGTTTGGGACTTTGATGAAATTAATCATGAAAAAAAAGACCCTTAAAAATTCTTCACTTTTATTTTGTGCATTGAAACCTTCACAGGGGATTTAAAGAAACTACAAGAACACTGTCGTGGCAGTTATGTTTGGCTGGGGATGGAAAGAAGTCAGAGTTTGTGCTTTGTCACACGCTGAAAGACATACTGCCTTTTTGCCAGCCTGTATCTCAGTGTGGTTTCCTGAGACTGATTAAGGGCTTGAAGGGGGAATTTTTTTCAAGAATTCATGACTCACTTTCAAAAAGTGGCGCATTTCAGATACAAGGGGGATTGCCCAAATGTTGGTTTTTTTTTTAATTCTACCTGCAAAATGCGTCACAGTCATATGCTTCCTTCAAACTGACACACTTGCAAAAGTCTCACACACGAACGTCTCATGGCTGGCACGATCCAGCTTTGCCAACAATCCAGCACCTTGACGTGCTCGCAGGGATGCTCAGCCACAGCACATTGCTCTAGTGCAGGAGCTGAAGGTTTGCTGTACTCAAGAATTTCAAAGCACGGGTTGGGGCTGAGCCACAAAGCTCTTCGTGTTTTGGTCCAGATTTGGATCTGAAGGGAAGGTAGATATTCAGACCTGAATTTTAGATTTGGATTCATTTGATGGAATCACATTTAAACCCTTGCCGCCTGTTTTCTTCCAGACCCAAAGCCAGGCATACAGGGAGGGCATCTGGGCCACTGGGCATTCCAAAAATCTTTAATACAACCTCCATTCACTTCCCAGACTCTGCCTCCCCGGTGCCCCTGCAGATGGGTGCAGCTATTCCTCTGGTTTCCCCCCAGCAGAGAACGCAGTGGGGGCATGAACACAGCCAGACAGTCTTTCTGGTCATTTTACACACACTCACTTAATATTTTACTGCCTCTCGGAGCCCTGAGAAAGCATCTCTCCCACCTTTGGGCAGAAAGGGAACCAGATATGAGTTGCTGGAAACAAGCAGGCCTTCTAAATGAAAACTTACCAAGTTATTACCCTACTATGGAAACAAAGACACAACAAAGTTGCACCTAACCTTCCGCTGGGAATCATTAAACCTGACCGCAGCACTGCCAAAGCAGGCAGAGGACAGCCTTCTGCCTTTCAGGGGCTCTGCTGGACCGCTAGCTTTGTATGACACCAAATCATAAGCTATCACACTTTCCTCACCTCTGGATGGAGCGCAGGCGTGCACCCTCTGCCCTCTGTGCCACGCTGCTGCCAATTCACCATCAGGGGTGAAAGCAAGAGTGCCGAAGTGCCAGGAACAAGCTGATCCCACATGATGCATCAGGGAAAGACAACACACACCAAGGCCTCTGGAAAACAGGCACTCTCCTGGGTTCCCAGCCATGTGAAAATTTATGAGGTTTGAATGAAATTCAGCTAAAGAATCCAGGCCAACAGCTCCTTATCCAAAATGAACTCAACCACTGGAGTTTCGTCTTTCTAACGTCAGCTGATCGTGCTCCACGCTGCCTAAGTTGAGCTCTGTCGGCAAATGAACTACTTCAAAAAAAAACTAACCCTGCTTTTGGAATTACAATGCTGGGTGAACTTTTTAAAAAAATTAAACAGGATAAAAAAAATGAAACCCGCTAGGTCATGACACTATAGTGACCCCATACAAATGTGTTACAGCCCTTCAAGACATCAAGAAAGGCACTCGAGAGAGATGGAAATGAGCAGTTAAGTGAGACACAGGTTTTACTCGTCCATGCACACCTATGAACACAAACATATGGATTCATTTACATCTTGACCCCAGAGAACTGGAATAAAACTTGAAAACTGCCACCTGGTTTCTGAGGTTATTTTTCCATATAGAGATTAAACAGCATCTAAATACATGTGTGTGTGTGTGTGTGTTTTTCTCACAGATACGCAGTACAGACAACTGCAGGGCAAGGAGATGGTTGTGAGAAAGAGAATTTCTGGTGATCCAGGGGAAACATAAGAGGGATGGGCCCAGGCCTGCCAAAAAGCTGATTGAACATCAGGGCCTGGGCTCGGGCTGTTGTTGAGGCTCATCTACCAAAGGCAGAAAAAGCACCTTCTCTTATGCCTGCTTGATGCTTTGCACTGCTCCCCCAATGCAAACGCGCCAGAGGGTGCTCTGTGAAGCACAATCGAGGCCTGTCCCCTCACCTCGGCAAAGAAGTGGCATAGTTTTAAACGTTGCTTTCCTAGGAAGGCACAGTGGTCAGGCCAGACAAGTGCTCAAGTGCTTTTAAAGCACTACCCCTCCTTCCTTCACCAGTTGCTGGCTGCTCGCATCCCCCTGGGCCTCAAAAGCAGAGCCTGTATAGGGTGCTAGGCCATGTCAGAGCAATCTGTGTGGGCTTGCTGAGGAGAAGGAGGAACCGCAATGCCACTTTCTTGGCTGGGGGCTCAAAAAAGTGCAGAACCTATAAACCTTTCTATTAATCTATTAACCATTTGGAATCATAAAATTGAATCATTTAGACTGGGAAGGACCCTTAAGATCATCTAGTTCAACCATCACCTAACACTACTGAGTCCACCACTAAACCATGTCCCTGAGTGCCACATCCACACATCGCTTAAATACCTCTCTGCCACCTCTCTGGGCAGCTCATTCCAATGCCTAACCACCCTTTCTGTGAATAAATTCATTCTGATATCTAATCCAAACCTCCCCTAGCACCACTCGAGGCCATTTCCTCGCAACCTCAATCTAGCTATCTGGTATTTATTCAAACCCAATCTAGCTATTTCATCCAGCTGCAGCTGGGGTGAAGGCCATCCATTGAAGCTGCTTTGTCTTGTGATCCAGCTGCCCAGTGGGGTACACAAAGCCAGTAGAAGATCTGGATCTTCATCAACACTGCATTTGCTGCAGGTCCTGGATTTTCCACTGATGGGCAGCCAAGATCTGAAATGGCCATGTGCAAGACCTGTCAGGATGACAGAGGAAGCTGAAAAATACCCGAGGCCATGTTAAATCCCTCATCATGCATAGCTGAGGCGAACAGGGATGGAGGCTACTCAGCAAGTTGCGGGCTTCCTGCTTCATGCCGAGAGGAGGGTGCAGGGGCCTCTCACACAAGGCCAGAGTGGTTCAGAAAATGAGAAACAAAGATCCTCCGAACGCTTCTTTGTTTCCATTCATAACCACAATTTCATTTGCATTGATGTTTCCTGACTGATTCTCTTCTCAAAATAATTGATGGGGAAAAGATCAAGAAATGTAATTAAAAGAGAAACAAACAGAAAACAAAGGGAAGAGGGTAACTGGGCATGCAACTTCGGGTCAGAGAAGGAAGAGGAGCAGGTGGTGGAACTGATGAGGGAGATTTAATGAACTACGATTGACTTCAAATAACAAAGGAGGAGGAACCTAATCCTACCCCTGGATCTGCACACATATGGACTTACCATAGCAAATGGTAATCAATCCGTCAGCCTTAAATTAAAGATAAGGTGGGCAGGAAGGAAAGGACATGGGTTAGTCCCTCCTCCCCCCCTCACCATAATTCTAGGTCTGTCTGCGGGTGTCCATTGACATATATCAGTAGGGTTAGTGTCTGCCACCTCTCCCTCCTCTACTTAGGCTGTTGGCCTCCCATCTCTTGCTAGCACCACCATGGGCAGGTCTTTGGACACTACTCCGGGAATTTAGGGTCCTAGCTATATTGCATCTACAGCCTATTTCACCCAACAGCCATTGGGGCTCAACAGCTCCAGAAATACGCCCGCAAATGCTCTGCACATAAATGCTCGCTGAGTTTTAATCAAATGCACATCACAGATAGTCCTGCATGACAGAAACCAGAACAGCCAATCCGCAGACCTGCCAAGAATAGCCTCATCTGCAATACAAGCATTTTTCCTCTTTTGTATCATTTTGTCCCTGGCTTTTTCATTCTGGGATGAGCTGCAGAAATATTTTAGATTTTATGAGATAGCTGCTTGTTTCAAGCTGAAGGCAAATTCACTAGGTTTTCTAAATATGCACCCAGGCTTTACAGCTCCTCATTAAGTTTTCTAGGGTAAAGTTTCTATTTTAAGGCCCAGATCCACAAAAGCGAGCTGCACAGTTGGATGTCCCTTCCCATGCACACACTTAAGCATGGCTGTGCACATGGGTTTCTTTGTAGGATTCAGGGCCCTCATATCTGGACCTGGCAGGCAGTTCATCCCAAAGAAAGTACTTCTAACGAAGGGGAAAAGTTTACTTAGATGCTAGTGTCTTCAGGGCTGCAACTAGCAATTATTTCTCCCTGACCAGCAAAGAGAAAATGTGGAGCTGGAAGAGGACCAGCACCACCATCAGCCTGTCTTTCGGGAAAAATAAAGCCAGAGGCGTGCCAGTGGAAGGGACCAGGCTGTCAGGTCTGGAGGCACTTTTACCACTGCTATTATTTGAACAAAGTGTTTGCCAATTGAAATAACTCAAACAAATGTCCTGTATCCTGAGGAAGGGGCAGAACAGGCACAGATGGAAAGGAACACGATGCTGGGCCTTGTCACATCAAATCAGAGGAATGAGTGGGGGGGAACAAAGGGGAAGAGTAAAAATTGTGAAATAGCCACCAAAGCTAAATTACTCCCCCTGTTTGTAGCTCTGTACATGGAGCAGGCTCCCCATGCTGAGCTATTCCCACGTGGCAATCAGGAAAGAGGCTCCCTGGCATGGGAGAAATGACACCAGAGGAGGAGATGGATCAGGCTGTGAGCCTGTGTTGCTGAAATCATAAAGTTCTGCTGACTTCTGCTGCACCAGAGAGCCTACCTGCCCACACTGTTGCAGCTCCCAGGTGCTCTAAAATTCCCATCCTTGTTGGTCTGTTGGATGGGAATTGTGTGAATTTGGGATACTGCAAACACGAGTACAGTCATACACTTGGCAAGTGCTAAAGCACAAAACCAAGGCAGCAGAGACTTTGCGTGTCACAGCCGAGCTGACAGACACGAATTCAGAAACAGATGAGACAGAGGAGAGGCCTGCAGCCAGCACACTGCACTTCCTAAGCTGCCAGCATCTGTGGTACCTGGTCTCTGACTCAGCCTCTCCCAGCTGCAGGCTGGGACTGCTCGCTCCAGCTCTGCACCACAACCCGACCTCCTGATGCCTCTGCTATGTCAGGTGATTTCCTCGGCCCACTGGCAGGTAAATGCATTGCTCCCCAAGAAGCATGGCACATCGCCGCCAGCTGTTGGGGAGAAAGGCCTTTTCCACCATCGAGAGCATGGTGCGGAATCACAGAGAGCCTCCACCTCATGTCTCCAGCGTCTCACCCCAAGCAGGTTTGATTTTAGCCAAGCTGCTTGCTGGGTGGCTCCTGCTCCTTGGTGCTCAAGGGGTTCTGAAGCAAAGCTCATCAACGGTGAGGGAGGAGGGAGAGCACTGAAGTGCTGCTGATCCCTCTCCATCACGCATTTCTGGGACCCCCGTCATCTTCTTTCACCTACAATAATCTGGCCGCGAGCCACAGAATAATATAGCAACAGGGGAAAGAGAGGAAGGAGGCTTAACTTTTATTTATTTTAGTGCGATCATTAGGATTATGTCAGGGGGAAAAAGCATTAATACATAATCTTTTCCCTGTGCTATACAACACTGGCTGCTTTTAATTTAGAATTAAATTGAAACACTCACTCAGAGCAGCTTTGAACAGCAGCCAAGGCCTTCCCTTGCATTGTGTTAGCAGCTGGGTAGCCTTCCCACTCTCTTTTTTTTTTTTCACTCCGCAGTGCCTTTTTTCAGACCTGTGCCGAGGGCTGGTCACTGCACATCCTTGTCACACGTCCCCAAGTGCCAGGGGTCCCCTCGGCATCACGCTGACACACCAAGGCACCCATGGCACAGGTGAAGGGGAAGGCATCACACTGAGATGCACGAGCACAGCCTCCAGCAGACCAGCCCTCAGCAGGCAGCGTTCCCCAGCCACAAGTATTTCACAAATCGAAGAGAGGAGGGATGTATTAAAAAGCACATCAAAATGGACGTGTTTTCTTTTTTTTTTAACACGCTAAAGGGTGGTGATTTATTTCTCTCGACAGCACGAGTTATTTAGTATGCTTTGTTGCACATGATTAGGCAAGCTCACACAAGGAAAACACAGTCTGGAGGTATAAACAGGACAGACGAGGCTGGGTGGGGTGAGGCCAAATTTAGTTAAGTGAACTGGCCATCCTGTTTTGTTCACGTGAGGAGCCTGCTCCAGACAGTTCTCACCAAGCCGATGAGAAAGGTGCCATGGTCACCCTGTTCATTCCAACCCGTATAAATACCAGGTTTTGTCAGGGTAAAGAATCCGCGGTGGACTCAAGCCTTTTTCTTAATTATTGGTATTCACTGAAAGAAAGGGTAAGTTTAAAGAGAAAAAAAAAAGATTGCCACCCTTTCAGTGCTGCTGTGAAGGGAGCACTGCTTATCACAACAGGTGCAAAGGCCACTCACAAAAACAGACGCAGTTCAACACTGAAAGGCTAAGAAATTACTTATTCTCTTTGTCAGCTGCTCACACAAGCAGGGTAAAGGCTACTTGGAAGGAAAGACAGAGGGTTAAAAAGAAGGGTTAAAGTTTGTCACAGAAAGAAGAAAGAAGGAAAGAAAAGAAGACAACGCACACACAAGCCTGCAGGTTCACAGGAGGCTCTGGGAGATGTATCGACCTTAACAAGGAGAAAAAAAGAAACCAGAAACAAAACCTCATCCCCGCACCAAGTGGGAATGAGCAGCACCAGCAGGCAGGGGAGCGGGGACATTTGAGCAGGCGGGCACTTCACTTGAATGGCGCGGGGAACAATGCGCCCGCCTGAAAGCGCGGCATTCCTGCCGCTGCGCCCCGCAGAAAGGGGCTGCTCAGGCCTTCCCCACAGCGCCCGGTAATTGCATCCTCTTGGGCAAGGAGACCCACGGCCAGCTCACAGACTGTGCTTGTTCCCCGTCAGAGGGGTGGTTTGTATACCACACCTACAGAGCCAGCATACCGGGAGAAAAAATAAAGAAAAAGGGAGAAAAAATGTGATGAGAAAATGGTGGGTTGCAGGGTTCTGTTTCCCTTTGGGTTCTTAGGTGGTGTGTTTTCCTCCACCCTCGTCCTTCCAAGATAGGGCATCAGAAGTAACTGCAACTGAAATTTCATTTTATAACACCTCTCCGTTAATCCCTAGATCTCCCTCAAATTCTGCATAAATTTCACCCTCTCTCCACAGAGCTTGAGGTTGCTTTACATCTGGTGCATCTTATTTTCTAGGGATGATGGTTCTGTTTATTTTAACCAGGCCTGGAATGATGTGCAAACCAGCCATGCCTCTCAGATACTGATTGTTCCCAGAACCAGATGGTCAAGTCTTCCTCTTTTAAGACAGCTGACTCAAAAGCTATAAAAGAAAACACCAAAAACGAAAACAATCATCAACAACAACATCAAAAATCACCCTGTGGTGGGAAAGAAAACTATTTTGATGTTGGCACTGTGAGAGAGAAAAAACTCGGAGAAAAGAGTGTTTGGTTTCCAGACACTGGAGGTCCACTGTGCAAGAGGGGGATGCACTCATCAGGAAGTTTCCACCAGTGGCAAACTAACAGGAGGAATTCCCTAGCTTAAATATGACAGATGTTCATACCTCCATTATCCAGAAGCAGTAAAAGCCACCTGTGGTTGTTCTGACTGCCCTGCTAAATGAATGGCGAGTTAGAGAACTCATAAAACAGAGCAACGCGAGTTGCCGTTGCCCACATCTGCAGGTTCTCTGATACTCACTATTGGCTTCACAATTTATAGCCAAACCCAAAGTGCTTGAATTTCATTTTAGCTCCATCTTACCATCCTTGTGGTCCTCTTCCTTCCCAGGTTTTTTCTATTCCCAACTGGTACTAGCTTAATTGCAGCACTTTGCTCCAAGTCACTGAAAGGCACTGACAGGGCACTGCTAGGCATGGTGCAAAGCTGCTCCAGCCTAACTAAGCCTCTTAAATCCTGCACTGAAGGTTAAATTGGTCGAGCAACGGATTGCAGGAGAACCTGTGTGTGTGCAGATCGGGCCTCTGGTTTAAAAGAACCAGCTCCTCTCCACCTTGACCAAAGTCAAATACATTTTCACACCATTGTAATAAAAAATAAAAACAAAATAATAGTTGGGTTAGGGACAGCAACAAGCACATTACCACTAAGCAATTTGTGAATTTTCCACACAAAGATATACAATCACAGCACATCGGCTCTTCTGCAGTTCTGGCTGGTGTGTAATCTGTCAAGCTGGTAGGCACAAGGCAGCTTCCCTTCTACTCTCTTTCACCTCTCTAGTGGAAAATAGACAAACAAGCTGCCTAAGGAATGTAAAAAAGCAATCACTTTCTCTTTAACCATCATAAGAAATAGACAGCCATGCAAAAATAAGAGAAGCTTACATGCCTTTCATCGATGACTTCTCCGTAACACTCCCTAATATTCTGTAGGAAGTATCCAATCCAGACATGGAAAGACTGTGAACCTTTCAAGAAAGGCAGAAAGCCCATTTTAAACGTTACAATGGGGAGGGGACACTTCAGATGTCAGTTCTCTGTGGTTCTTAAAAACGGCCAAGATCCAGTTAAAGGGTAAGTGCTCTGCATCGGGACCACTGCACACTTCAGCTAGACACAAGACTACTTTCACCTGGAAAGGGGTTTGCTTTTGAACAAAGTTAAGCTGCAGAGATTATGTGTGCTGTTGAGATCTCACTGCAAGTATTTTGTGCGAGCCCTGTGGTATCATTCACGCCAAAGAATTTAGGATGAGGCTGTTAGGACCCACTCCCGCTCACATGTAGGGCACCACAGACAGAAAACCTCCTCCTGCATGTCAGCGTTTGCAGATGGTAATAGCAGGAATAATTGCCTATCCTTGGGGAGCATTTCAAAGTGTGTTGTCATATAAAAACAAGCCCCTTATGACATGCAAGGTAAATGATGACAACACAAAAACTCAAGCAGATGAGGCTGTTAAAGACTGTACTGTTTTTGTACAAAGAACTGAGAACACCATGTAATACCTGCTTGGGGCTGTGACATTCCATCCTGTATGTCTACATACGGTCCCTGGGTGATGGCACACACCCTAAGCTGTTCATCACCTCCAGACACTGGCACAATGTGGATGTTCAACAACAAGAGCCGCATGCCTGCTGCACATCGTACTTACTCATCTATGTCCTGTATGCTGAAGAATATTTTCTGTGCTAATTGGCAAGGACAGCTGTTAATCCACCACAGAACAGCTCCCATATGAACCTCAGCAAAATCCACCTAGCTTTGAGTCGGGCATACTTCAGAAAGTATTTGTCCTCTTTGCCTCTGGATTGAGAGAGATGGAGAGAGCACAGGGGTGAGACAGAAATACTGGAAGTGCAGGGGGGCTGCAGTCAAACATGAGAAATCCGGTAAGGAAGGGAAAGAAGCCACAGGCTCTGTGCTAAGGAGAAGACCTGCATGTCACAGAGCAGCAGTTTTGAGCTGCTTGCCTCTGAAAACAAGGCTCTGGTAATTAAAACCTTGATACAGCATGTCATATAAGTTTATTTAAATACGTACGTAAAGATAAACACAAAGCTTTCTGCTCAAACATTTTGAGGAATATGATCCTTGAGCAAGATTAACAAGTCTTTAATAACACTTGTGTTATGAAATGTCATTATAATCAAGCAGTAAATCAATAGTGCAGTAGCATATGCCGCAGGTCACCAGGGCTGTATTTTGAGGAACAAAAGAAAGGCCAGCCTCCTCGTCGTTTATGACAGTGATACAAGTTATATATACCTACAAGTTCCACATGATGCCACTTCTGGTACATCCCGCCATCCATGAAGCCACCTGTCTACATCACAAGGGGTGGATGGAAAGGGAGAACGATGATTTTCTTTGATTCACACAACCTTCAGAGCAGGTTAAAGGTAGGATGCATCACTGCCAAGTAGCTCCTACCCCCATGCGCTGCCTTGTTCCATTTTACTGCTCCCCTCAACTTCCTTGCTCCCACAACAGTCTGGCCTCGTGGCAAGGCCACACAGTGCTTGAAGTGGGCAACCACTGCAAGACCCAGAGGTGGTTCTCTGCTGGTTTAGAGTCACAAGGGAATGGCTGTGCCCCTGCCACAGCACAGGGGATAAAGGCACTGCCACAGCTGAAAGACGGGGGAGAGGGCAGGAATGCAGAAGCAGAGACACAGCATTCACTGAAGCTGTCAGAGATACACCCCCATGAGTGAGCTATTGCATGCATTCCCCTGCCTGGCTCAGGCTGAATTTGCACATCTGGGGCCCACATTTAGCCCTGCTTTGGAGCACCTTTGCCATTAACACTAAAAACATATCCTGGAGGACACCGGGGATGGAGATGAAGGAGGTGAGAGGGGAAATAAGACACCTTGCCTCCCTCCTCACCTTGGTCTGCCCGCCTCCCACACAGCTCCGAAACACTTTACGATTTGAATGCTGTCAATCTTCTTACAGGAGAAATGTATTTATAGAAATCCCTTCTCTGTGGCTGAATGCTTTTATGGTACCAGATGTCGGAGGACATGAAGCTGATAAAATAAAGCATAGGGGTCAAAATTGTCTGCTGTCAGTGGTGAGAACTACAGCTTCTCTGATGTCTATGGAGCAATGCCAGTTTATCCCAACAGAGAACTGGGGCCGGCAAGTGGGTACCGATGTTAGTAATTAGGCTGCATATGCTGTTTGCACAAGATGACATTTGTCCTTTGCAGGAGAGATGTTGCTAGAAAGGTTTAATGCCTTCCCTTTGAAATATGATGTGGCAGCTGCAGATGACATCAGATTTGCTGCCATACTGGTTTCTATCAATGCACACAACACACCCAGGGAAGACCAAACACTGCTTGAGACTGCAATGAAAGCGATGGCCAGAGGCATCACATGATAACATTTTGGGAGCTCTCGATCATGTGGTTTTATTTAATAACAGGGATATCTTCAGTTTGTTATGAGAGTAACACAAGGGTACATCTCCACAGTGCAAAAGCACCAAGAGTTCAGGTTAGTAATCAACCCATGAGAAATGTGTATGGAGGTATACACATGAAACTCACATACCGCTAAAGCCAGCAGCCCAGGAGGATGGCAGGGGATGGAACCGAAGGTTCCATATCACTGTATTTTGGCACTGCACAGCAAAGCCAAGGAGAAGTAGGTTAATTAAAATTCACATGTCATTTCCATTTCCTCTGCATGTCTACAAGACTGTTTATTCTCACCATCTGAAAGAGATTCTCACCATCTGAAACAGATATTAATTGCTGCTCTTGGTTGGTGAGAATAAACACTACAAGAGATCAAGTTCCCTAGTGAAGCCTTCTCAGTTTTGCTTTTAAAACCCAATGCAACAGCTTGAGAGGGGCTGCTCTTATCTGCACAGCAATTGGCTTAAGATACAAGCCTAAGGTGAAGTCCGTTACCACTTGTCCACTGGCATTTTGCTGATGAACCACAGTGGTTGTTGCCCCTTTCCATCAGCCACAGCTCAACATAGTAAGAAGATCTGAGCTGTAGATTAGGTTTAGGTGATTTGCTTCAAATAATCTCCTTTCTTCATCACCATGGCTGCTGAAGTTATCAGGAATCAGTAGGGACACAAAACAGGACCTTTCACATAACCTGGAGAGACACTTTATGGAAATAACACATGTGTTTGCGCATCAGTGTTTCAGCATCGACACCATATTCATGCTGAGATGGGGTCTAATACAGGTTGTGTTGCTGCATTTCTCGCAGCACATCTTGGAGACTGCTTATCTCCTGCAAGCATAAGACCCTATAGTCACACAGACCACACAGTTTGGTGGTGATTTCTTCTGCTGTAACCAAGAATGTGATGATAACATGGTCAGTGCCAGACGAGAGCTATAAGGTACTCAGGAGCGGTTTGACTTGTGCATCACTTTCCTCGTAGTCATAGGTTAATCAATTCCCATAGCAAAGTGAGACACTGTAAAGTGAAACACACTTCCAGGCAACTTTGACCAACCAAGGGTAACCAAAGAAGTAATCTGTGTGGGCTACTGAGATGAGTCCAGCAGACAATCAGAGAAAGGCTATATACAACAGGCTGAAAATAGCAGGCATTTCCCAGCCAAAAACAGCTCAGGAGAACTTTTCAGAAGGATGCATTATTCACAGCTCATTATACTTCATAGGGATCTGGAAATGAACGTCAGTGTTCTTAAATACCTCCCAAGAGGTAAAGAGAGAGATTGGTCACCCTTTAAGCAACTGAATAAAGGTTAGTGAGACACAAGAACCAGAGCTGTTCTACCTATGTAGTAGAGCAAGGAAGCTCCAGCCAGTTAACAGCTTGACATGGACTCTGAGCTCCTGGGAGAGCCAGGTAATATTTAGGATTTTTTCAAGGCTATAGGTCAGGTTCACAGTATTTTCAGAAATTAAGTATGTACTATAGAAATGTTGAAAGAAATGCATTAAAAAGAACAACAACTAATCTGCTTTGAAAATTTGGCTGACACTTGTCTATGGATATAAAAATTCAAAAATTTGTTATACAGTATTTGCTGTCCTCTTGAGTTACACGTGGTGCAGATGAACCGGATTTCAACTAAGCAGAAACAAAAGGAATTACTGTGTTGTACTTCAAGACAAAATTCTAGAAAAGAGAGAGATTATAAGTAATAAATTACTAAGAAGAGACAGTCTGAGAATACTTCTCCTTTAATAGTATTTCTTTTTTGTCTCAGTGAGTTATTTACCTGTACACTTCAGTTCTCAAGAGATCTGGAGTGATGCAAAAATCCACCTCTCTTGCAGCATCTGTTTACAAAAGCTGTACCTGCTGCAGAGCCATCACAACAAAGAGAATTTGGCATCAGTGCTAATTTGCTCACCAAGTGTCACTTGAGACTACATCTAGACTTGAAGTAATAGATTGCAGTCTCCGTAAACATACCCAGGCCAAACACCTCAGTAACATGAAGGCTGTGAAAACTGATGAGAAAACACATAAAAGTTAGAGTATTGTCATCCTTTGGGCATTTCTGGGCAAGTCGAGGCATACACACATGGAGCAGACAGGGGGGAGCAGCACGAAGACCACAATCCCCTCTTGCACATTTTCCCTTCTTTTTTTACTTCCCACTCCACCCCCATGACCTCCTCCTTGCCATTCTTTGGGGGTTCATACATCACATTCATTTTGTGTGCAGCCCAAATGCTGGGCTGCTGCTTTACAAGTCACTCGTATTTTCTTGCTGATACCACCTTCCTAGTGCTGCGAAAATATCAGCCTGCCTTGATGGGCTGGAAATTGGGGAAAACAGTATTCTGTATCCACTTTTATCCCACAGGAAGTCAACAAGATTTTTGCCACCAACTTTAAGATAGCAGGAACAGGCCCTTACTGAGAAATAAAGAGAGGCTTCATTAAATTTTGATACACATCTCTCTGTTACACTGCCATAGCAATTCGCTGTAATTCTCTTGGATCTATTTCTAATACAAACGCACAGGACAGCTCTATTAAATTCAAATAATGGCAACCTTATTAAAAAAAAAAAAAAAAGCATAAATCTTTAAGCTTCTGAGTGGAGGAGAGTGATTCACTGATCAATGCACTGACCCTCTTGTGAAATGCTAGGGTCTCTGTGGAAACAAATCATGTATGTTTGACTTTTCTCCAGAAAGTTCTGATTATGACATGACACATTGAGAATATGTAATATAGTTTTCCCTGCATCTTCACAATAGTGCACGCAGCTGCTGTTACTGGTAGTGCAGGGATCCGATACTAAATCCTATCCATCACTTTGAAAATGTCACTCTTTAACACCAGTCTGAACGCTCCAATGCACCACCTCCCCTGGAGATGCTTCAGACATTGTACAAATAGATATTTTGAATACACACTTCTGAAAATTTCCACCTCAAGGGCAGACTGGCCCTTATTTATTTTTATGCATAGAGCATCACCGGTATTCATGTTGCTGTTTTTTTTTTAAGCATAATGTCTTTGCCCCCAGAAACAATCACACTCAGAGCTGTCGCAGTCCACAGAAAGGTGGTGAGGACCTGGAGGCCAGTAAAGAAGTGGTATTTCCAGAGCATCTTCCTAACAACATTCCCAAACTAATAAGCACAGTTACCCAACGTGAGACATACTGTAACAACACTTATTTTCCCCCTTGACCAGTAGGGTTGCCCCAGATGCCTGCAGACACCAGTCCTATACCCGCCAGAACAAAACTACATGCATGGAAAACTCCAGGCAAGAGCCCCAGAAGCAAGGTTAAACATCAGTCAAGGAGATGATACAACACCAAATAAAAGGTGGGATCCATGGGGAAGAGAAAGATTACAGCCACGTAGGAGATTCTGGGGAGCTCCCGTTATACACGCATCCTAAGAGCTCCTCCATACTTTTGTTTTTAATTACCATTTGCTAACATATGGAGATATTTACCCAGAATGAATGTTGGTTGAAAGGTTACTAGAAACAGCCTCTCTCCTTTCCCCCCACCCTTTTCCCAGTGGGAAGGAGGGGCCATCTCTCCAGCTGGTATAAATCTGTGGTGCTCCACTGATTTACACCAGCTGAGCATCTGGCTTCAAGACATTTCCGATTGTATATAAAAAGAACAGCAAGGTGGTGTGCTGCTTATAAATCTCTCTTGTGAGCCAAGGCTGTGGTCCTCACCTGCACCCTGCTTGGCTGTGTCACCCTGTACCATCTCCTGTGAGATTGGATGGACACAGAAAGACCCGCTCCTGGCTGCCATCACCACTGCCCATCTCTGCTTACAAAATGGTGGCAGGGGTGAGGAGGGGAAACGCCTGCCTGCTCACTGCCCAGCCTCCTGGAGAGGATGCGTTAGCCAGTGTTTATAAGTCAGCATTCAGCACCACATCCAGCAGCTGACCAGGGGTTGCTTTTAATATCTCTTAATATCAGAAGAAATGTTACTGACTAGCTTTCAGTCTGCCAGGACAAAGCTTGGCCCCACGCTGACGCCCCTTTTGGTGCAGGAGGCATCACATGACCCTGGAGTCTCTCTGCAAAGACCACCCACTTCTAGCCCCTACGCCATCAGCTTTCCAGCTGCCTATTTTTAGTGCACAGGGACATCTTTCCTCCTGAGCCTGGTGGGACTGTGGCAGGAGCAGCCAGGTTTGGGCCTTGTCAGGCCTGTCTGCCTCCCGCTGCTGAAGGCCATGCTTTCAAGCCTCACATCCACTGCAGTTTGTTTGGTTCACCTCACACCCATGCTCTTCGTGTAGCATTTCCTGTGGGTGATTGATAGGAAGATGAGGGGTCCCCTTTGCTTTCCTGCAGACCACATTTGTGTCTTCACACCAGCATTTTTCCCACATTTGCCTAGTTTGTTTGTTTTTTTTTTTTTCAGAAAAAAAATACTGCCTGGAAGCAGGTACAGAAGAGGAGGATGCACCTTGGGTGAGCAGATCAATTTGCTTGCTGTCAGGGGAAGTGGTCAGCCTGGCTGATGCCACAGACAGACACAGGGTCAGAAGATCATCCCAGTATGTGGATGACGAGCCTCGCTGTGGCCGTAGCATGACGCTGGGAAGGGAAACCAACCCAAGCCACCAGCCACCCCATTTTCCCTAAGGCTGACAAAGCAGCTTCTGGCCAGCAGATCTGTGGCCAGAGAAACACAGCTAAGCAAAGGGGTGATGAGCAATCCAGGAAAGGGCTCATCTGGCGTGAACTTCTGCAAAATCATCCCATTGTACTTTCCAGTGTCCCCCACGCAGAAGTGAGACCAGCAAGGAAAAGGCTCAGCTCTGTGCCACTGCAGAAAGACCACCTACTCCAGCAGAGATCAGAAAGCCAATGTATTGCCATCCCTCGTCATTGTATCCTCCCTGTTTTCCTTCTCCCATCATCAAAAGGTAGCTAAGGCAGTTGGCTTTAAGGCAGGCAATGGTATAGCCTCAGAGCTGCACCTTCAGAGGTCACAAGGAATTTTGCCACTGGCTTCAACAGACAGAGAATCGGGGTCATAATTTGGTGCTTAAGCGGCCCCTCTGGAATCACAGTCTGAGATTGCAATTAGTGCTGATTTATTTTGGGTGACTACAGTTCAACACAGACCAGGACTGGTCTGGCTGCCACAATTCATCCTTGAGATTTGCCAGTAGAGGCAGCAATTCTTTTGATCTTCCTAATAGAGAAAATTGAAGAGCATACAATTAGCCTTTTTTTTCCTCCCTGCCATTTGGATATGATGACAAGTAGTCTGACAGGGAGCTCGGTGCCCTCAGCAGCATGAGTCTCAATCCTGCTGGCCACATAATGCTGAAGGGTTTAAACCATTGGTGTCCAACCTTTTGGCTTGCCTGGGCCCCATTGAGTGAAGAGGAATTGTCTTGGGCCAATGTTTTGGTTGATGCTGAGTGATGGGTGCACGCCTGGGGCTGGGCCAGGCTTCTTGGCAGGGAAGAGCCTCCACCATGATAGCGCAACAGCAGGGGCTGGGCTGCAGTACGAGCTGTGCTGGGCCGCGGGTTGGATTTGCCTGGCCTCCCACCTCCTCTTCCAAGCATGTAAAACACGCATAAGTGGAAAGAACTTGAAATGAGAGCATAGGCATTCCCTGGGGATGAAGTCCTTATGGAGCTCACAGTGCTGTTTGACCGCGTATCAGCTGGCTTTACATAGCTCACTCAGTTTGGTCCAGCAGGGGTTGAGCCATGACCCAAACCCCACGTTCACAGCAAGGTGAGAGAAGAGTGCAGGTCTGTCCTTCCAGCTGCTTTGACTGGGGACTGCTTACTCACTGCTCTTCCTGATGCACGATGGCTGAGCTACACCAGTGCTAGACAAACAGAGCAGCAAGTGGTCAGCAGGGAATAAAGAAGCAAAAAAGAGCATTTGTTTGGCTACAGCAGATAAGAGATACACAGGATATCTCCTCCTGTACAAAGGATCCACCAAGACTGTGGTCATTTATTCACGCTCTTTGCATTGTTGTTGTCCTTGAAGGCGTTTTCTAAGTGCTGGTTAGCGTTCTTTCAGTCTGTAGACAAGATGTGATTACATGCAACGGTTGCTCTAATGACAGTTCTTTTAGGCTGTTCTTTAGGAGTGAACAATCAAATCCCTAGCTGAAGGGGGGCAGATGGAAACAGAAGCTGCCACCCAAAATAGTGGGTTGCTCAGCAGGGCTTGAACAGAAGCTAAGCCACAGGAGCAGGGTGGGGGCTCCTTCAGCAAACTCTCTGCGAATCAGTCCTGTCCTCCCACCCCCCAGTATGGTCGTGATTATTTAAAAGAAGAGGAATAGCAACCATTACATCTGTACAAACATGCAACAGGAAACCAAACTGTAAAGACATCAGCAATCAAGACCAGATCCTTGGTTTGTTTGTTCAAATATCAGCATCCATCGAATACAGCCCTGACCGCCCTGACCACTGGCTGTAATCGGTAGGTCAGCAAACATTCCCAGGGCAATGAGGAAGGTGAATAGGGCAAGGTGGACAGAGAGCAGATCCTGTTTCTCTGGGATCCCCTACTCTTTCAGGAACAACTTGTGAACTGTTGTGGAAGGGGAAACTGGGGAGGAGAAGGGTCACGCAAACATGTCCCGGTCATCTTCGTTCACTCTGGCATTTCACTTGACGTTCATCCTGAAGTTCAAATCAGGAAGCTGCTGGGGAATCCATTCAGCTACAAGCTCTTACAGTCCTCCCAGAAACATCAAATAACCAGAACGTTGCTTGCAGCCAGCAGTGCTTGCTGTTCCTTGCAAGGCTTGCAAAGTGTAAGGCATACTTTCCCCACTAACAATGACAAAAGGTTTGTTTGTTTGCCTCTTTGTTTTAATGTTTAAACATTTATTCTTTGGGGGCTTTCTTCTTTGGAGGTTAGAATAATGAAAAAGAGCAGAATTTTTTCAACAATTCACCTAACATGGCCCAAATATTCATGCATGAGCTCTGTTCTTGAATTTCAGGCACTCATTGAACACTACACCTCCTACAAGGCACTGCTTACAGTGCATTGTTAGCATTTAGCACACGTTTATTCAGAAGAAACAAGCCCATGCAAACTATGAATATCCCAACTTCAAAAAATCCAGTAGAGTCTCTTTTAAAAACCTCCAGGAAGAGACTTCCCTCAATGCTCTGAGTGCCTTCAAGTCATTCACAAATTAACAAGCATAGAGTATTGATGAACTGAATAGCTTAAGATGTGTATGTGGTCTTGTTCTCAACAGGATGGGGGGGCAAGCTGTGCCTTTCTGCATAAGACTATACAGCGAAGAAAGAAAAAAAGTTACAAAAAGAGTAGGGCTGCAGGGAAGTCAGCAGGACAATTTCCTCCAGTGGTCTTCCACTGTCACAGACACCCTAAAAATAAGGGGAAAATTCTGTTTTGTCTTTAGCAATCCAAACAGAAGAAAATCTGTCTCTTCTGCATGCTGTCTATCTCTGTAGTGTATCGAGTGTTGGCATGCACAGGCATGAAATGCAGTGATAAGAATAATAATAATACATATTTGTTGCTACAAATGCAATCTCTTGCATGAGGACCTCAAGTAAGTTAATCACTTTGATAAATATTTAAAAACATGCTGAAGCCAATGGGACTTATGCGCTTTCCCTCACTAGGCCCTCAATGTGGAAATATTAGCTTCTATTTGATCAGTTCCCAAAATCAAGAAAGTGGTGGGTAAGTGAATGCAGAATTGCTATTTGCCATATCCCGCAGTGCTACAAACAGGGCCACTCCTCAAAAGGGTTCGAAACAGATAAGAAAAACTACTTTTTTACGTATTAATTTTTAGAATCCATTCCTGCCTTGTCTTCTTTACTGTCCCTCACGGGATGGAAGCAATGCTGCCTACCCATTATCTTTCTCAAACCTCAGCTATCATCATTCCCCAAACTAGAGAAACTCACAGAACAGAGAAGAGATCTACATTACTGGAGAGAAATGTGAAAAGTTGAGTTGCTTTAGGAACACCAAAAGATAGATATATTAACATGTCTCTCCTGATTGTTTTTAGTGGGTTTTGGGGGGGAGGGGAGTGGGGAAGGATGGGGGGAACTAAAAATAACAACAACAACAAACCCTAAGACCAGTTTGCTCTAGTTATGATAATCCAGGCATAACATTTATATGAGAACATAAAATACAGCACACAGCTGTAAGTAAAACAATATGTGTGTTCCTGAATAATGGGAAAATAGCTTGCCAATAAGGATATATTTTGAGCAAATGAAAGATGACCTGAAATTGACTCTGGAGTAACAACTCGATTGCTTATAAAATAAGGAGGTAGGGGAAAAGAAAAAGGGGGAGGAAGCAGTGGTTGGGAAGAGCTTGCGCTGTGTGGTATTTGATGTATTTACTTTGAAAAGTTTCCTTTTGATGAATAATAAAAACAATGCCGTAACGACCACCTTCATGCCAAAAAATAAGACTGGCTGGGGATTTTACAACTAATGCGGCTCTACTCACCCAGATTCTCTGTGTCAGAAGGCCACATTTAAGCTCAAATGGTGCAACTGGAGCAAAAGAGGCTGAATAAGGAATTACTCCGAAGGCGAAGCACGTGGCATGGTTCCCTGCAAAAGTGCTTACCGGCTCCCCAGCCTGTAAATTGTTTCCATGCTGGTGTGCAGAGCCGCACACCAGTGTGCCTTGGAAGAGACCCAGCATGCTTACCAGCATTTATTTCTTTCAATATGCAAGGTGAGATCAGTGCTCATAAGAGCAGAAGATCGGCAGCCCTGTTGGCTGAAGCACTCTGCTGCCACAGGCAGCTTTTACCTGTGGGCTCCAGGTCCCACATGTACAAGGCAGGGCCACCAGGCACAAAGTGAAGGCGGAGATGCGGGACAGCACAACCCCACACCATGTCACTGCTGGGAAAGCTCGGTCTGTACACTTGCAAAGGAGTGTTGTGATGCAGGGCACTGGAGAATGTCGTGGGTGAAAGCATATTCGCCTGCATGCAGCCAAGCAACCAATGCCCAAACTGCCCTTACCTTCCTCGAGCCCCCCCTCCCTCATCACTCAGAGAGATATCAACAATGAGGAGCCTCTGTGACTGCCTGGAGTCTCACCTTCCTGTTGATGCTGCATGCAATGGCGTTTTCTGGAACAGAACTCCTATGAAGCAAGAAAAAGAGGGAGAACCAACTCCTTTTACACCAGTCTCAGACTTCTTTACAGTTACCTTCTGTGGGTTTCTTTCAACCTGCATTTGTGATCTGATTTCACCCTTTGCAGCAAACACCACTCTCATCCTTGTCCCTCTTCCTCTTTCCCATATTTGCAATAAAACTTTTCCCTCTGCTGCTTCTCTTGTCTTCTGAGTCTTTGCCCATCTCCCCCCCTCTCCTTCTAAGCCATTTCCTTATTTTTAAATATCAGCCTAAAAGCTTTTCTCTCTAATCTCTGAAGAATGTAGTATTAAGATCAATTGCAATGCACTTCAGCCTAGCTCAAAAGCCGAGGAGCTTCCTCGAAAAATACCTCAGACAATTGCTTTTATAGCAAAAAGAGAGCAAAGTTCATGCCTTGTCCTGATTTCCAGCTAATCTGATCTTACATGAAAGCTCCCCATGATACACAAAGAAATATTTACTATATGAATTTGGGCAACGTTTCCCGCTTTGCAAAAACAAAGTCAGTGTTTGAGCTAGGTTTTCTGTCCAGTGGGTTTCTGATATACGGTGCTTTTAATGGCATCCTGACAGGTTTCTTCTTCACTTTCTCTGCTGGATCTGTTCACAGGAAATAGGAGGACCAAGATTTATGAACTTAAAGCAGCATTTTGTTGCTTTACATGACTAACTCAATAAAGGTCAAGCAGCGAGAAGCAAAGAATGGAGCAGCAAGTACAGATGTAATGCAGAGAAGTGAACCCAATTAATTTTCCCCTTGGAAATACTACAGAGAGGATTGCTTTCCTTGGAGAACACAAGTTTGAAACTGAGATGCTGCCACCATTACTGGGATGACTAAAATGTGGACTGCAACTACATCATCTTTAATACAGATCTGTGTCCACAGGGAGAAAAGGCCCTAGAAAGCAATAAGCCGGCAGAAAGGCACAGTTATTAATCTGGGGTATTTTATCTCTTTTCTCTGGATACATCTACTATCTTTGCATGTGACTCTTCAAACACAGCCCTCTCTTATGTCCTCTTCTTACGCCCCACTCCTTTGTTCTTTTATCGGTTTAAGCTGTAGCTTACTGGGTCAAGAAAATCATTTTCGTTTTTATTGTAAGTCTCTATAAATAATAAGTCATACATGTGTTAGGAGTAAGAAATAGAAATAATTATTTGCCAAAGCTTGTGTTTCCTATCAAAGAAAGGGCAGCCATCACTTGGGTGTGTGGGTTTTTTTTAACAAAATGCGTTTCATTACGTGCACTGAGCAAGGAAAGGCCTCATCAGAAAGAAAGCAAATGGGAAGAAATCTGTTGGCACCTTGACTTCAATGAAGCCATATTTCAGAGGGCTTTTCAGCAGTCGTTACTCAGGCGAGGGAGAGGGGCTCCAAGTGATGCTCATTCTCAAATCACAGGTGATCCCCTATCACTCAACTTGACATGTTAGCTTTCTTTATTCTGTTTATAAGAGGATATGGGGTTTCTGTATAACTCATTCCAGAAGTCTACCTGCAGTCCCCTTATAGGGGAGAAGATGATGAGAAAGATACCTCTCCATTCAGCTACAAAAAAACTGCAGTATCTGCAGCCCTCAAGAGCACATGGGAGAGCACTGAGCAACAGCACTGCGCCTGAGGAGCTCCCAGGGTCTGGAACAGGGAGATGAGCTGGGGAGGAAGGTGAAGGAACTCCAGTATTTGTAAACTCCCTCTGGGGAACCTTTAACCAGGGTGAATGCCAAACTTCACAATGCCTGTACACACATAAAAAAATCCTTTTTACAGCCGCTCTAAAACAATATATCTTCTTTCCTCCATGGTTTCATTCTTCGATCTTACAAGCACAACCTGCAGTGGCTTTCCTTTCTCAGCAGCTCTCTGGCATTCCTTTTCAAACATCCTCTCCACTGATATGTCCCTTTTGCTTTTTTTCCAGCGATATTGAAAAGGAACCACCCAGTTTATGCACTACTCCAATCTTCAAGGCCACAGCCAGCACTCTCCTTTCCCTGAGTCAGCACCTATTTAAAACACATGCTTCAATGAGGTTTGCCATTTAGGTGGTAAATCTTCTCTATTGTGCCCATCAGCCACCTTGGGGTGTGTGGACCAATGCAGAGTTATGCTGAAGTAGATCTTTGTCTTTCTGAGTAAGAAGGCTCTTTGTTCTCCTATCTGCCACTGTGTGTCACATTTCCTAAGCTTCCAAGGATTGTGCAGGTAAGCGAGTTTCTGTACAGAACCACACAGCATGTTGCTTCAGCATTGGCCCCTTGCCTTTTTATTTTTTATTTTTGTTAAATACACCATTTTAGGACACGTTCCTACATTGTGACAAGCTTTTAACTAGCAAGGAAGAAGCTTTCACAATTGCATTTCTGTAAAGGCTCCAATTTATTCCTCATAAAGATCCTTGGGATAAAAAGCAGATTAATGTTCAGAAGTAAGATAAATGAAAAATTGAAGCTGCTCAGAGGGAGATGTTAAAGGCTGACTGGCACAAAAGGGCAGTTTCTGCCAAACTTCTTGAAGCACTAAAAGAAAAGGGTCAGGCGTCATCTGCTTAAGTAATGATCTCCAAGGCAAAAATATTGGGTGGCCAATCCCATAACTACAATGGACTATTATATGTATGTTCTATAGGCTGAATGCATCAATTATACTCATCACGTGGCTTCTTGAACATGCTTAACTTGCTGTTTCCTTTTATTCAATGTGATAGCACATAAATTAATGCAAAGGCATACATGAGAGCATTTTATACCTTCTCTCTTCTGTTTTAAATTTTGAGAGTCAGTGGTTTCATTATGAATAATTTAAAGGGAAAAACTTTCAGAACTGAGGAGGGTGGTAGGGCATGTCTGTGCCTGTGAGAGAAGTTCTGTCCACTAAACACACTTATGCAGGATGAGAAACAGCTTTGCCAATCAATACAGCATCATAATTCCTCTCCCAACAGGAAATGAGGACTCGGTGCAATACTGTAGTTTTAATTCTAATGCAATTTAAAAGGAAAAAACTCCAACACCAGATGCTCATCAGAAGACCATTACATGTTATTACTACATGCTATTTCCCTGAGGAACTCTCATGTTTAGAAATCAACAATAAGAAGCAGCATATACCTTTTTATAGTGATTCTTTTCAGCTGTAGTTCAGTTAAGAGGTCTGACAGGTCAAAAGACTCATCACAATTTTGATTATTTCTCAATAGGCAAGCTGAGATGAGGATAATTGCTATGTTTTTACAGACCTTCTCACCACAGAGCCCCTCACGCTCTCCTTCCTTTGAGCTGATGCAACACAGCTCAAACACAGCTTCGTGCTTCTCCACTGCCCTTTCCTAGAAACATACACTGTTTCATTTCTCACGAAGGACTGAGCACCAGCCTGTTCACATGCAAGGAAAGCAACAACATGCCACAGCCAGCGGGTGGATGGACACACCTGCGGGCAGTGCTCCTGAACCTACAGCCCCACGTCATTGCCACCACTCACCTCCTTCCCCATCTGACCACAGCAGGAGCCCTCTCTTCCAGCACACACCACTTGGGTCTCTCTCCTGGCACAGAGTTGGTGCTGGAAAACTGAGATTTGAAAGAACAATATCCTTGTAGAATTTTATTCACCGGTAGTATGATATCTTTCTGGATATAGAGGATATTCCGGATATCTGAAGAGGGGATCATTTAGGTTGCAAAGCCACCGCAAACTGAAACCAAGGGAAAACTATTTGCTGTTTTCCTGGAGGATGGAGAGGTTAAGTCAATGATTTACCAAAGGTGAAGAACTCCAGAAGCGAGGAAAGGTGGTCAGAACACAGAGCAGTTGAGTCCCTGAAGGTTCAGCCGACTCTTCTTTCTCTGCTGCAGCCTTTTAGGACCCATCACTCAACAGCAATAGTCTAGCAATGTTATGTGAAACAGGGACAATGTCACCTCTGCATGTCACAGGGACATGAGGCATTCAAAACATCACGATCCCAGAAGAGCCTTACATGGCCATCAAAATTATTAGATTTTCTTCTAAGCTCCACATACTCCAAAAAGGGAAAACACAGTACCAACACTTCAAGTCTGAATACCAGTCTCAGATCTCTGTAAGGTTTGGGGGACTTAAGCAGCAATCATGCTTCACTGGTTCATGTTTATTTTCCTCAGTCTTCAAAGAAAGAAGAAACATGCGGATCCAAGAATCAGCTGTAACTGGCCTCCCATAACTGACGGGTGACATCCTGAGGACAGAAGGACAGACTTCATTCTTAGGAACAGGCAACAACATCATATATCCAGCTCAGAAACCAGACAGGAAGAAGGATTTTGCGGTGTCAAAGAAGCATTCAGGAAGGCTTTGTCTGAGGAGGCTGGTGTTGAGACAGTACCAACTTAATTTCCACAGCAGACATCTCTGAGCAGTCAGCTAAGTAACCTAAATGCTGCAGCAAGAGTGCTTAGAATCTTCTAGGAAATTAAGCCAAGCAGCTACAGTACCACATCACCACGGAGTAATTGAACACTTTGATATGATAATTGATTATCGTGCATTGATTAAAGCAGGCAAGAGAGCGTACACTCTCCAGATGACTTTCAAATTACAAAGCCACAAGCTTCAAAGCTTATTTGGATTCACACAACAAAATACATTTCATTATTTACAATATAAAAAAATATCCTCATAAATGTGGCAAGAATTTTAAAACAGTGAATGGTAAAATGGCACAACTTGAAATAGGGAACTAATCAATGCTATCAAAATGGCTTCAATCTGTCCTGAGGACTCTAATCATTTCCAGATGATAACATGGGACTGATTGAATGTCTCTGGCAGCAATTCTTATCAAGGCCTGATTATAACAACTACAATAGGACAAAAAAAAATTGGTTGGTACAGGATGGATAAGTAGATCTGATGGAATGTGCCAACAGTTGCTTGGTTCAGTGTAAATCTACCTGATCTGGTGGTTGCGAGAAAAAGCAATACCTGCATTTACGGTTTCCAGCCATGCTTAGGTGCCTTTCAGAAATTCAGCCCAACACTCGCTGAAGGAGTTTTACCTCATGGTAAGAGCAAAGCAATCTGTAATTGCGAGCAATTTCTACGAATTAGCAAATCATCACCGAAGCATCTTAATAACTTGCTTTCCTATTTTAAAAGCCTTTTCAAGCGCTTCCCAATTACGCATTGTTTTATCTGCCATGATTCCACCTCTAGAGCTGCAAGGGAGCTGTGCATCGGTTACTATTTATTTGCATAATTACTCCAGACAGAAATCAGGACCACATTTTCCTTAGCATTATGAAAAACTTAGCAAAGATACAAGTGTGCTCAAAGAGCCTTATCTAAATCTGCATGAGCAGCAAAACAGGTGGCTGCAACAGAGCGATGGCAGCAGAAAACAGCAAAGGAAAGCAGTGGGTTCACTACAAAGCGAGGTCTTCAGTCCTGTCGCTGCAGCACTGCATTTCTGGGCTGAAACCCTTTGCCAGAACACGCAGCTCACAACACTCAAACACTGGAGACTACACAGCTTTTCTGAAGAGTTTCTTTAAGGTCAGCCACATTTCCTTAGGCAGGCCCTGCACTGCTCGGTTGTTTCTTGCTGTGTCAGAAGAACAATTCCCTGCAATATGGCTTGGATGGAACAAGGTGAAATCAGGTGTCTAGAGCCAGGCTAGCACTCCTTTGTATTGGAAAGTCAAAACAAAACTCCAGACATACAAAGTCATCCAAAGCAAGCACAACAGAGAATTAAGAGAGCTGAAAGTACAGACATCTTGCAATATATTTAAACTGTCTTCAAGAACTTCAACTTCTTCACCACACAGGATGCTCCTTCTAAGTTAGGGGATGGGTTAAAAGTTTGTTTGGGGACAAGAGGTGAGACAAAAAGAGAATAATTTGTTTTGGAAAAGGAAGGAACATCCTGCTGATGGCAAACATTAACTCATCTAACAGGAGCTTACTACTGGTGGCTCAGTGTGTTCCTAACTGATCACCTCTTTGTTTCAGAGGTTTGGTCCACAGAGTGCCACTGTTCAGACCAGAACAGGGAGACCATAATGTCCAATGAGCCAGAGAAGTTTGGCTGTGAGAGGAAGCTTATTCAAGATGAAAGAGAAGGCTGACACTCCTAAGGACAGAAGACAGTATAATTTTTGAGTACTTCCTATCTTTGTTATCTGAAGTTTAATTCATATGTGCCAGAAAAAAAAAAAAAACAGAACTTCATTTAAATCCACATTTCTGACCTGATCGCTACATTTGATGGAATTTTTAAGGAATTATCTTGTGTGGATGCAATTGCAGAGAAACACACAGTCTCCAGCGTCATCACTGTGTCAGTATGGGTCAGTCTTGGTAGTGGCAACAGAATGACAGCAAACACCGCACAATGGAGGCTTACCATGTCAGGTGGTGTTCTCCACATCGTAGCAGCTTGCCCTTCTTAACTAGAGGAAGAATGTGCTTTGTGATGAGAACATACTTTTGATTAAGCCTTTCTCCCTCCATTCTTGTTTTAATCACATCTTGTGCAACCCAGAGCGAAATACCGAGTGAGCAAGGATCTGCTCATAAACAAACACCTATGAGACAGTCGGTCCTTTCATCAGACATCACTGTTTCCCAGTTTCAGGGAACATATCATAGAATCATAGAATCACAGTCCCTTCTCTGATATGAGCACAAAATTTGGCACACGAGGGTTTACTTTTCATGATTATTGGCAGATTTTGAATCAAAAGTGTCACACATATTGCAGCAATTAAGTGTATGAGTCACGTACTCACTCGTTTGGAAAGGTTCCTGCTTTGTGTTATTGCTCACCAGCACCCTAAATGGCACATTGCAAGGAGGAAATCTGTCCCAGGAGCTGTGCAACAGATTTGTAACTGTGGCTGGTTACAGATGCACTTGATTTCCTCCTGTGGTGTCACCCAGGCTCATATCTCTTGCCTTCTTCTCCTCCACGTCTACTGGGACTGCCAGATTCCCACCTGAGATGCTGCTGTCGTGCAGCCTCCTCCCTGGTAACGTGAGCAAGGCTGCAAGGAAGCCACTTCCCTTTCCTACCCTTGTCTTCACAATTTCATCCTGTGAAGCAATAAATGCACTGCCTGTCCCACAGGGCCTGATGAGCCTGCTGCGCTGTGCAGAAAACAGGCAAACCTGCATCCCTTGCACCCTGTGCCTCCCTGTGCTGAAAACCCATTATGGTTATGAGGTTCTAAGTGTGTATTGTTGTGCAGCCTGAAGAGGAATTAATGAAGCTGGATTTGGAAGGACAAAGGCATCTGATGTCCTACTTTGATCAATTGTCATTGATCCAACTTTAATTAGTAAAATAAAAAATCATAGAATACGGGAATTACATCACCTGATTATTCATCCTAGCTTAGTACTAGTTCCTTAACAGATTTGACCCAACTTCTAGCAAATACTTCCTGTTAAAAATCCTAAGTATATTTAAAATACAATGAAAGGTTAGCAAAGATGCCACCTCCTTCTACTGTCTTTGTTTGGCTTAGCGCTGTGCTTTGCATGAGGAGATGCTTTGCATGAGAAGCTTTGCACGAGCTTTGGGATTTCGATCCCTAATGTCATCTCATCTAATGTAAACATCTGAAAATGTCTAAACTTTTCTTTAATAAAAGCTTCTTACAGACCTCTCAGAGTTGATTGTGTCTTGTGAAAGCAAGTTCCATGAGTCAGCTTCCTGTGATAAACAAAATTTTTTTTTACAGATTCTCAGTGTCCTGTTTTCTATTCTCATAAAGTTTCTCATTTTGGTTTCTATATGAATGAGTTCTTAGAATGCCTTTTCATTAACCTTTCCTGTGGTATTCTTTCATACGCATCTTTCTTACCCATTTCCTTTGCAAACAGACTCAAACTTTACAACTCTCTATTGAAATGAGCAGTGCATGGAAATGATAAGCCTCCACATAGCAGGCACAGCGATGTTCACAAACTTCTCACAAGGCCACTGATAACAGCCACATGTAGTGACTGTCACAGACAAATAAATACCTGGACTTGAATGATCATGGAGTTCCCGTCATCACGGAAACATGTTTTTCCCCATCTCTCTTATTCCCCTCCCATTCAAAACCAGAGTAACCGGACCTCCCCTCATTTCTCATGCCCAGCTCAGCTAAAAGAGGCTCTGTCAGCTCCACACTGTGGGTCTGCTCTAGCTAACAAGGGTCTGTAGAAGGTGTTGAGCCCCTGCAGAAGAGAACCCCACACAACGTGCAGTGACTGATTAGGCAGACGTGGCAAAGGTCAAAGCATCACTGCTGTAAGAATCAGCAAGCTGGAAACATGAAATCTTTGAAAGTGGTAGAGGAACAAAGTAGAGCAAATCTCTCATGGGGAGTGGAGTATGGCTGGAAAGGGCAGCATTGCCAAGTTGTAAATTCCAGAAGTAAGGGGAAAAAAAAAAAAACACCTTCAAAACCTTTCCTTCGAGCCGGAATTGAACCAGCGACCTAAGGATTTCTTTCTACAGTCAGCCTACAGTCCTCCGCTCTACCAGCTGAGCTATCGAAGGAAGATGAGGGAGTGCCAAGAATGAGTCAAGACGACATCAACAATAGCCTTAGGCTCTAATGGACTTCCATATGCATTGCTTCTCGCAACAGCAAAACAGTATCAGAGAAAAAGGGCACAAGTTTAGCTTTCCCTGCAAAACTGGATTTTGGTTATGAAACTGCCAGTTTTCTGCCAAATAGTTCACAGCTCTTGTAAGATTGTTGGTGCTGGTAGTGTTAAGGTTGGAGTTCCTGTGATAACCCATATGAAATCTGTCTACTGCTCAACAAAGACATTTGCCAACTCTTCTGCGATCTTGCCATATTTCCTAATCTGAGCTAGGAGAACAGACAGAACTCCTATCCACACAGTTCTCTAAACAGTTCTCCAGCCAAATCCTATAACAAGTTAGCAAACAAATCAGCTAACACACTCCCTAGTGGCCTCCACAGTGAACACAGAGGAATCAAGGAAAAGGACGGGAAGTAACAGACTCTGAGGAAATATTTGTCTCACATGTGAGGTGCTGTTGCAGCTTCTCGGAGGTCTAATCCTGGAACTTGCCATGTGTCATGACATTCACATGCACACAAGCGACTATCAAGTCAATTGATGATGTGAGGAAAAATATGGGAAGAAACAGAAATGCTGGATGCCAGCAAGGCAATATCTGAGCTCTCAGGAGTCGGACGGTCTTGGTGGGAGGAGGTCTGGGAGATACCCACATGCGAGAATGTGAGGTTAATCTTGTGCTGGAAAAAAAATGGCACAACCGATAACACGCATGACCACGGATCAGCAAGCTCCTAAATCAGAGCAGATAGCGTAGCCCCAGGGCTTTAATCTTTTCCAGTCTGCAGACCACACAGCATTTTCCAGGGCACTTCAGGCTCCCTTCAAGCAAATTTAAGCCTATTGTCATGAGTCTGCCTTATCTGAGTTACCTTTTGCAGACCCCTTAAAAATAATTCACTAGTCCCACCCACACCTTCAAAGACCCTAAAACAGAAAAGCACTGCTCTGTTCCATTTAACTTACTGGCACTGTCATCTGATTCAGTGGTGAGGTACCAAATATAGACTTTTGGGGAAGTATCACCATTTCTTTGCTGTCAAAAGTTGTTACCAGGGAAGATAACCCTAAACCACTTGTTCTTCCCTATAAAAAATCAGTGGCAGTTAAGTCAAGATAATAATTCAAATGGAATCAGATAAAAAGTGGATGCTGTTACTATCTATGCATGAACAAATGGGATGCAGAAACCACAGTGTTGCCTTGACAATAAAAAGCATGGGTGATTTGTGAGAGATATTCTCCTAAACTACAAGCGTACCCCCCAGGGCAGTTTTTCAAAGTAGATATTCCTAGGAAAAATTAATTAATTTTTTCTTCATTTTTTGAACTTGGTAGGCTTTGAATGCTTAACAGAATTAGATTCTGGCATGGAGTTCATGAAAGATCTCTGATTATTTCAATTCTTTTAACTGATTAAATGAAGATACCAAGCTTTGAGAGTCATGTGACCAGAGCCCCGAGCGATATAAAGGGAACAGCTCACCTGTTTCATGTGGTGTAGAATAAGATGAAAGGAAAAGATGTAGCTTGAAAGCAGAACAGCCAGAGGTAAAGCTACTAATGGCTGGACTGTACAATTGCACTTGGTAATACTATGTGTTTTCTTAAGCCTAGATTAATATATGATGGTCTCCAGTGTCCTGGATACTTCCAGGCTGACTTTTTAACATGATTTTGAATAGTTTAAAGATGCTTTTCTCCAAAGAGAAATTTTAGAAAATCTGATTGATTCTAAGGGACTTTATGGGGCTGTTTTCTCTTATTTTAAGGTGAAAATAAATAGATTATTTGAATGCAACCATTAGATTGGACTCACAATGAATTTGTGAAGTCTTTGTGTTCACTTTAATTCTACCTGGTCTGTGATACAAGGACCTATTTGATTCTGTGATTTCTGTACCACCAACTAGAGATGAGCCTAGGATATCCCAGTCTTGTGTGACATCTGCAACAGAGGAGGAGGTTTTGTTAAGTGCTCACAGCAACCTGAATGGAGAGCTGAACCATCAGCAGAACAATCATCTCTGTCCATCTACCTGTTGAAATTCAAGATAGAAATCTCTTTGGGTCAGACTAAGACTAAGACTTCGTACTTAAAGGCTGAATAGCAGCTGGCACAACAGGCCCCCAACCCTGCCCGATGCTCCCAGGCTCTGTTGTGATGTA
Source organism: Penelope pileata (assembly GCA_013396635.1). Taxonomy (NCBI): domain Eukaryota; kingdom Metazoa; phylum Chordata; class Aves; order Galliformes; family Cracidae; genus Penelope; species Penelope pileata. The sequence goes on along the minus strand of WBMW01000148.1, from coordinate 474,282 downwards.
GATAATATGTGCAACTCCTTGGGCCATCTTCAGAGACAACTTTAATAACACAAGGTGTGAATGAATGCCAAGGGACAGGAAGGTAGGACTGCAGAAAGAAAGTAACTGGGAGAGTACACAGGGGTTTAATATAAAGGCAGTTTGATTGCATTGGCAGTGTGGGCTGCCAACACAGCTTATAGACCATTGCTTACAGTCATCATTATTTGTCGTCCTCATAGAACCCACTTAACAATTCTGATGCTGCACTGTCATCATCAATGGACATTCAGAGGGAAGTATCCCTCAGGTATTCAAAACCTAAGCTATGTATGCTTATATTCCAACATATATAGCTTAATTTTGCTACAAAATAACCTTATTTTAATGCAAAAAATATTTCCTTTACAGCTAAATTATTTTAACTCAATTCTTTTCACGTGTGACCAAATCCATAAGCAATTAAAATACAGCAAAATAGATAAGCAAACAAAATCAGACATCAGATTCAGACTGCACAACCCTCTTTGAGACAACAGTTCAGCACCAGCATCTAGTAGTAATTATACAAGTGCCTGAGAGCTCACTCCATCAGTGGGCATGGAAAGAAGCAGCCTTTCTGTAACTGTCCAACTGCTCTTCAGTGAGCAAAATGTTGGGCCATCCAAGTTAAGCTGAGAAGTACAGTGAGTAGCATTCCTGTCTTCTCTACCACAAAGGGTTCCAACTCTTGTGCTTCTCCCAGTGAAAGACAAGATTAATAATGTGTGAGCTCGTCTGAGATGATGATCAGCCCAGAAAGTTTTGATAATTGGGTGGCAATTAACCACTGTCAGGACATGACATTATTCAGGTATAATGGACTAGTGCCTAACTGCTCAAAATCATAAGTCATCGGAGAGCCTGATCCCAGTCTAGTTTAGCTTAGTTTCCATTCAATAATTATTACGTCAGACGTTCTTTGTTTAAGCAAAAGCTCAGCTCATCACCAATAGTCTCTCTGCTTAGGTCTCATGGAGATGGTAAGGCAAACAAGGCTATTTCTGATGGATGGATACCTTGTGTTTTCCAGCCCCGTTTCTTCCCCATTGCTTATACATATTGCTTTGTGATAGCAGTTGTAACGGTTGTGGTCTCACTGGAGGCTTCAGTGTTAGCAAAACCCTGCATCATCTGGGGGAGGGCAGTGGTATGGGGAATAAGAGACCCCACTGCCTCCTGTGGCTGCTCCCCCTCAGGAGACAGCCCTTCCTTTCCCTTCTTCATCAGTCCCCTCAAACTATAAAAACCCTAATGAAAATGAAACATGCATGTCATATATAACGAGGAGAAGCTCAACTGCTAGGGAGGAAAGTGTGAAATTACAGTATCAGTGTGAGAGGGAGAGATATGAGCCCTCATTCCCCAGGAGAGAATTTGAAAGTGTGATTTTTTTCCCATTCACAAGCCACATTAAGGGGCAGCTTTTGGAGCCTGGGAGGAAGCAACATGAGGAAAACACAGCAGTCACAAAAGAAGCAAGTATTTCTGCTTTAAATATTTGGAACCGTTTTTTAGCACACCAACGTGGCTTGACATGGGAAGATGTGCATGCACAACCCCGATGAATGGGCATGGTTCCCAATACGTTGTTCTTCCCAGAGCTAATGCCTTTTTCTAGTCTTTTTGAAGACCAAAAAGCAAATTCTTCAGGGGTCACAAAAGAAAAGTGGAGTATGACCTTTTGGCTGCTTGGTTGGTTTTCTGCTGCTTGGGAGAATTTAGCAGTCCTGGGTAAGGAGGAGACTTGCCTGTGTCAGGTCTGCCTGTGGCAGGGAACACTAGTCTCTCTCTGTCATGAGAACCTAATTTATTTTTAAAGAGCACTTTAATACAGCATAACGATATCACCACACATCTTGCTCAAGCAACGAATTTTTCCAATTTATATTCAGTGCCATACAGAGTGGCTATAAAACAAGTTGCTCTACCTTAAATTTCCGCCTTGGCTATAGTGACAGGAAGCTAATTAGACAAACTGACCATGTCTTCTGGACCCAAATCCACATTTCTTGGACGCATAAGAATTATCAGCTCTGTGAGAGCTCGTGCTTCTGGAGGCAGTTGGACTTAAAAGAAGAAATAACAGGTAAGGAGTGGAGAACAATGACCACTATGGGGCCTAAACCAGTAAAGAAGCAGTGTTTAAACTCTTTTCCAGCTAAACTTTAACACCTCACAACGTGGCCAAAATATGTTAGAAGCATGTCTGAGGCATGAATGCTGGCCTCAGACCACGTGTAAAACTAAGCTCTAAAAACAGTTTGACTTTTCCAGGTTATTCTTAAATTGCAAAGAGCAGTGTATTGGAGCCAAGAGCGCATAATAATCCTAATGGAGCCGACCATATTTTTCATAGCCCATGTAATTGCCAACCTCCTTAACTCTGGCAAGCTTGCAGGGTGGTGAGAGACCTGGACCTACCAGGGGTCCAGCAGACCAGGAAACGAGTTTCAAATCTGGGCTTCACTTCAGCCACCTGAGGCAGGAACCTTTGGTCAGGTATGAGTGTTTATGATGCCTCTTTTGCAAGAATCTGAGAAACACAGATACCTGAGAACTACTGTCTTTTTTTAAAAAAAAAATCACTTATCCTGTTCCCACTTCCTCAGCAGAAGACAGGCTGCCAGCTATGCCCCAATATTATACAGTCCTCTTTTCTGGTATTCCTACCTCCACATAAGCAGATCCAGACATTTCAGATATCACTATGCAACAAAAAGGAAGAAGGAACAGGGTTGACACTAGATTTAGTCCCAGGGGGAAACACCTCTTCTGAAAGGGGTGAACCACTTCAAAAGGTGAGAATAAACACCTGCAACAAGGGCTGCATCCCCAGAAGCTGCACAGTCCTTCCTTTTTCTTAGATTACACTCAGCCAAAAGCAGGGCACAGCACAAAGGAGCTGGGCTAAGGGATATTTTTGCTACTATTTTGTGAGCATTATTTGTATTGCTCTTGTGCTCGGGGACTGCAAACAAGGATTAGTGTCCCATTGAACTGAGCACAGTAAAAACAAACACCACAAAGACAGTTCCCTGCCCCTGAGAGCTAATCTTTGGCCACTTCTCTGCAGCTTCTGGCTAGAGCAGGGCATAAGGAAGTGTGCTAGAATGCACTGTCTGGACCGCATGTAATCTTATTTCTGTAACCCTTGTCCTTCCTTAACCCACTGCCCCACTTCTGTTTGTTATCCTAATTCGTCACCTCAATCTACGTCTAATTTGTGAACTTATTGTACAGAACACTTTGTGTCTCTTCATTTGTTCTGTTGTTTTTTATTTTCATTTTGCACGGCTGTGAGCTTTGAAAAATAATATACAATTGAATACATGAAACAAGATAAATAACCTTTTACCCAGAGAAAAAAGATATATAGTATGTTTAAATATGCATCTTGAAATACGATTTCGTACCTTCATAGCGCCTAATGTGTACCAGTGAGCAACATAACTGGCATGGCAATACAAACATAAATAAAGTCTGGTCAACATGTATATACACACCAAATGCTTCTCCAAATGATATCTGGACACAGATTTATCTGCAAAATAATTCCTGCTGGTTAAATATGAAGCAAGCTGCTACTACACTGCATTGCAGTTGATAAATTGCATTTGCAGGTCCCCATAAAAAGAAAGGAATGTGACAAAGCCAGGGTAACACAGCTCAGCATCCCCAGGGCCTGAACCAAACCACGGGCATTCTCCCACCTCCAGTTACTCCCTCCAGGGCAGCTTTATGCCCACTGCACTCTCTTCCCCTGCCTGCAGCCTCAGTTCGGACAAGAGGCCATTTCTTGGCAACGGAAGGTGCTGTAGCACTGACACTTTCCGTCCTTTCCTAGGAAAGAGGGTTTACCTGGGCAGAAGAGTCTGCAAGCCAACAGTGTTGCGCAGCAGGGTCCAACAGCTCTGCCCCCAGCCATCCGCCTTGACTCTTACGTAACTCACTCGCACTCTTAAAAGAGAGAGAAAAAAGGTATTTGTTTAAAAGTCTGTTGAAGAACTATAAACAACACGGCATGTTAGTTTACACAGACTGAGAAGCGAGGGTACAGTGTAATGGCACAAGTCACTCCTGTTTCCACTCCCCGCTATAGGGATCTGCCTGATGGTCAGTTTAAAGTGCAGCAATTCTTCCTGCAGGCTTGTAAATTCACGTTTACACCAAAGGGGACACAGCATACAGTAAGGAAAGGCTCCAAAGAAATGAAGGAGTCCCCCAGATATTGCTCTGCTTCTTTTCAGCAGCAGTAGAGAAAGGGGGTCAAGGCTTTTTAAGGCGNAAAAAAAAAAAAAAAAGCGTACAAACTTTGCGAGCGAGCTTCCTTCCCAGGCCCGGCATCTGCACGCTTGTGGATGGAGGGACGGGGGAGGGAGCCCCTTCACAGCTCAGCAGTCAAGGCTGAGAGCTGTTGGGATTAGAAGAGGAATTTCAAGTGGAAACCATCTGAATGTGTGTGTGCCTGTCTGAAGTTGAACTATGTTGAAAGAAAACAAATGACTTCTTATAGTACCTCTGCAAGGTCCGGTTCTAAAGGGGTATAAGCCTCATTTTTCTTGCCACTGCAAACTTAAATGGGACAGAAGCTTACGTGTTGTGTTTTTTTCTCTTCTGAAAGTAAAGAATCAGGAAAAACCCATGACAGCAGCAGTATGAATAAGTTGGCGCAATACTCTGTAAATAGCTTTGACGCAAAACAACAACAAAATCCTATCGCAGCCATTTTAAGATTTCAGCTTCCTTCTTCACCCCTGCCACTAAGCAGGCTTCCTCAACATGTGACAAGGAGAATTCAGAGGGATGCTTGCCAAGTGTTTCCTGACCCAAACCCTAGAGGTATCCTCCATCTGCAGCAACAGACAGCTCGCTGTGGTCTGTCATTACCTTCTGTTTGGTTTTCAGCACCAGCTACCCTAGCTAACGAAAGAAGATGCAGCCACTGAAGACAACGGTCAGACAAACGTTAGCGGCGTTTCTGGGAAGCTTTGAGGAAGACTTCCCCCACACAGGCCAGAATACAGAACATGAGTAACTGAAGCATACATATACCAGCATATTGCTTTAGCAGACTAGGTAAGCTTGGCTGTTAGGAAAGCAGACTGTATAAACCCTGGTAGAGAGGATCTAATGACAAGAGATGAAGGGCAGCACTAACTGTTCACTTTCTGTCACAGCACAGTAGGCCTACCTACTCAGCCTCTATCTGCAGGCAATAAATTTCATGGCCCAAAGCAGTCAGGCAGTCAGAAATATGTTTCCTATAGGGCTGAGACCCAGCTCCACATCCGTAATGCTCCTCTATGTAAATGTTTGCATGTGGCCCTTCACATCTAAGGTTTGTAGCAACGCATGGTATTTAGCCAAATGCCATTCCCCCAAAGGGCAGCATATTTTTGCTCTTATAATCTTGCATGGAAATTGAAATGGACATATTTTAACATGGGAAAAGTAAACATGTTTCCCCTCAGCTAGGCGTATGGAAGGAGCCCATGTGATGATGCTGACGGCGGCCTGAGAGTTTTCTCTACGCATTCCTGACTGAGATTCGAAACTATCAAGGAAGAAACTTCCCCACAGAAGAGTAAACCCCAATTTGACACAGGCACATATGCGCTGTACTGGGGATTGGATCTGCTCAGCCAGACAATGCAGGCAGCATCAGCCTCATCAGTAATGCTCCGTCATTTTGTTCTTCATCAAGCCTCCCCATTTGATGTAACAAATTCCCATTTACCTACCATGTAAACACGCTGTACTTAAAATGCTTATCTGTGATAAACCATTCCTTCCTTTGAGGATCCATTAGGCCCAACATGAATCAAGCCTAAAAAGCTATTTAGAGCTTTTGGAGAATTCTTTGGATTTCCAGCTTCACATTTCAGTTACTTCAGTGTTTGTGTTAAGATGCTTGTCTGAGTTCTGCCCTGCAGGATTCAGGAAAAGAAAAATGTTCCTTTTGTACTGAACACAACCAGTAGGTATTTAGCTATTTTTTGTGTATTATGACAGTACCATCTGGCATTCATCTGCTGGGTACCTCAGGAGAGTGTTCCCTTCCTACTTGCCTGTATGATGCTGGCCAAAATGATAGAGTACACCATATAGAGGTTAACTTCCTGTAATACGGTCTTTTAGCTTATCTTGAATAAGACAATAGTTCCTTTATGTTCTTAAGTTTGCATCTCATATGCTCTCCTGCCTGCCTGGAAAATGGGGTCACAAGAGATTCTTATGGGTCAGACACCTCCTAATGTGCAGCCAGGGATAATGCTAGCAAACTTAGTAAAAACAATCTACGAGGCCAGTTGGCGATATGTATACTGAAGGAAATATGAAATAGAAGTGGAAATTTGCCCAGTTAGATTTGTTATGTTTCAACAAAACTTTGTACAGTGGAAGAATAAACAAACCACAGCTCTTAGAAGTCACGGTTCACCTGCTGACTCAGCAACTCATGTCTGTCAGCCATCATGAGAGAGGCCAAGGGGACTATCTGTTTGGGTTTCTCTTCTCATCTCAGACTCATTTATCTTGTTAGTTCCAAGATCTCCATTTCTTTCTTGAAAGAACTATAAAGGAAGTTTGGCTCAGTCACCCCCTTTCCCCCATTATTTGATTATTTTTAAGCAAACAAACAAGAACTGCAGTGCCAGCTCTTACATGGGACCAGCTCAGGCTGACCAATTCAGCTCTGAGTAACCTCTTACAGCTATTTTCATCTCAGCTCCTTCCTCAGACGGCAGCTCCTCCATCCCTTTCAGGATGTATACTTTAATACTCCCAACCTGCTTCTTGCAAACAGCCTTTTCAAGAGAAACAAGCCAGTCTCGAGCAATTAAGACCTATAGATCTCCCTTCACTTCCTTCAAAGCCATTGTGGAGGTGCAGCTGAAACCCATTAAATTCAATTGAGCCCAAATGGCCCATAAGTCATATGGAAACTTCCTCTGGGCTTTTAACAAAGAGCCTTGCTTTAAATTCTAAATTACAAACAAATTCAGTCTGTTCAGCTTTCACATAAAACATAAAAATTAAAGAAAACATACAGAGGAAAAGTTGCATCAAATCACAGGGCGCATTATAAGAAAGCACAACCGGTTACTCTTGCTCTGAAGTTACATTCTTCAGTTAGAAATGTCGTATTAAGTCATGGCAATATTTTCTTTAGCCTGGAATGGAAGCACGCTTTATTCAGTGTATCACAAAGTCAAACTGGCAGCATTCACCACCCCATTTTCTCCTCTGCCTTTTCCTCACGAAGGCTAAAAATAATTTATAGTCACAGATATACATATTATACACATACATAGTTTTATTATATCAGGTATATCTACCTGACTAATTTCAAGTTCATATATAATAAGTAGATTATAAATGTTTATATACTATATATACACACTTAGTATTAAGAATTGCTTTATTGGGTGTCGGTTTTTATCAAGCTGACATACTTTTAGTGTGGCTTTATATTGGAGCTCTCAATCCATCCAACATTAGGGATCAATACATGTTCTGCAAGATCATAAGTCAGCAGAACTCTGGTGAGATCCAAGCACAAACTGCACTTGAAAATTATACAGTAAAATTGTTCCATAATACATCTTTATTCAGACTCCCCATGGGACTGGCATGCTGTAAAAGCCTCAGAAAATCCTCTATTTGAGGGTTAATTTCACCCTAAGGGCTCTGGGAATAACTAAAGGCCCAGATCTTTAAGACTTGGTATCAATTAACGTTTTTTACATTCTTTTTAATAAGAACTTGATGAAAAATATCCTGCTCTACGCATTCTATTTGGTACCCAAGTAACGAGCCATTAGAAGTATCGGAATCTTTTTTTAAAAGTGCTGCAGAGTAATTTTTTCTGAAGATAATGGGTCCGAGAGGCAGACACACGTGAATTCCCAAGGTGTATCAAGCCGGAACAAAAAGTAGCACACGTCCTGGGAGGCTGCTCAGGACCTCACCAAGCACCGCAGCTCGGCTCCCGCACAGATCCAAGGCCACCGCCATGGTGGGGTGACGTCCCTCAGAGGCAGAGCAGTGGGGTATCACCATCTGTTTCCAGACTTGGTGTCACCAGCATGGGTCTGCTGCTCCCTCTGCACCAGCACAGAGCTGCTCCAGCTCACTAAGCAGGCAGGAGCACAACTCGGCAAAAGAAGCAAACGCTTTTCCGCCAGCTCACCTGGAACGGGCAAAGGGAGCAGGACTGGGAAGCCATAAGCAGGCAGAGGAGAAGCAGGTCTGAATTTTGGCAGCAGCAAGCAATTAGTGGCTCATCTGTTTCACGCGCCCACACCCTGGAAGACATTAGGTTTGGTAAACTAGCAAAAGGAAAGGACAGATGAAATGTGTTAGCCTGCATCCAAGCCNAAAAAAAAAAAAAAAGTGGATGAGGTCAGCATAGTATATTAACAGCTTGAAGCTAGCTCTACTCCTTTCTCAATGTCTCCAGAAATTCATTGGTATTTGGGCCTCGCTCCTGGGACAACGCTAACGGGAACAACAGAATTTCTGAGGCTGTGACCAAGGTCTGGGAGTCCGAGACAATCAATTTCACACCAACAAATGAAGTAACACCTATTGGTAAAATTTAAGAGAAGAAGGGAAAAAAAAAAAAAAAGGAAAAAACAGATGCTGAAATACCTGTCTGGAAGAAGTATGTTCTCTGCTTTGTTTGTTTGTTTTTCGAATTTTCCTAAATTACGGCCACCACAGGAACACAGTAAATCTGAAGTAGTGTAGACAGGACACTTTGAATTTCAAATAACGGGGAGAAGGAGAGGGGAATCGTTCTCCCTCCTCTGATTCCCCACTGCCAGGCAACAGTGAATTAAGCTTGTCTGAGAAGCCAAGCATGCTGAAGTCAGCCCTTCTGGTGGATAAAGTTATCTGAGGACAAATTCATCCCCGTAGCTGCAATACGTTTTCCCTAAGCTTCACAACCCTGACAACAACAAGAATTAAAGTAATAACAAAATCCCCCTAAAAACACGAGCATGCATGCTAGCCCTGTAAAAGAAAATTCTCCAGTGCAATCGAATCGGTGCCATTTAAGGGGAGAGACCAGGAATCTCGGCGTGCCTGCAGCACTCAGCTCGCCACCAGCCACACGCAGCTATGTCAGTGGAGCCAGCACGTGCCCATCTTGAGACCGTGCTGATCCAATTTGTCTTGGGCTGACCCAAATACAGAAAAATATCAGCACCAGCCACTGTCAGGGTACTTCTGTTGACAAGCTAAGTCACGAGTGCTTTTCAAACCACTTTGTTGTTTTGTTGCTTTTTTTTTTTCCTGAGCAAAAGCCCTGACTTCTAATTTGAAAAAGGATTTAAAAGTGGTTGTGATTCATGGGGATTTATGGACGTTTCCCAGGGAGTTTCAAGCGCCTGGACTTTCTTCCCACAACTCCCAGGAAATGCAGCTAGAAATCTCCCACAGGTCGTTAACTTGGTGACTGTGCAGGAGAGTGACCTGTCAGCAGGACTCCTATGGTCAGGACACAAAGCCGCGCCAAAAACAGGGGACCTGTCCGAAAACCTGGCACCGTCAGCCTTACTTCATGATTTACTGCTTTGTTCTCTGCTGCAGGTATGTCCAGAGTTAACTTGTGCAAGTCACATGCAGCTTCATTTTCTGTATGTTGCTAATTTATAGAGGAACTGTGCAGGACTGGAGGCCATTGGAAGAAACTGGGTGCGGGGGACACACCGCTCCCTTTAGGAAACGAGCATTAGGCAATTTCTTAAGCCAAAAGCACTCTGAGGACACCATCACATTTAACCTAGGAACTATTCTGCATTAATCCCGATTTAGCCACCGAGATTTTCAGCTCTGACTGGTTCCGGCAAGAAATGGACTGAAAAGCCCTGGGTGAGGCTTTCCCCCTCACCTCCCTCACACAGGATTCACTTCCAAGAGCTCTTTAAATGTCAGTCCTTGAGCAATGGGTTTAATTCATGAGAGCTGGTTGCCTTGCACAATTTGGAGGGGAAATCTGCTTTTTGCTTTCCAGCTTCTTTTAGTGTTTTATTTGCCACAAACGTTGCCTTTAGTGATAAAGCTAAAAAACCCCACCCTTGCTCATTCTCCCGACCATATTTAATTCAGACAGTGCGTTCGGGATGCTGCATGAAATGTGCATGAAACGTGCAACCCAGTGACTAATGAGGTATTTGCACGTAAGGGCCATATACAGTAAATTGCAGGGCAATAAAAGTAAAGGAAGACCGTGAACTGATCAGCCAGCTGTTAAAATGATGCAGAGTGTGCCTTTTTATATGCACTGTATTATATCCAGATGCTGACTAGAATTCAATCCCAGCTCCTTCAGCAAAGCTTCGTCTTAAAAAGAAAATAGAGATAGGTCTCCATTTGTTATTACACGTTTGCTCCCTACTTTTCAAATACTGATGAAAAGTTCACCTATCTACTGTCTCCCTGCTTTTCCCCCATCATGTAAGGAGAGAACTGTTTTGATTTTGTGTGTTATTGTGTCTGCTCCAGTGCTAAGCATCCTATCAGCATACGACCAAATAGCAAAGCTGACATTTTTGCCATGATTACCCACGAAATGTGTTTCCCACCTCTGATTTACAAGAGCCCTATTCATGAGAAATGATTAATAGCTCACTAGCACTGCCAAACAGCACATAAATCTAGACATCCTCTATGCTGCTGACATGCTGCTCATCTCGTAGATATGTTCAGATCTCTCTCCCTCTTTTCTACTTCTCGGAGTCTGATCCCCAATGGGCACATGCTTGTGCTGATTAGGCAGCACAGTTGCTGACTGGGACAATCTTAGGCTTACATTACTGATGACACCCAATTAGGGGTTGCAGAGAGCAATGTCCTTCCTGGCTTGTACTATACAAGCACGGTTATGTGCTAAATGCCCTCTAAATTAACAGCCAGCATCACCAATGCGTCTGTTACAACATGCCAGTGTAAGGAACCAGCCTCCCTGCCAAATTTTCTCTATTTGCATTCTCACAGACTGCAGAGTAACAGAGCTAACAGGGCAAGCAGCATATGAGCATACACCTGATTCAGTTCGTGCTGAACTTATTCAACAAGGTTTCATACACTTGGCATTGAACATGCCTTTAAGTGCCTCATTCGAATGTGATAAATTTAAACAAGCACTGTCTGAGCTGGAGCCTATGACATCACTCTCCACATCCCCATACCCTGGTCTAATAAGTTATTTCACAGTTCTTGAGCACCCTTCTTCTGCAGATCTTACATTGTTTTGCAATTATTAAAGAACAGATCATATCAAGCCTACCCATTTTGTTCCATCATTTCAACTGGGCTTCTGGCACAATGAGAAAAAAAAAAAAAAGTAGCTCATCACGCCTGAGATGTGAAGAGAATATCAAAGTTGCAGTGCTTTCTCTACGTGTATTCATTATGACACAAGCCTTTAATTGCATGACCAGGTTCTACTCTACAAATAATACACGGTACAACATGCCTTTTCCTTGCTGACTTTGATGCAGACGGGTTACAGCTTGCACGCTTTTTTCATTCTTGCGTTCAATCTGTGATGTTTACTGTTGTTACAATACAGTGCGTTCTTCCTTTAAGATACTACCATCAGACCTCAGAATTGCACACAGTTCCTGCTGATCCCACTGGAAACCCCAGCTATTCACATAATATAATACTTTGGCACCCATAATAATAAATATATGACATACATGTATCAATATTATTATTAATAAAATGATTAAAGAGCACTGTTTTCTCTAGACGCACTTGGATAACGTTCATAGCATTCATGTTCTGCTCGTTTTTTCCTTTTTTTAAGTTCCTCATGATTAATTATTGGTCCAGGCTTACAAGCAGCACAAACTTTTGAGTGCACCCTCACAGAATTTTGCTAGATCGTGCCTCTTCTACAGATGCTGTTTGCAGCTGAGTTACTGGGATTTATGAGAGCACAAAGTACTCATAGTTCTCAGGCTCTTCATCATCGAGCGGCCCAGCCTGGCCCCAACGTGCACCTACCACTCTGCAACAACCAAAGGTCAGTGTGTGATGGCACTGTCTGAGCTGCAGCCAGGATACAGAGACGCACAGGCCAGTGCTAACTCTGCCTCTCATGCCCACCACACACACTTGGTCGCATTGAAATCCACATGCATTGCACATGGCGTGCGCTTGTGCTGCTTGTTGAGTAAAACACAGTGGTTGCCAATAATATTTCAACCTACCCAATGGCATCTCCAAAGAAAACAGAACCCCAAAAAAGAAAAATCACGGATCAAGAACATTCAACGAAAAATGGACAGATGAGTACTTTTTTGTCAAGACAAATAGTACGACACTATGTGTAATTTGTAAGGAAATTGTTTCAGTTTTCAAAGATTACAACGTGAAAAGACTTTATACGCAAAAACATGCTGCCAAATTTGATGAACATTAAGGAATGTTTCATAAGGACAAAATAGTAGAATTGAAAAAAAGCCTGTCATCTCAAAAAAATTTTTTTTTAAAAGTTAAAACTCACATGAATTCTGTTGTAAAAACTAGTTACGTGGTAGCAAATCTGATGGCAAAAAAAAAAGAAAAAAAATTTACTGATGGTGGGTTTATTGAGCAATGTTTGGGAAGTGTGGCAGATATAATTTGCCCTGATAAAAAAACAGATTTTTCTCAGATCAGCTTGTCTCACCGGATTATAGCCAGGCGAACTGAAGTAACAGGAAAATCTATTGAAAGAAATTTCGAGAGTAAAGCTGCTACTTCCAAATTTTATGATTTGGTGACAGATGAAAGTAGTGATGCTACAGAAATGGCTCAACTTCCCATTTTCATTAGAGGTATTGACAATGAATATAATGTACTGAAGAATTTGTTTCTTCGGTGCCATTAAAAGACACATCTAAATCTCTTCATTTGTATGACGTAGCAAAAATTACATTAAAGCAATTTTCTTTAACCTTTGTCCACATATCTGGTATAGCTACTGATGACACCCCAGCAATGGGGTGGACTTATAAAACTGATAGAAGACAATGCAACTGCCACTGGCAACTCATGTTTGATGAAATATCACTGCATCATGCATCAAGAACACTTATGGGTGAAAGCTTAAAAAATGGATAACATCATGCAAATCATCATCATCAAAGCTGTGAATTTCATAGTTTAAGGGATTGAATCATCAATGATTCCAGGAGTTCCTTAAAAGTCTGGATGCTGATCATGGGAACATAAATTTACTTTTCTGAAGCAAGGTGGCTAAGTCAGGGTAAAATACGAAAAAGAAAAAGTGACTTGCAAAATGAAATAAAGTCATTAATGGAATCAAAAGGAAAGTTTGTGCCAGAACATGAAGATGAAAAATGGCTCACAGATTTAGCATTTTTGGTGGATTTCATCACTCATTTAAATGAGTTAAACATGCATCTTCAAGGTGAAAATCAACTTATCAACTTGGGATCTAGAGCACAAGTCTTATGAGGAGCGGCTGAGGGAGCTGGGGTTGTTTAGTCTGGAGAAGAGGAGGCTCAGGGGAGACCTCATCGCACTCTACAGCTTCCTGAAGGGAGGTTGTGGTGAGGAGGGGGTTGGCCTCTTCTCCCAGATAACTACTGACAGGACAAGAGGGAATGGCCACAAGTTGTGCCAGGGAAGATTTAGATTGGATGGCTGACCTTCCCTGCCAGATGCAGGATCAACAGTCTCACGCCTCTCTCTCCCAGCTGGATTCTACTGGGTGCCAAAGCAAATTCTGGAGGATCTACCTCCATGGGCAGTTAACTCCTCAGCAGTTCTATATGAGCCTTCTTAGTAGCCATTGTTTATCACACTTCTTTTACTCTCATTCTTACTTCAACATATGCAGTAATCCTAACAGTTTTCAGATATCCTTTTTTTCTCCCAAGATTATGCTTGTTGCTTTCAAGACTCTTATTCAAAGAAACACAGAAAGGAACAAATGACATTTGGAGTATTTCATTACATTCAAAGGCAGGAGGAAAGAGAGAAAAGTTTAAAATAACTTTCTCTTATGACTACGCAAGCATACCATCAAATTACATATTTCTGTTCTGGTGGTAGATGATATGTTTATGACGCTGCTTCTGTCTGTTTCCTTTTACCTGTATCTTTCTCAAAGTTTGGGCTATTTCAAGGACTGTTCAACACCAGCTTATTCTGTGGCTAACGAATGTATGATTTAACCAAGGGATGCCCAAAAGAATGATGTGCAAAAATCATCACTTATCTTGATGTTGTATTCCTTTGGCAGGTGCTATACTTTCATAGACACCAGTAGGACAAGAACAACTCCCAGAGAGCGGCGGGGGGTGGAGGAAAAAATTATTTTCATGGTCATTTGCCCTAGTTTTCCAAGCTTGATCCCTATTTATTTATGAAAAAAAGTACAAAACACCCTCTGAATCCAGATTACTGGCATTAAGAACCATGACACGCTGAAGTTTCATATGGTACTGTGAATGTTGTGTGTGCTGTTTTGGTCATTTCTAAACCAAAAAAAGAGCAATCTGTTTACCCGAAGTTCATAAGACATTTTGGCAGTAAAGAAATTAATGGATACCAGTACCCAATAAGACTTGAAATGTAGGAAACAACCATCGCTACCCTGCTACCACTTTTCAAGAGCATGTGTTTAAGTCTCACTTAATGGGAGCAGCGTAGACTCCCATCTGCTTGGCATATCTAAAAGACACCAAATAAATCTTGACATGCTTTTGGAGATTTTTATCATTTTTATTTACACATCATCTTGACTCGTATGCAGCTTGATGAAAAAGAAAAATTTTAAGCATCATCTAAGTTTTTTCCTAAGCTATAAGACCTTCACATGACCTACACTCTATTTTCTTTACGTAAACAAAAACAAACAAAAAAAGAGCTGTCTGAATAAATTAATCCCAATTAAGTAAGGAACGCAAAAGTTGGGTGGTTCTGGCATCAGCAGAATCAAAGCACGTTCCATTATTTAGCTAATATGAGCAATTTTGTTAAACAAACTATACCTTTGTTCTGTAAATTTTGGAAGTTAGGCTTTGGACAGATGTTCCCTGCTGGATGCAGACTGCCAGGGAAAGGTTACAGCCCCAGCTGTTGATCATCACTTCTTTGCAGAGAGTGCTGCTCCCTCACAGTTGTTGGCAGAGCTTGCTCATAGAAACACACCCCAGGCCACTTGAGGTTAAAGTGAGTGGCGTTACTATTTAGACAGTTTAAGCTAACTAGAACAGCTGCTGAAATAGTTCATGCCTACCTATACATTTAAACTTCCAGTGTTCACAAGGCTGAAAGTTTTCACAACTTCTTGTCAGCGCAGAAACTTTTCTCACCTTTTTGTGTCACCAGAGATCAAATCCCAAACACTGCTCTTTAATATTTAGCCTTAAACGCCTCCTAATAAAACATTGGCAATTGCGTTAAATGTGCTGGCTTTCTAATGAAGCTGAGACTAAGATCCTCAAATATACTCAACCTATTTCAACCCTAACGTTCTGCTTTGATCAGCTTTCAAATTGCTTTTCCACCAAGCTCACAGTCCTAGAAACAACAGTGAAAAGTCCATGGTATTTCACAGTGCAAGGGCATCTTGCAGTGCTGTATGACACATCTAAGGATAGAGCGTACAAAAAATGCAGCTTGGATCCAATAATTCTGGGAGGGAATGGTACTTTAGACACTGACCTGCTGTGAAAAATCAAGACAAGCTCTTCACTTTTTGCAGAGTTCTTCAAATCTGAGCAGAAAGTGCTATGTGATAATTGTTATTAATCATATAGATCTATTCTTTTGACAGTTTAAAAAAAAAAAAAGAAAATATACAAATCAACACATTGGTATCGATATTTGAACGGTTCTGACTTCAGAATAATGCAAGGTTTATTTTCTCATGCTTTTGTAAGTAATATGTATTTATAAGAGAATTCCAGTATATCTCCAATTAAAGGATGCATTGAATTTGCCACTGTTTTTTGAGGGAGAATGTTTCTCCTGGCAGGATATTGATTGAGTTGCCTAAAATGTCACTCACAGCAGGCTATTTATGTGATGACGTTTCTATCCAAGTGAAATTGCTGTGTCTAACACCTTTTTCCTCTCCAAGGAAAAATACTATTTTGTAGACAAAACAGGAAGTTATCCAAGGGTTTAAGAAAAGAATTTGCTGTTTATTTTCTTCAGTGTAGAACTACCTTATTTTCATGCATTTTTCTCCTGCCACTATAGCCTGAGCTACAGATAATTCTAAGTAGCAAATTACAAGGGCTGCTCAGAAAGTAATGCCTCCTATTTTATTATGTTGGCCCACGAGGTCAGAGGCATGCAGGCTCTTAATCATCGCTGGTGAAAATGCATAGCTAATGGAGGTGACTGTATGGAAAAATAGTGTACAGCAGCTGAGAATTTGCTCTACCAAATAGTGTTGTTGTGCTTTTTGTATCTGTTGTAGTTTCCACGGAAATAAATAAGAGGTATTACTTTCAGAGAGACCTACGTGTATGTCAAAAATCATATTAAAAAAAACCCTGCAGATACAAAGTCAGTCAGTCCAAACTTGCAACCTTCCAAGATTTCCCAGACAATTGTATTTCAGACCCCTCAGCATGCACATTGCATGCAAGAATACGGATGACATGAGTATTTTTTCCTGAAACCATTTCCTCATTGAGTGGACAGAACAGACACTAATTATTACACACACAGATGTTCAACACTTCATTTAATTCCTGCTGACCTCTCTGAGGCACCAGATCTTGATTTACTGACCTGTACTCAAGATATACTACAAAGACAGAATTACAAATGTCTGGTGAATTTTCTGTCATGCCATCTTTAAACTAACCAAGTGAGCGCAAACATGAAACGAATCCTCATGAAACTCATGTGATTTTGTGAACGGGACGACCTCCTCCACATTGAAGAGCAGAGACATAAAGAGATAACGTAACAAAAACCTGGAAAATAGTAGTTATTAAGTAGTTTCACTTAAATTATCGCAATCAATTTACTTTCCACCACATCTCTTCTATTTCTACCTCCAAATTATTGTTTCTACCTACAAATTACTGAATTCTTTCTACAAATTGTTGGAGCTTCGCAACAAAATGGAAAGATATTTATTTTTAAGACAAAGGAAAAAGGAACACACTTCTCCTAGTTTTCAGGTTAAAAAAAAAAAAAGCTGATTTTTTAATCAAGCTTTAGATACAAAAATTCGGTGAGATGTATTCTCCCAGTCTGTACATTATCAGTCCAAATAATGTACATCTGACAAGTTAAAAGGCACCAGGACCTTGAAATATAAAGTGTCAAGCAAGCTTAACTATAGGTGGCATTCAGAGCTTCACCTGTAATTTCTGTCTCCTACGAAGAGACTGCCTGTAAACCAGATGAGGCAAGCAGTGCGATGACTTTGCATACCTACACAAAACAGCTAGGCTGCATTAAGAGGTCTCATTCATTTCTCTGATGATCTGAAACAGTCATCAAATGACTTAGATCACGTAATCCGCGTTAAAAATCAGAGTATCTGAATACAGTGCAGTGGCAAAAATGAGCATCTCAACCTTCTTTCACATTCCCACATACGAAGCAGTAACTTGGTGAATCATAATTGCATAAGGGAGCCAAAGAGGAAAACTTCACTTGCAAATAAACCACTTCTACTCATCTAGCTAGACTCTCAAGAAATACGTGACTTCGGCCCAGCCAGTTTTGCTGTGGTGAGTCATGGCAAGATCTGACCTGATATGGCCAACAGGAATTACCAGACACTTCTTCAAGTGGTTGACAGTATTCCATAAAGGTGGGGGAAAAAAAAAAAGAAAGAAAGAAAGAAAAGAAAAGAAAAGGTATTGTCTTACTCTGGTAGCATTTCAAAAGCCAGCTTTTCTCCAACTTGGTTCTTATGTCCCTGTGGACTGCAGGAGTTAATTACTGCTCCATCACAGCACATTTCTTCAACATACCACAGTGTACTGTATTCCCATAAAGAGCTAAGAAATCCTTGATGACTTGGAGCTCTGTAGTATGACACTGCACTCAGAAGAATCACTAAATAATAGTAAAATAAAATATGTTATTAGTTGAATAATTGTTTTATCCCTCATTCCCCAGGGAAACAGAAGGAAGCATATAAACAGTTAACATGATTTTATGGAAATGAAGACCAACACATTCAACTAGCTACGTTTTTTTTTTTCCCTTATTCAAATCAGAAAAATATTTTTTAGCACTCATTTACGTTTTCAAGATTGTCTTGACATCTGTTCTTAAAAAGCACAATGAAAGGCATACTTTTAACTACAAACACTGATAAAATATGGTAACACAGTGTTTTTCTCTGCTGCAGAATTGCCAAGTAATAAGGATTTGCATGACTAAGCTTCTATTATGCTGACATACGCAGAATTTAGGAACAACCATTCTTTCTGGTTTGACAACACTTAGAAGAAAAACACTCCTTTCATTCTCCTCTAGGACAAGTTAGGCCTCAGACAAGATGAGCAGCATCATTCAAACAAATCAATTTTTAAATGGACGTTTAAATGCTGAGTTCTCTTAAGCAGAAACACTCGGACAGCAACACTATTATGTGAGCTAAAGGTCACTAGAGATTTGACTAACACTTTCAAACACACAGTATTTCATTTGGCATGTCTCTACACAGAAACTGCCACACCATTTGGAATTGACATCTTTGAACCTAAGTGTTTAAATAAGCTCTTCCAAGAACCTTTGCAGAACTCCTGAATCTGTGATCGATATATTGGATTTAAATAATACCCAACTAAAGCACAAAAATATTGGCAAACTTTTTAAAACATGGGTATTTAAGGCTAGTTTCCAGCTAATAATTACCATTGGCATACTTTGCTCTGGTAGCAGCATCTGCAGGTCCAAAATGACTTGGAGCAGCCAACAGGTGCTCAGTTAAGCATACTCAGAGAAGTATTACTAATGTATCATCTCCTACCTATCTACAACATACAAAGACATATTTGTATTGTTTCTAATGAAAAAGACAGTATATTTTTAAAGATAAAGCTGCCAGTTGCAAAATGTTTGGGAACTGGCTACCCGAGTATAACTAAACCTTGCGCAATCTCCCAGATAGGGTGAACAATCTGCAGAAGTCTGCAAGAAAGCATTTTCAGGGAAAGTTTATGAAGTTCACATTTGGAAAGATGCAGGAAGGGGACTAGTATTCATTTTCTGAATTACTTTGCAGGAATTAGCTGGGGAGAGAAAATGAGCTGTCCAGTATTTGAACCAAACACATGAGAAACACCATAGGAGCTATTTCTGGCAGTACAGGTTTTCATGCTGCACTCATGAGTTACACACATCAATCTCCAGCTCTTGCAATGAATTAAATAGGCTTTGGATGGTGAGCCCAGCTTGGTCAGCTATTACAACTATTGACAAACAGATTCTTAAAGTTACTGGAACTGTAACTAAAGTGTGTGGGTGGAAGGGAGAGGCCACTGCCGCACAGTCCGAATGCATTGCCAGTGCCATGGCACATTTGACTCCTCCTTGCTGTATTCTGGATAAACTTTCATTCATAGTAATCTTTGGCAGCCATTTGCAGTCTACTTCTGTAAGTAATGAGCCTTAAATGATTGTGCTATCTGCCTCCTTCCATCTGTTTACCTCTTCCCACTCCCTCCCTCTCAGAAAACTTTCTGAGCTGTTGGCCAACCCAAATTAGCGATTGCTCTGAGGGAAAAGCAGGCAGAGCTCAGCTGTTACACTTGGCAGCAACCAATTGGCCAGCTCGTACTGGGCATGCATGGAGCTGAGCTAGACAAAATGCATGCCCGGCTTTATGTAATGGCATGCTGTAGAGCAAGTGGTGAAAGGTCGCAGTAGTGCTCCAAGAGGGAAAGGTACAAAGGACACACCAAGCCAATGGAAAGTACTTTTTATGAGTTCCACTGCTCACAGACTGACTTCATTCTAGTGGTGATTCTCCCCTGTCCATTCTGTTTGCAGTTG
Source organism: Penelope pileata (assembly GCA_013396635.1). Lineage (NCBI taxonomy): Eukaryota > Metazoa > Chordata > Aves > Galliformes > Cracidae > Penelope > Penelope pileata. The sequence goes on along the minus strand of WBMW01000148.1, from coordinate 454,251 downwards.
GTGTGTATCCACTGATATCACTGGTGACATTAGACCTGCACAGGGAAAAATGCAGTGACAAAAAGATTAGCTTTTCTAGTGACCTATCAGTGGTGATCTGGAACAATGAAAAGATGGAGATGACGTGAGAAATGAAAAAAAATAATCCAGAATAAGGAAGTAAGTGACAGTGCAAATCTCTTGTAAGAAATTATGCAGGTACATACAGAATTAGGACTATTTTCTGCTTGTTTTTTCAGCAACTTGCTGAGTATTATCTTAATGCTGAAAATAATAATTTCCCTTAAAACTCATCAGTTGCTAGCAAGTGTCTGGAAGAAGACACGCATTTCCTTCCTCTCTCTTCATTCCCTTCCAGGACCATTCTCATCAAGTAGGGAGCCTTTTGTACCAAGATTTAGGCTGAGAAACCCACACTGACAACTGTAAGAAAATCAGATAAATAAGAATTGAACTAACCTATGAATTAATAATTTGGTAATGCTGTCTTCCAGATTAATGTCTCTTGGATTATCTGATGAATGCTGCAGTTAACTAAGTTTCTTTTGATCCTCCTACTGGGGAAAACAGAAAGGATGAGATGGCGGGGGTGGAAAGATAATTATGCTCAAGAAGATGAGAGTATCTTATCCATAGTAGGAAGGTTAAACTCGAGCAGTTCCTTCTCAAGACTCCTACTACCATGTAGGGATGCCAGCGTGAAGTTGTTCAGCCAGTTAATTTAGTAAGTGTTCTCATGCTCTTGCAACACCTGGCATATGGTGAATGCACTGAGACTTGTAAAAAACAGTGATTCATTGTTAATCATTCAGAAAAGAGTCAGAGAACCAAGGTAATGCTGTATTTTCGGAAAAGTACATCTGCACCCCAATTTTTATCTGTTTTATGAGACAGAAATTGCAGGTGAGGTTGAGAACAGAATCTGGGCCATCATTTGTTTTACAAAATTTTGGGGAGTGTCATTTACATAAACTCACACTGAGACTCTGCAGTATTATGCATGGTGAGCTACAGAGATTGAACAAGTAACCCCACAGCTAGGAAGATCTTACAGAATCAACTGTGAATTTTCAATGGTAGACTTAGCCTTAAATGAGTAACTTCATACAGTGGCTGAATTGGATCTGTTCTCTTTTGCATTGGAGCAGCTGAACTCTGATTTCATGGTTTGACACACATATGCTTTTCACAGAACAATCACATTTCATGTGCGCCTATTCCAGAAAAGTATTAATTTGTATTTGCATAAGGAACATTTCAAATAACTTTTTAATTGAAAACCTGCCACTTTACTTTCCCACCTGTGATTTTCCATAGTTAAATCTCAAGGTCTGAATTTCACACTTCAATAACTCAGACAGGCTATTTTGCCATTTAAGAAATAAAAATAAAAAGGTATGTTAATTCCTCACCTTGTTTAAAATCTCACCTTGTTTAAAGTAACTTAGGTGCAGCTCTGAGCTTAGCAGAAGTGATGGTCAAACCCAGCAACCCCTGCCACTGTCTTCCCATCTCATCAACTCCCTCTAGCATCACCAAAGAAGAAATCAAGAAGACAAGCTAGACAGCGTGAGGTTGACCCTATGGAAAAAGTGGAGCTCTTAAAAGACACAGAAGGGGCAGGTACAGCACAGAGAATAGGTGGATTGAGAAGGGGGTCAGCAGTTTTTTGATGAGTTAGGATGCAGTTTGGGGGGAGCACATAGCGGGAAGTATAGAGAAAAGGCCTAGGAAGTTAAAGCATGCATAGCTGTGTAATGGGAGCTTGAAGTGAAAGGATGAGCAAAACCATCAATTCGTTAAGCACTGAAGCAGAGCACCTGCCCTGTGCTAACCCTGGGGTAACACAGACAGGTACTCCAGGCTCGCTGCTATTCCCTGTGAGAGCGTAGCATTTCTGTGCTGAGTTATCAGTGCACCGAAGGCTTGCAGCAGAGCAGTTGCCAGGCTGCCCTTGGGAGCAAATGCAATAGCACCAGAAACTCTCTTAAAAAGGTACTAGCCTTGCACTGGGAAAAGATAAACTCCCAAGAGACTGCATGTCCACATACAGCAGATACAAAATACAGAGCTAAGGATTATCAGATCTTGGACTATCTGGGCAAGCCCTCATGAATTCTGGCAAGCTTTGGATGTGAAACCATACTTCACTGGTCCCATGCTTAGTTCTGCTATAAATCAGAACTGAAGAAACATCACCAAAAGATAAATAGTATTGTAAATTCTGCGGCTCGGCTCCTCTTCATTACTGCACAACACATGTGGCATCAAAGACACTGCATACAAATACAGTTTTTTTTTAAATAATCTTGAAAATTGTTTTCCTCCCCCTACTTCATCAGTTATGTTAATAATACTATCAATATGCCAGAAGGCAGATTTTACGTAAATGATATCTAAGCTTATTTTCAACAAACTAAAAGATGCCAATTAATTAACGTATCATATACAGGCCAGGTATAAAGTTCATCCAGGCTAGCAAAAGTGCTAGTAAAGATGACTAAATTCAGTTTCCATGTGCAGAGCACTGACTGTATTTCTTTGTATTCTGTTAACAATGCAAAATATTGAGGGTATTGTTTAAACATATTTTCCAAAGAATACAGGAACAGTTGGAAAATGAAGAGACAGATGATGTGAAAGGGATGAAGTTTACATTTAAATCAGTTATTCACACTGCACCTCCTGGTTCTCTGGAAAATGTAAAAAGCAGGCAAGAGAGTTACATGGGGCAAGACAGCAAGAAGCACATAAGGCTGGGTTTGTTCAAAAGTGCTTCCACGAAAGAAACAGCCATAGGACTACTCAATCCGGCCTCACATCTGCTTCCAATTTTATAGTCTTCTGTGTCTTTGATGAAAATCCAATTTTTCCCAAAAGGAATTGCAGCAAAGTTGAGTAAAGAAAGGTCTATTGATAAATCTAATGGATCTTTTACAGAGTGTGATGCTTCAGAGGCTTGGGGGTGGGGGCAAGGGAATTGGTTTGTCTCATAATGTTGTGTTGCAGCTCTAAAGCTCCCTTTCCAACCTATGAGCCAATCTATTTGGCAGCCTATTTAGAGCAAGACTGAACTACAGCCTCCAAGCGAACTCCTTTTTTTGTCACAGTCCCTAGGCATCTTAGGAACTTTCCTCCAACTAAGCAGACATAGTCCGAGATTTTTTTTAGCTAACGTTTTTAAGGAATGTGAGGTAGCCCACGTCAAAATCCACCTGACACCAGCATGTCCTTTTGACATCCTCTCCAAAGAAAGCAGCAAACAAAGAGTAACACTTCAATGACAAACAGCACTTATGTTATGCTTCTTTCATAGACACTCCAGAAAATTCTTTATCCTACAAAGAGCTCTACTCAGCTCTTCTGGTTACATTCCCCCTGTCCATGGGCTAGTTCTCATTCCAGCTACTTATAATGAACTCTTGGCCCTTTCAAAGCTAACAGAGATTTGCCACAGAACTCAACAGGGACAAGACACACACTGCTCCTGTTTCAAGGCAAATAAAACCACCAAGGTCTTGTCTGCCATCAGCCCACTATTTCCCCCTCTGCAGCCTTGTTGTCAGAAACAGTCCCCAGGCCAGACAGGACAACCCCACTAGGGCAGCGGCGATCATAAAGCTCTTTAGGAGGGCATAAAAGGTACTACAAAATGCCATCTAACACAACTGGGACAGAAATCTGACTGGTGTAAGGGTACAAAATAACACTGAAGTCAAAGGACCTGCGCTCATTAATGTCAAGGCTTAATTTCACCCATTAAAAAGTGAACTGTCAGATAAACTATGCCCTGCGAACCCTTGTGGGATTTCCTGCCTTCTTAAGTTACCCATTTGCCGTTTACCTATGAGCCCAGTCTGAATGCATGAATTGAAAACAAAATGCATTTCTAGAGACATGGGATAAACTGTCTACGTTACACGCTGCCTCCACTGTCAAAAAAATTGAAATGTAATGTTTTTTAGTGTAAAAGCACATCAATCCTTCTAACATACCTGCATGGAGAAAAGGCACAGCACTCTGATGAGATAGGAAGACCAGGTGAACTACAAAACAAAGGCCTCAGTGCTGATCTTCCCTTTTTTGCAATGTAAATCTACACGAATTGTTTAAGTCAACCTGCTGCTTAAGAGTGACAAAGAAACATCCAAACAGCCCGATAACTTTTTATTTTCTGCAGCCAAGACAAAGCCATTAAGGATGCAATACTAGTGCTAATTTATTTAACATAATTCCTTATTTGAGCACCTGTCTGGGGGTATGCAGAAGCACTGGGACTGGATAATTCACAGAATGATCTTTAATCAGACAGTAATATTAGGTGCTAATAGCTCTGATAAAGGGGCTGTTTAACCCAACTGTTAACACAAAGGTGTGTCTACCACAACGACTATTTCAACAATGCATTTGCCAGTCTCATTAATTAAAACTAATTCCTTACAGGCCACAGAAAGCACAAAGCAAGCCCACATGGAAAATGTCTAGGTTCTACCATGACAAATCACATTNGGGAAGAAATTATCCCAAGGCAATGAAATTTGTCTCAGAAATTTGTCTCTCTTGGAAATTCCCATATTGTAAATTCACAGCAAAGTTAAAAAGGCCTTTAGTAGAGTCTTTCAAATGTGTAACTATATATCTGTGGCTCTGTCTTGTGACTACATACTAGTCACTAAAAGCTTCTAATAAGTCAAATACAAAGCACTGAGCTTTGCTAAAGGTCCTGATGTGATAATCATTTACATATCATTCAGATAAGTGTCCAAGACTAGAGTGGTTTAAATGAAGCAGCAAAGTTTGTAAATCTCCTAGAGAGGTTGGAAGGATTTCCTCATTTTTTATCTTTAGAGTGTAAATAAATCTCATCTATATATTTATCAGGCTAAGGAATGATAGATTCTTAGCAGCCTACATGCAGCTTTCAGGCACAGAACTTCCACCTAGTTCAGCTGGAAAATCCTGATTAAAATCATACACGCAAATGATGGCATATTTCAGAAGATTTTGGTTTTCAGAAAAGTGCTTGGGTTTCCAAACATTTTAAACGGAATGAAATACTAAAAAGAAAACAGGAAAAAGGCTTGACTTAGGCACATCAGCTCTCAAATGAATTCCCAAGAATATTTTTGTTTAGGAGGTAAAGTTTAACTGAAGTTTAACATCCAGTTTAACTCCCCACTTTGTCTCCTTCTGGAGGCTGTGAATAGACAGAAAATCATACTGTAAAATATGAAGTTATTGAACATTAATCTAGGTCTCAACGCTGCACACAGTTTCAATAGTGCAGACCTTCATGCCAAGACCTTAAGAGTCAGAACCTGGAAGTGGTGGACAAAAGTGTTATCACATAAACGTGCTCCAAAAATATGTGCAATGCTCAAAAACTCTGCTGGAAAAAGCTGAGTTGTAGGCGTAAGTTTCCAAGATTTGTATTTTAAAGTCTTCTTGCCATAAGGTCAGTTGCAGTTATGAACATTTCCAGGGTTAAGAAGAGTACAAGTCATCTGGACATAGTCCCAGTCAACATGCTCTAGGTGGCCCTGCTACAAGAGGTGGTTTGGATAAAATGACTTCCAGAGGCCCTTTCCAAACTCAAACATCCTGTGAAAAAGAAAAAAGAAAAAAAAAAAAAAGAACAGAGGAAAAAAGAAAGAGCTGTACAAGGTGATAGTTCAACTGTTAACACATACTCACCTACTTCTGTGGGAAATCAAGATAGGAAAATAAGTGTGTCACTTCTGTTAAAGACGACGCAACAATGTTCATGGAGCTCCATTCACTTTTTCTAAGTCAAACCTGACACAACTAGTTGGTTAGGAATGTGAGAAATCTTTCCTTCACAGGAGTCTTGCAAATCTTTACCATTATCTTAATGCAGTTTTGTTAAGTGAATTATTTATGAACTTGATACTCTATTGATCAGCACAGGGAACTCCCACCAAAGTCAATTGAACTTTTGAGTGCTAATCAATAGCAGCATTTAAAGGGATATTCTTCCTTTGATGCACATGGAAACTGCCATTAAAATAATGGGAAGTAATTCCTTGTGTGGAATTATCTTGCTAAAAATCAGGAAAAATAAATATACCTTTCTCTTACACTTTTTTTTTCCCCTTCTTCTTTCTTGCTATTGTTATTTAGTTAGCTTGGGGTTTTACTTTTTTTTTTTTTTTTAAATTTTATTTTTAAGCCTGATTTACATTCTGGATTATTGAAAGTTAGCCTAACCTCTGGTTAAGCTTTCTCACAGGATATAATCATCTGGTCTCTGACTTGTATTACCAAGTTCTTCACCACACAGACTTCCAGAGTTTCTCTAAGAACACATTTATTCTGGAATCACTACTCAGTTCATAAAACAGAATAACTTTTCTAGGACTTAAACATCACCTTTATTCTCAAATAGTGTCTACAGAGGAGATTGTTTTATAGAATAGCTTGTCACATAATAGCTGTGTCAGTTAGTTTCCCCATTCAGGTACGTCCAAAGCTTAGTCAGGCAGAATTTTAAGCACTTGTTAGCAGAAAGCCAGGCTTTATTGTTTTAAGGTTTACAAGCCATTCACATCCTGATTCTTGCTAAAATTAGGGTCCAACATTCAACTGACTGTAAATCACTACGTATAGAATTATGTCAGCCAGGCACTGGACTGACCTATTTTATTGTTTAAGAGGCAAACTAGTTTCATGCTGGAAATGATTTTTTTTTTTTTCCCCAAGAAAATGCATTGAAGCCACTGGCACTGAGAATTAACAGAATCCTTATATTTGTCAATAAGGTCATAGAAGTGTTGATGCCTTCTGGAAGTAAACTTCTGTTAGCAATGCTGATATCATTCATTAAAAAGAAATACTGTCCTAGAAACTTAAAAAGCATCACAATTTTCCAGTGTACATTCATTCAAGAACAGTCAAATCATCTTACACCCTTTCTTGATACCAACTCTATGCTGGTAAATCATGACTAGACTAGTATGATCACAAACAATTATTTACCAAGAATCTGTACAGAAACACTTTAAATAATAGAGAACAGATGGCATAGCCAGACAATTGCTAATCACCATGGCACAAGGACTCAGACACAGGGCATTTCATTGATGATGAACTATGCCATTTAAATTGGTGGACGTTTTCTTTGTCACTTTCTCCTTGGTTTCGACCAACATTCCAGATCCTGCTTGAATTTTCTATGAAGTCCAACAATAGAGAGATCAAAAGCTGGAGTGGGTTTGTGCTTAAGCATTGCATTCAAATGCCTATTTACTCCCTATGTACAAAACCTTGTCTTTTAGAACAAAAATCTCTTATTTTCTGCATCTCTGTGAGATCTCCTCATTTTCTAGAATGGTTCTGATATTGCATGTACTGCCATTCTCACATAGATATTGTCATCAGCAAATCTGATCACAGATGAACTTTTTCTAGAAATGTGTCTAATCCACCAATGCCATCAGAAAGGGGGTGCGACACTGTTCAGGTCAATCAATACACAGGCACCAAAAAAGAACTGTGCTTAAGGGAGTGTTTTCACACTGTTGGCACCACCAATCCTTGCCTTAGACTGCCACAATCCCATATGTCCTTCCTCTGTGGCACAGAACACAAACTGCTTGTAAGAACACCTGGAGAATTTTACTGAACTCTGGCTAGTAAAGAAACTTAGCCATGCCCTGACTTCCCTTGTTTTTCCTGTGGCACATTACGGTTGTGCTATGTACTCTTGATCCTAGGCTTTCTATTAGGGTTCTCGACCTAACATTTTCTCTTTCAGAGAAAATTTCTCTTTCAGAGAAAATGTTCACACGTTAGAAATTTTTAGATGCACCAACAGTAAGAGAAGGCAAAGACCATAATGCAGAAAGTTGGGAACACATTGGAGAATTCCCCTAGTCAGTTTGCACTGGGTAGCAAAAAAGTCTGCTACTGCTGGTCAGCAAAAAGGAGATGTTCTGTAACACGTCCCATCTGCATGTTTCTCTGAACCACAACTTTCATTAAGAAGCTAATAAGAAAAAAAAAAAAAAGCTTCTTCATACGTCTGAGTAAAAGTGATCAGAACTACTCTTACTAACTTCTAACTTTCCGTATCATAATATTGAATTATTCAATTTCTCATCAATTTTGAAGATACGTGTCTTTTCAGATGCAGGTATATCCATGAAAAGAAAGAGAAGGAAAGTCCAATATACTTCAACGTTACTTGGGGGGTGGAGGGGGGAGGAAAAAAGGAGACTTCTGTTAGAATTTCAGGATGACATCTGCTTTCCATCCAATTCTAAACTTCTACTCATCAAAAAGTAACATACAGTGAGGTCCAGTGCATTAGGCATTCTTGTCCTGCAAAGAAAACTTGACTGTCTACCTACCGTCCTGTTTCTGGATTTTGTGACTGGAAACACTGCTAGAGATTTTCTAACAGAACAATTTCCCATCAAAAACCTCTAGCCAGAGACTAAGGATACCTAGCTTCCTGGTTCTCCTGGCATCACCATACCAGGTGGGCAACTGAAGGCTCTATGCCATTTTTGTAAACTATGAGAAATGCCAGGTGTGGAAATGGTTCAGTATTTACGCAGTACTACAGAATATACAATAGGCAAGGACGTTCTGGCTTTAGAGGGTTTTTCTCCAACTCAAAATGAAAACCTTTCCCAAAGTCAAGCTTTTCCTTTTCTTACTCAGTTACAGAATACATCAATACCTAGCTTACTTAAAATGAAAGCTTCATTGACTGCAACAATTGAAAATAACACAAATAACATTTTAAATTACAGTCTACACAAAGCCTTTCCTCCACAAAATCCTTTGATGGCTAACTGGTAATGCTGAACTTCCTGATATACCCAGAACATACCCCCGATCCTTGTTCCTTCATGTTCTGAAAGGGAGCGTTTTCAATCCTGCCTAATTCAATTGTTTTTGTGAGTTCCTGGGCTTTTATCCCTCTGTCTAGGGGAGTCCCAAAGGCTCAGCAGGAGACAAAGGCAAGGTGCTTCGGGCTAAAGGTGCTGGCATTGTGTTAACAACTCTCAGGTGGCAAATGAATGCCTTATCTTAAGTCATCCTTTCCTACAGCCTTCTGGGGGGAGGGAGTGTTGGTTGTCTAGCTGGCTGTCTCCTCTTCCAGAAGCCTCAATGAAGTAAACTCAACATACTCCTTGAGTTAACGTACAAAATCTAGGGCAACATAAGGTGTTCGTACATTATTCCCACACTTCAGCAGAAGGTTCTGCTTTCTGTAGCCAAATACCAGACTTCTACCAGTATAAACGATGGAGGTGGAGGACTTATGATCTAGGAACACCCATGCTCCTGGGAACTACCAGTGAAATAGCAAAGTAAACCACTGAAGATCACAGAGTTAAATGCACTGTGGTTTATACAGTCTACTGCATGCTTTGACTATGATTTTAATAGTTCTGATTCTACCTGCCCTCTTTGATTTCTAATGTGTGATTTTCATAACTCTGGATACATTTGTGTGCAAATTGGTATTACAAACACACAGAAGTTGTGTTGAAAGCTGTTATAGTGTTTTTCTAGGAGTATGCTATGAAAGCCACTGCTGTTTTTTTTCCCCACCCTGGAAAAAAAAAAAAGATACATATATATGTACATATATGGGTAAGCATTGTGGAATCTTAGCACAATTCACCAGCCCTCTATCTATCACTTGTTCCAATCAAAGATAAATTAACAGATCTATGGGTCTATCTAGACAAACAAAATATTTAATATAAATATTAAATGTAGAAAATACACCTCTGATGATACTGTGCAGTAGCTTAGGCTTTTCATTTTGATTCTGAAGCTCTTACTCATTTTGTACTGCAGGATATTCCTGCTAAAGTGTGTTTCTTTAGCTGCAGGAGTTATTCTGAGATTTTTAGTAGTGCTAATGGAAAAGAGGCAATTTCTAGCCTAATTTTGTGTCCCTAGCTAAGACAGCAGTTATATTTCCAAAAATATACCAATAAAAATTACATCTTGACTTCTTTTATCATAAGAGAAATACAAATCAAGACATGTGGATAGTTTACATGTAACTGTAGTTATCCCTGAATCAGAATGATTTTTATTTTAGCGTTTTTTCTTCTGAGATCTTAGTTTTTCATTGGACTCTGCAAGATCAGTGTTCTTGCCCTGCCTCTCCCCTTTCTTCTACTGCATAGCTGCGTTATATAAAGTGATATTTGTATGCCAGCAGGTAATATGTTTATGGAGTAGTCACCCAGACCTGACAAGTCCTGTAGTGTATTTCTTCTGAAAATTGCCCAAGGTGGGGTTATTTTCTCTGCTTTGACAAATTGTATATGCACTATCCACGCTACGCTGTCACATCTACCTTAGGTTCATCAGTATCGTATTACTGATGCTGCTGTTTTTAAATCTAAACACAGTACAGGGAAAGCAAACAAGAACACAAACAAGAACACAAACAAGCCTATCTTCGTAATAATTCTAAAAACAAAGCCCAAAACAATGTGCTACAGCCTTGAGTGCTTTTTTTTTTTTTTTTACAGTTGTGTTCTAATTCTTCAGAGAACAGAGAGGGGAGCTTTGAAAAGGTGCTAATAGACCATGAATTTGCAGCAGTGTAGTTCACAGCTAAACACACTCCCACTTCAAATTCAGGCAGGAAAAATGAGGGCACCACAGAAGTGAATTAAAAATCAGGCAAACAATCCCAGCAGCAATCAGGGCAGTAGCAGCTTATAAGATCAGCTTCATTTGGCAAGATGCCCATCATACTATGACTTAACAGGGCCATGGCAGGAGGATATCTTATGGCTTACAAAGAAAGGATGGAGCAGAGGGTGGTAGGGGAGAAAGAAAAGCAAAAGGAACATCGTCCAAGCTTCTATGTTGAATTAACTTCTTCTACAGAATACAGCAAGCTTTTAGGTCTTTCAAATGTGTTTGTAGAGTTCATCTACAATTTATTTTAGACTGTAGATGAATACTCTCTCCAGATCAGCTGTGCTACTGCAAGAGATTACCACTGCAAGCCATCCCCCACGCCCCGCCTGGGGTTATTGTCCCCTCAGATCTCCCAGAGCTGCTCATGTGCATTCTCCAAATGAGACTGTGGTTCCATGACTGTCTAATCTGATCTAAACTGGGGCTGCCGCAGTCCCTCCATCCCCAGCTGCTGCCCTTTCCCGTGCCAGTGATGATGCTCGTCTGGTCCCACGCTGAACTGATTCAGAAAACACAGAACACAAAAAACTGTTAACGCTTCCCAGCCATTTCAGTTCCCTGTGGATTCAAACAAGCACCAGTACTGGTGCAAGAGATGAGGTGGGGATACACATGATGCAAAGCAAGGCTGCAGCAGCTCTCGTCTGGATCACCTTGGAACTACACTCCAGGCTGAGCTAGCCAACGCTGTTACTTAAACGGCTTGTGTTGATCTAGCTCTGGCTGGCTGAAGTTTGGAAGTGGTGCTAAAAAGAGCTTCCTGATCAGATCGGAAGGGGCTGCAGCCTCCCCTTGCTATCTGACACCTGTGCGCAGGATTTTCTCCTTTTGTGGAAATGTCCCTGTGTGATCCATTCACTACAGGGAGTTCCCAAGGTTTTTTTTTTTTTTCCAGGAGAAATGTTGATCAATGCTGCTCTGTGTTGAGCAGCAGGAGGAAGCTTCCCTTCAGAGGCAAAGCCGACTTCCCAACCATCCCACAACAACCAGTACATTCTGAGCAGCTGAGATGAACCATCTGATGTGGGCATACTGTCACATCTAGAGATGGGAAGGAACACAAGATATCAAACGGCAAGCATGTGGTTAACACGGTTTTACTATCTCCACAAGTCACCTGCTTCTTTCCAGCAGTAACTGCAGAATAGTCTAGAGCCAAAACTCTAGAGGGGAAAACCTAGGATACTCAGCCCCTAGAGAGGGAGAATATCCCACAGGCTATGTCTCCTGCTTTTACTTGAAAGGTAGGTTTAATTGCCAGCACTTCCAAGTTCTTCTGTGGTCACCTTAGTTTCACAAATATTGAGTTCTGTTAGATTCACATACAACTGTAAAGACTAAATCCTGCAAATTATCATGCTGGTAGATATGTGAGGATCTGGAGATGCTCTGACAGCAGACAGATGAGGACTATATAGAACATGAAAAGAGTCTGAAGTTCAGGGAATGAGAGATGAAGGACTGGATTCACTGGCAAAAAAAGTTCTTTGGCTTCTGAGGAAGCAAAGAGAGAAACCAGTTCAGTTAGAAGAAAACCCTGAAGCCACCTTTTAGGTGCCAGACTTAGTATCTGGAGGTGAATGTGCATCTACAGGTTCCCAGTCTGTGACATTTCACTTACAGCAGCACATCTGAATGGTTGGAGTGATCTGGCTTGGGAAAGGGCTTGGGAAAGGACCAGGAGTAACGCTGCTCAGATTTCAAATTGTGTGAGTCAGGAAAATACCTTAACAGCCTGAAACTACTGCAGTGTTTGCTGGAGGGGAGGGTAGCAAACCATACTAATAAGGGGAAGAGGAGGGAGAGGGAATGACTTAGGAATAAGTTCAGTAAAGCAAAAAGTCTAACCTATATGCTTGCAGAACTGCTTAATGGAGTGAAGGTACTAGAAAGGGATTTTTTTTTTTTTCATAAAACTTTTCAGCTTATTGTCATACAGTCAGTTCTTGCCAATTACTTTATTGTCTGATGTCAGTTTATATCCTAAAGTTGAGATCCTGGGTTGAGAGGACTGCTTTGTTCAGGAGGTAATCTATTGGCCAGCACAGAACCATCCCTTAGGTGGACTTCATTTGTAATGTAATGGAGAATCTCATGGGATTTCATAAGGGGAATGATACAAACCATGTTAACATTCAGGACAATAATATTATCTGTTTAAGCCTCACAGAAGGGTGGATTGAGTTCAGCTTTTTCACTGAATCTCGGTAGGAATATAATCACAAAGATTGTCTCTGCCAGTTGCAGATGTGTTCTATTTTTTCCCTGCATCAGAGCTTCTGAATCACTCTTAATAATAGGCAAAGGCTATTCATACCAAATGGGGAAGTTCTCACACTACAATGATAAAGCATTTCATCCATTTGAGGGGAAAAAAAGGGAAGAAAACACTGCCCACGGAACTGCAACATCACATCATCCGTGCTTTGCCGAATGTTCACAGAACAACACTGGAAGTCATTGAAGTGTCAGATAGTGATTTCATCATGTGTCAGGCCTCCCACTAATAAATGATTCATCCTTCTCAGTACTGTCACCTCAAAGAAGGAGGAGAAGAAAGAAATTTGTAAACTTTAAAGTGAGAAGTACTCTACTGATACTGTATTTCCCAAGTAAACAGAAGCTTATGCGCACACTAAGAATGTGTTTAGAAGTTAACCTTCCATTGATCTGAAGTGTACTTTAAAGTTTAAAAAGTGAATCTATTAGACAAAACAGATATCATGGAATTCCATGAATATTATGTCACCATAATACACAAAGGTAATTTGCTCAATTTAAAAACATGAGATTTCCAACTCTCTCAGCTTTGTGAACTGAAATTGGAATTGGAAAGAAATCTTTTTGGTTTACATAACGATCATCAACTGTATGTTGGTGACAATAAGCCCTCCCCAACCTCTGAGTACTGATCACATCTGTAAAACCAAACCTAGCTGCTGTTTAGGGCAATGAGAGACTTATAATTGACTTCAGTGGAAATGGGACTGGAAGAAAATTTGTCACCTGAGTAAGAATCTGAATAATCACTGTTTTATGCTTCACAAAGCTGTAACATCCCCCATTGACAACAGTAGCATTACATGATGAACAGGACTTAGGAGGTATGAATCTAGGAGAAGAACTGTGAGAAGAAATAACTGAAAGCAACTCTGCCAAGAAGCCCAAAAGGCCAACTATACCCTGGGCTGCATCAAAACAGGGATGGCCAGCAGAGAGAGGGAAGCGACTGTCCCCCTCTATTCTGCCCTTGTGAGGCCCCACCTGGAGTACTGTGTCCAGGCCTGGGGCCCCCAACACAGGAAGGACATGAAGCTGTTGGAGAGGGTCCAGAGGAAGGCCACGAGAATGATCAGAGGGCTGGAGCACCTCTCCTATGAAGAAAGATTGAGAGAGCTGGGCTTGTTCAGCTTGGAGAAGAAAAGGCTCTGGGGAGACCTCATTTTGGCCAACCAGTACTTGAAAGGAGCTTAGAAGCAGGTACTTTTTATGCAGGTAGAAAGTGATAGGACAAGGGGGAATGATTTAAACTGAAAGAGTGGAGGTTTAGATTAGAAGTTAGGAAGAAATTCTTTACTCAGGGGGTGGTGAGGTACTGGAACAGATTGCCCAGAGAGATCTCCTTGTAGACTTTCATTATTTAAAGGGAGTTTATAAACAAGATGGAGACTGACTTTTTACACAGTCAGATAGTGGTAGGATACTTTTGTCCTGTCACTAGCTTTAAACTAAAAGAGGGGAGATTTAGGTTAGATGTCAGGAGGAAATTCTTCATTATGAGGTGGTGAGGCACAGGAACAGGTTGTCCAGAGAAATTATGGATGCCCCATCCTTGGAGGCATTCAACGCCAGGTTGGATGGGGCCCAGGGCAGCCTGATCTAACAGATGGCAACCCTGCCCACAGCGTGGGGGTTAGGACTTGATTGTCTTTAAGGTCCTTCCAACCCAAGCCATTCTGTGATTCTGTGACTTTAAATACGGACCAAAACCAGGCAATGTACTTAGCAAGATGCTGCCATTTTTGCTTGGTTTGCTAGGACAATGAAGTTTGTGCAGTCACATACTGAGTTTCCAGCTTTTCTTTCTTTCTTTTTTTTTTTCTGTTTCAATCAAACACAGTAGAGATATAGAGATTTAAAAATTCCTGTGTTCTTTGTAAAAAATAAATAGCTAGGATAAGAAAGCGATTCTGAAAGTGCCCTAACTGAAAAAAGGCTGTGACATGAATTTAAACCTTATGAAACATTAAAGAATTCACATGGGAGAGAGACCTGACAAATGACCCTGCTTTAGGAAAAGAGACAATTGTAATTCACTATCAAACCATGAGATGCCAACCTATACGAAACCAGGCTTTGCTGATTCTGCCACTAATGGAACTCCTTCAGCTATAGTAGTTTTTTTTTTCCTCATCAAACCAGCCTCTATTATAAACAAAACACTTCAAATGGTAGACTCAAAGCTTGAGGACCATATGGATACAGAATTTATCCCACTTGATTCCTCTTCCTGTGGAGCAGGGAAAAGAATTAGATGAAGCTGATAAAGTTTGGACATGGACTCCCATTCTCAGCAGAAATAATTAGGCTAGTACAAAAACTGCTGGGGACAGAAAAAAGCCACAACCCCTAAGGACTCATATCCTAAGCAGGTACTTATTTTTCTGGCTCACTCTGAATATGTACAGCAGAGATACCAATGCGATGAATGGAGTAGTTAAAACCAGTAATGTACAAAATCAAATTATTCTTTGCTGTTCCTTTACCTTTTGTTTCGGTAGAATTAATTTGGGCATCATGGTTAAGTCGATGTCCAGTTTCTCCGTCAGTTCGATTTAGCATGCCCTCTTCACTGTCAGCAGAGGAATGTAGAAGAGGACAATGAACATTCATATAGAGGAAAATTTACATGGCTGTGGGGCAGGATGCCTGGATGATCAAAAAGAAAAGAAAATAGTAAATACTTAAAACACTTTACCGTGAAATCGCCTTCTCCCCCTTCTTCCACCCTCTTCCCCCCTGTTAAATCAGGTAGAAAAGTGTGATAATATTAAGGCTTAATCCAATTTAAATAAATTATTTTCTTGTAAATGTTAAAACAATCATTACATGCATCATTTACCCCCTCCTCTGCCCATACTCTTAAATTATACTCCATTACATCCAGATGGAAAAAATATGCAGAAATGCTTCTTAAACATCAGAAATTTTGTTTTTGATTATATTCAGAGGTAAAAGTCATTTAGGAGTTCCAGCAAAAACAAAATAAAACAAAAAAAATCCACATATATAAGATGTATAAGAAGGCGTTATGGGACTCTGTGTAGCAAACTTAATTAAGAAATTTCTTTGCTAGGTTACCAACAATATTTTATTACAAGCTCAAGGTATAAGATCGTTATAGCTCTGTCGTGCTTGGCAGCTAAGAAAAAACACATGCAAAGAACAACCTTGTTCTTACAATTAATTACAAAAGTACAAATGAGTGATATATCAGACCCTGTCTACACTGCGTAGTCATGCATTTATAACTACTTCACCACACACAGTTATTAAAAAGCATGCTTTGCTTCCACAGCAGTTGACTCTGCATCACGGGTAGTTATGTTTATTCATACACAGCCACCACCAGCCAGAACTACATGCATGTGTCAGTGTATTTTAGCAAAATCTGTATCAACTAAGCAATATTGCAGGTCTCAGGTCTCTTCAGATAGTATTTTTGTTTTGTTGTTTTGTTTGCAAGGGGGCAGACTCTAAGCAAGATTGGAGAAGGGAAGCCTGGGTGGCAAAGGGCTGGAGATGACAGACAGCAGTCTCCAGCCATTGCCCATTCTGGATCAGGTGATGGTGTGGCCATCACTCAACAAGGAGCAAAACAGCCCTTCCTGTTTATCTTGCAAGTCCTTACCATCCCTAAACAAGTCTGCCACAGGAATGGGTGAGGAATTCTTTCCCCATTTGTGACATAAATGGCTGTGGAGGAAAACATCTCAAATCCCCCCTTCAGGTGTCATTCGGCTGTGCTACTGGGTCACAGCAACGTGCTGAGTATGAGTGTCCAGCAAGGGTGAGATGTATAGGTGAAGCTTCAAAAGAAAGGAGAAGTTCAAAGTGTTGTCATTTCAAGACTGAACCAAGCCACTAACCAACTGGACACCTCTCCTGTGGCTAAGTGGACACTGGCACCTACGCACACATGTCCCTGTGGACACCAATCTCACTACACACTCTTATAAATACACAACCCAGCGCTCAAAGCTTACAACACGGATCCCACAAACAAGATTTTAAAATTGTTTCCCTGATGCTCTCTCCTCAGGACAGCAAGATATTTAATTTTAACTTTACACCTCCAGTTCATGCTTCTCCCTAGGAACATTTGTTTTGCTCAGCTGCCCAAAGCCAGCACTAGCTATGAGAGTGAGTAGGACCGAGTCTGTCTGAGAAGTGTTCCAGCAAACCAAACCACTGAAGCTCTGAGCACATAAGTTGCCAGTGTTACTGGTTATAGAGGGAATTCCAGTCTTTGACTCACTGGTATGTAATTGTGTTCCCACGCCATTTCCTCATCCACATGATTCCCTTGTCCTGAACTGTTTGCTAAGAAAGCTTGAGTATTATTTGTGTTACGCTCCACGCAGAGAAACTACAACACAAAAACATATAATTATACAGTCATGAGATGCTCCACTTCCAAAGCCTTAAATCCTAAACAAGATTATCTTGTTTCCAAAATTGATCTTCACAAGATGAGCTATCCCATGGCCCAGATAGGCAAGATGAATATTATGGTTCATGTTATGATTATATAAAACTCCAGGTATGCTCTTAATAAAAAGGGCTACTGAGGCTGTTGTCCACACTTTTCATGACAGCTGCAGGCATGCACTTTTCCCAGCCAACTGAAGTGAGAATGGCACAGAAACTCAAAAGGCCAAGCACATTTTTAATATACAGCTAACACTGGCAGTTTGAAAACTCTTTAATTAACAAACATCTAATTGGGTACACGTATGCCGCAAAGCTGGCTAAATTGCTGTGGGTGCTAGAGTAGGACTTGGGTGTTCTTTTTTTTCCTGCAGTAACCTACCATCATAGAGCAGTAACCTAACAGTAAACAATCGTATTTTTCAGAGGGATACACGAGCTTACCCCGACCTCCCTACTTCTTCAGCTTGATTGCTGGAGGTAGTCAAATTAGCTTTGGTGCTCCTGTATCACATTGCAATCTGCAATACAGATCTAGCCCTCTCTTTCTGGAAATGCCAGGGGTGAAGCTACTCCCGCCTCGCCGTCCCGCCTGCGGGGAGCCACGGCTGCAGCAGAACCGGCAGAACTCGACTGGAAAAGGAGAGAGAGGAGACACCAGGACACTGCCCACAGGGCCTGCAAGGCTGCGTGCACACTTCTCATCCTGGGGAAGCAATAACCCCATCAGTACTCTGCCCTGGTCTCTTGGCAATACGCGAGCTTCAGAAAACGTTTCCATTGTGACCAGATATTCGCTTTAATAAACAAACTTTAATAAAACAAACAATTAAAAAAAGACAGATACTTTTACAGCACTCCCTGTAAGCCAATTACTGAGAACCGCTCTCGTGGGCCAGCAAGCAATCTCTTCCCCTTCCTGGCCAGGGATTCAGCAAGAAGGGAGCATGCTATGCTGCTGGGCAGGAAGGAGCTGGGTCCACTGGGGCTTTGACATGAAACAAACAGCTTGTTCTGGAGATAACTGTCTCTTTGCAGATTGGTCGGCAGCAGGCATCGTGGAAGCAGGCTGGCTGGCGACTTCGCCGAGCCTGCTGCCTTCCTGGTATGCTGTATCTGCGTCAGTGAAGAGAGCAAATCTGAAGCTGTACCCGAGTCCCTTGAGAATTACAATGACAAGACTGACATTTCATTGGGCTATCCTCTTGCTGTTGTTGTTGCTGTTATTTTAAACCTAATTCAGCTTTTGCCACAACTCACTCATGTCCAATATCCTTAATCTACAAACACTCAAGGACAGTAATTCAGCTTTATTATCCATATTCCCTGAGCTCGCATTTCATAGAGTATAAGCACACTCAAGAAAGAATGGTTCCTAAAATAGCCAGGCATGCACATTCCTACCATCTCTTCAGGAAAGCAGTTCAAAACACAGGTCCTACAGGTCCTTGTAACACTTAAAATTGCTAACCTGAACCTCTTGCTAGCAGCAGGCGATGTCTTCAGAAACAGCTGGTGTTTTATCTTAGCCTCTCACACCAAGCTACTGCCTCAGCACCAACCAGCTTACATATGCACTGCAATGATAGAAGACATAGCACAAACCAAACAAAAACTAGAACACAAATTCCAGCGCAGCTCGTCTGAGCACACATCAGCAGAAATCTTTGAAAATGTGCATCCAAAGCCAGCGTGTATTAAAAATCTGACAGAAATGACAGAGACCACCACTGGAGTTGTTACAATTGGCTATTGCAAACAAGGAATAAACATGTACAATCCTTGGGCGACAAAAAATATTGCTAAGAACAAGCAAGTTGGTACTGCAATTTATTTCACACCCTCTGCTCTTTGCTTAATGATTTCAGGTTTTCACTGCTGTACGGCGCTGAGATACCTCAAAAACTGGCCAAACACCAAAAGAGCTGAGACCACCCAGCTCCCTACAGGACCAGGCCTCGTGTATGCTACTATTAAACACTGAATTGTTTGAGAAGCTTCCTTAGAAGTACAACAATAACTTGCTGTTTCTGTCTTTCCAGCAGGAGCCCTCACTATATTTGTGCGACACTTGATTACTTACAAAGATGACCTTTCATTGAAAACTTTCCACAGTCTCCACTGTGCTCGAAATTCATTATACTTGACTGTAATACAGTGTTTCAAATGTGTGAAATTTATGGTCAGGTACAAGGCAAAATGATGGCTGAACTTTAGCTCGTAAGTTGGACACCAGCAGTGCTAACACTGCTGTGCTGGAGTCGAGCTTGAGGCCAGGTTCACCACTTTTCCACACATAAGCTGGAATTAGCTGTAACTAACTGNTTTTTTTCCCCAGCAGGAAAACTGTGTGTGTCCTGTGATTGAGAGAAGAATCATTACTTCGACAGAAAAACTCCACCATGCCACAGCTCACCTAGGAGCCACCTGTACTCTCTATCTTTGAAAAATGCCACCTCAAACACAACAATTTTGTTTCTCTCATAGAAAGGCCTTGATGTTGCCTACTGCAAAGGCAAATGGCCTTGGAAGAGATTCTCTGCCCAGACTGAGCTGATGTGCAGACAGCAAAGACAAATGTGCAAATGACATGTTTGTAGCATTGACCAAACTGAGAATCTCTGTAGGTTCCAGCTTGCCCTGGAGCATAACTTGTGCTGCTTCTTCCCTTCCTCCCCCAAAATTCACCTGACTTCTACAGGAAGCTAGCCCTTGCTCCTTTCCAGCTACTTTGTCCCATTTTCCCAGTCCTACTCCCTTCTCACCACCTATGTGGCTCTCTACACTCATTCCAGTCCCACTCTCCACCTTCCCCTCTCAATGTCTCTCCCCTGCCCTGTCTTTCCCTCCCATCCTGAGCCCCTTCCAAACAAAGAAATACCAGCACGGCAACTACCTTTTCCTCCTCTGCTCCAATATGGCCTCATGCCTCTTTTGTTCACACTGGGCTCCCTTGGGAAAAGGAACATCTTGCTTCAGTTTGGACTGGCCCGTCATGGCACAAAGGGAAGAGCAGAGGTGAACATGGTGAGACCCCCACCTTGGCTATCTGGCCAACCCACATTCAGATCACCGCCTACACTAGCTAGTCCCACTAGTCCCACTAGCTCCATCTTCCCCGTGGCTCAAAGCAAGCATTACACTCTTCACAAGGCTTTGAGAAAGGAGGAGAGGAAGAGAAACACAAGCTTTCAAATGGCCAAAGAGGAAGAAGAAAAAGAGAAGAAAGGCTGGGTGGAATATTTCTCTCACTCCCCTCTTCCACTCACTAAGGCACGCTCCTGTTCCCTTCTTCCATGTTGAGCTCTTATTTCAGAATAAAATCATTTTACTTGAACGGACAGGTTACATTACTGACTCAACCAAAATAGTTCACATTCATGCAAACTTCTGAGTTAGTGCAGCAGCTTGTACTGAAATAAAAACCAGAAGTTCACACCAATTTGACTGTTCTTGTTCAAGCTTGTGAGCCTTCACACCCCTCAAGGGTTACTGTCCCACTATCCTCCTTCTCAACAGATGCAGAGCAACTAAGCAAACTGCAGTAAATGCTGAACAATGTCGCAAGGACAAGCACCCTTATATTGCCAGCTATAAAGAGCGGTGAAATAAAATGTGAAGAAAAGCTGACATAGTATTCAATGCAGTAGAGAAAAAGCAAAGAGCCAAGCAAAGAGGTTCTGCCTTTTCTGCAGTGTTCGCACTACAATCATCACTGATCGTCCACAAACACTATTTTTTCATTTCTGTGAGATGAAAGAATATTTTCTCCTGTTTACAGATCATACACTGAGGCAGTCAGAAATTAGTATCTGAAGAGGTCTCAAAGTACCTAAAACCTGATTCTTACTAGTACTGTGCATGACATGTTCTTTGGGAGTTCAAAGAATAGAGCTTCCAGCAGTCTTTGGTGCAGATGCATGTGTAGTCCTAGGAGAATTCATAAAATGAGGAACACAATGCATGACCTACAACAGGAATATGTTAGCAACCAATGATATACTTATTTCCCCACCTCCTCTTCTACATTTTCAAGTGGGGAACAAAGTATCCCGCGTGCTAGGAGATTTGGATCAAAGTGCTATGATGGCCACAAGTCACAACTCATCACCCACCCAACAACTGTAGCTATTTACGTGCCGATTAGTAGTGCTGACCTGGCCACTATTAAAGATTGATGTAAATGGCTTATCCAGCATCACAGTCCTTGGCAGAGAATCAACTCCTCCAGAGCAACACTCAGCCTTAACAATGAGATTATGTCTTCCCGTCTTGCATTCATAGGAGCACGAGGCTAAGAGTTCAACAGACACCGCTTTCCTTCAGCATGCACTCTAATTCATCCCTAGAGCAGACTCATTTAATACACTGTATAAAAACCAATCTTCCTATGGAACGGAGGGGGAAAGGTATGTGATCTATTTTAAGATCATTATAAAGCAATATATAGATGTATGGATGGAATTAAGACTGCAGAAGCATTTCCTAATTCTGGCATTTTCTAACTTTTGAGTGCTTAACTTAGCCACTTTAATATCCTTTCTGTCTAACCATCTGTGCAGTGTCTGTCTGCATGTGCACGTAAGGCTGCCTCAAAGATCCAGGAGATGCAAGGCACCATATCTCAATTGCCCAGAGGATTTTAAATCACGTGCACAAATCTACATTGCGTGAATCCGGACTCATTGTGCATGTGATACAGAATCCGCTACACATGTAGAGATTAAGCGCATGATGGCAGCTGCCTGTTGGGAATCCTCAGGTGCAGAGAGAGCACTCTGTGAGCACACTTGATTGCTATGTTGGATGGTCATTATGTTTGCATTGTACGTATATGTTTCACAAACTATAAAGTAAAAAAGGTTGGGGGGAAGTGGCCAAACTGCCTGCCAGCAACTGGCTACACATATCTTTATTTTCCTAAGGAAACAAATAAAAGGAAGTACTACTTCCCTCTTCTGTAAGGGATTCATTCACAGCAGAAGCCATTTTTCTCTTAGATAGGTAAAGTCTATCTTCAACTTTCTATTCCAACCTTACAGAAACATGCTATATGTGACACTTGAGATCAATGAAAAACAATGAGGCAGAATATGAATATGGGAAAGGCAAGATGTTTAAAATCCTACAAAAAAAAAAAAAAAAAAAAAGAGGAGGGAAACTCAAATTAGGGGACATGGAAACTAGAATCCTGAGTCTAGACATAAGTCAGAGGCAAGAATTACAACAGAAAATCTGGCATTCTGAGCATCTACATCTTTGCATCTTTCTGTCCTACTACAAGAAAGAGTTGCTTGTCTAGGGTAAAGTTCTACCTTCTCAAACACAAACCAAAATGCAGTATACATAAATGGCATTGTCATCTGCAGAACTAAAAGCTGTTGTGTAGGTATAGGGGAACTGATAGGTCACAGCCTGAAGTGGCGACTGAGCACCTGGTAAAGGGGTGCATAAATTGCTTGCACCTGTGCTTCCCTGTCAATGGGTGGGCCTGGGGCAGAGCCACCTAAGGGCCAGCTAGCTGAGGGGAAAACATCTTTGGCCTGAGGCTGTGTCCTGGAGAGGAGTTCTGTGGAACTGGGACCTTCTTCACGCAGTAGGTGTCTGACCTTTATTTTTGTGTATGTCTATTGGCCTACTCTCGAGTACTTTGCCTGGTGTTGGAAGTAATTTTGCTTTCTTTGTTCGCAGAACAGTGGCAATGTCTGATTTTTCACAAACCTGGGGGTCTGCTTGCATAATCTTTTCACTTAGTTTGAGCAGTACATCAAGAATCTAGGAAGCAATCCAGACTTCTAAAAATGAGAATTCCCTGAGCATTACAGTATCTCCACAGATTGGCAGCCTGAAGAATCAGGGCAAGAAGCAAGTTCTGTAAACATCAGTGCAGAGCTACCAACTTGCTCCCACTCCCGTCCCTCTTAGTGTACAAAAGGTTTTGCTTTCATCCACACAAAGTGACTAAATACCAGAACACAAAGTTGCATTCTTTTCATATGCAGAAAACCTGTTCAATGCTAGACAACTCAATTTTGCCTTTTCTTAGGCAGGCACAATTCAGGTAAATATGTGACATTTGAGGAAAAGGTATCCAGAAGTTGTTTTTATGAACTGGTAAGCAGCCATCTGTCCACAAACAATCACAGCCTGCCCCCAAGACAAGGCTCCTTTTATGGCTGAACTTGTCTGGCATCATGCCCTTTGTTTGCTGACTGGTGAATTATGACTCCTGAATTCACCCTGTATGTTCTTTCTGCCTTCCCTGTACTGCTTGTGCCTATTGTTTTATCTGTTTGACCAAAAAAAAAGTCTGAAAAGGTTGTGCTTTGAGTTATTGTAGATCCTCGTTTGCCTCGTGAACTAAATACTCTCTTAAATTCTGTCAGACAATTACACCAAGACCTTCTGCATGAGCTTACTGAAAATCATGCCCCAAGAGAACTTCGAGGATACCACAAAATATTTTGCATGGACATATGCTTCCCAAGTCAAACAGCGTCAAAAAAGTTTTAGTCTCTTATGTACAACTACTCTCAGTGAGCCAGCTATGACGAACATTCCCTTCCTACAACTTCTTAAAGACATTTTATCTGTGTTGAGTTGTGAGGCAGGGAAGTATCAGGAAAGCACTGGTAGCTGGAGAGGCATCACCAAGGTTCCTCCTTAATGGAGCTCCCTCTTTTCATCAGAATTGTGTACTACAAGGTTATTTTATATGCTAGAAAGTGACCTTATTTCCACACGCTTCTTGGAGATAATGAATGGCACCTGTGATGTTTAATATATACCAGTCCAAATGCACAATGCATTATTCTCAAGTAAACAAATAACCTACCCCAAGAGAACCTGAAGCTTTGTGAACAGCATTGTCATCTTTCAGGATGCTCAGTTTGTTCTGTTCTTTGTGAGTTGTTGGAAAGGCTGACTCTAGACAGCGGTAAAACTAACTGTAGAACACACAAAACCAGTTTCAGGGCTCCATTACAAATCCACTTAAGTCCTTGTGAAAGAAATACACGCAGTGAAGAAGTTAATGAGATACAAACAAAGAAACTCTACCATGTTAACATCAGTCACTCAAACATTTTCAAAATACACTAGAGGTGGAAGGTGGTCAGGACGAAATTTGCCATCAAATTAAAGCTCTCCAGAAAAAAAAGACTGATGAAAGCTACTGTAATGACATATACTGACATCAGCAGCAGTTAATCCGTGATACTAGCTACTACGGTATCAGCATTTACTTAATTTTCTAAACCAGTTTAACTTCACTATTTAAAGGGTTGGTCTCCAAAGTGCACACAAGCTAGAAGAGAAGAACCTGTGCAGATACGTGAAACTGAGTGTGTGCATAATATGATGCTCTGTAAAATGGAGCACAAATGCAAATACAGCCACTGCTCTATGGAAAGGTTTCTGTCACCCAACCTTGAAGAGAGAATCTGCTAGTTTGCACTGACTGTAGGGTCGTCTTCAACATGTGGTACAAGAGCCAGTACCCAACATAGCATGACGAACATTTCAGAACAGTCAAAAGTAATCTCCAAAGTGTGTGCAAGGGGAAAAGTTGGTTTTGCTACTCTACGTTATTTGAGAAAAGCTGGGTAGGTTTCCTCCAATAACTTTTTGCTTAAAAATTGACTTAGAAATGTATAATCTTTGCATCTATCTTTGCATCTTCTAGTTTTCTAAAAAATCTCCTGGAGAGAGAGCCACAGACTCAGACATCTTAACTGGAGAAAACCTGAGACGGAAGTATTTTGTTCCAAATATGTCCTAGGCCTTCAAGCTACATAAATACCTTAATAAAAATCAGCGAGGGCAGAAAGTTCAACGATACTAAGAGAAATCTTTTCAGTTTAAAACAACAAAAGATCCCTCTTTATAATGACACTTGGAAAAAATGTATATTTTCCTACAAGAGGCCTAAAGAAAAGGCTTCAAAAGATTAACTTCATCACAATTAGTTGTTACCATAAAAAGACTGATACCAGATGAGGCCAAGCAGAGATAATTTTTCTCAAATACTTTCTAAAGACTAGAAAAAAAATACCTAAAATAATTAGGAATAAGCATGAAGAAGCAAAGTGAAAACTAAGAAGTCATGGCATAACTTGATTTTTTCCATTTAGTGTCTCAAATATTGTGAGGGCTGCTCCAAAAGCAATGCCTCCTACGTTATGATGTTGGCCCGCAATGTCAGAGGTGGATGTTGGTGGTATGGCAGTAGAGGTTGAACCTTCCCACCAACGTTGCATTCCATGTTGTTGCCGTGTGACAGATGGCAGCAGAGGGGCACTCTGACACAAGGGTGTCTGTCATGGAAGCACGGATGGAGCAAAGGGGTGCAAGTCAATTCCTCCATGTGGAAAAAATCGCATCCATTGACAATGCTGAATGTTTATGGAGGCCAAACGGTGGGTGTGAGCAGTTTCAGCAGTGGTGACAGTGATGTGAAAGACAAGCCATGTTCTGGATGGCCATGCACAGCAGTCACACCACAAAATGAAGAGCGTCTCAATCAGCTCATGTGTGCAAACTAGCTAGTGGTGGTGGTGACTGCATCAAAAACCACTGTTTTGTAGCTGAGAATTTGCTCTATCAAATAGTGTTACTGTGCTCTTTGTACTTGTTGTAGTTTTTGTGGAAACATAGGAGACATTACTTCTGGAACAACCGATGTACTTGTGTCCTATTTCTAGCGTAAATGCACAATGCTATGCAGCACATGGGTTTAAGAGAGGATGGATGGACTCACGGGTCACAGAGGAAGAGCAGGAAGTCCTGGTGTCTCCTGCACCCCCTGCTCACTGCCTGGGAGCACAGCTGCTGGACAGCCTCACACTGACTGGAGCTCCTGCACCTATGGAGCAGAGCCAATACTCTCCAGAACCGTGGGGATGTGAAGAGCACTTGGAAAACTGTACTGAGGGTACACAGTGGTATGTAAGCGTCTGTGCTGCTATAAATGAAGCACGTTCGTTCCCTCACAGGTTGCAGGAGCAGCACTGAAAAGCACCCGTGTCCTACAGCTGTCCTCCTGACAGCTCTCCAGGGAAGCCATCACTGCTCTCCTCCCACCTCCCCGTGCAATTCCCCTTCCCAAAAGTGCTTTCTCTGCAGGTGCGTGCTTCTCTTCGCACCCAGCTCCCAATGTTTCAGCCTCGAAGCTTTTCAGTGAAGCTCCCGTTCACGCCCGGCCCGGCGGTGATACCGCACCGGGGACAGGGGCAGCCACAGGCCCGGCCGCTGCTGAGGAGGCCGCCGCCACCGAACTTAGGTAGCGCGGCCGCCGCACAGCGCCCGCCCCGCGGCCACCTCTGGCGTCCCGGAGCGCCGCCGCCGGCCCACACAGCCG